>JAODJX010000002.1:15679331-15693359 GCA_026776945.1 Isichthys henryi
GCAAATAAATTATTTCTTATATATTTGTTTTGGCATTAAACTTATCTTAATCTTAGTGTACTTTGTAAATATGTCAGATTTATGTGAAGTTTGTAATTTGACATTAAAATATAGACATTACAAAATGCAGTTTGGAACACCTGCAGAAACTTTATAAAAGTACCTAGTAATCAATGGTGGCAGTTTTGATTCCTGATGTCTGATCACCAAAGTCCATTTCCACTCGCTGAAATACTTATTTTTCCCGCTTGGTTTATCCATTGTTGTTTAAGGAAAACACAGAACAAAGCAGGTATTTATACAGATTTACATATGCAAATATACATAATTATGGGCGGGTCGGGGGGGTGGCTGTGGGCTTGTTCACATGTGTAAAATTTTACGCTCATTGGGATTTATAAAGGAAATGTGCGTCGATCTGTGCTTACACAAAGTTTTGTGCATCTGGATTTTTTCTTGCTTACGCACATTCTTAGTTTTGTCCGTACGCCATGTTTTAGTATGAATTCTACGCAAGTCACTATACATGAGGCCCCAGGATTGAACACAGGAGGCACATAGGGATGAAGAGCAGAGACAGGAGGCACAGAGGGACAAGGAAGAAAGGCCGGAACAAAGGGGAACCCGAGGGAGCCGCAGCAGGTGACTGATGGCAGCCGGAGGGGCCGCAGGCGACCAGGAGGCTGGAGCAGGAGGGAACCTTGCAGGGGGCGAGGAGGCAGGCAAAGGGACTGACGAAAGAGGCGAGGAGGAAGCAGGAGGGGACATCAGGAGAGGCGAAGAGGAAGGTGGAGGGGACCACGGCGCAGGCAAGAAGGAGGGGGAAGCTGCAGCAGGCGACGACGCAGCGAAAGCTGGGGAAGGCACCATCCGAAGCCTCAGGGCCAGGAGTCACAGGTTGAGGCAGAGGAAACTTGGGGTGAGCGGGGGCAGGTGGAGGCAGAGGGGCCTCGGGTGGAGCAGGGACAGGCAGAGGGGCCTCCGGAATGATCGGGGTCAGGATGGACGAAACGCCTTGGGCGGTGCAGCAGGCGGAGGCGTAGCAGGAGGCGGGTCTGTAGCAAGCACAGCCACAGGCAGTGCAGCAAGTGGAGGTGTAGCAGGAGGTGGGGCTGTAGCAGGCGAGGGAGCGGAGCTGCAACCGCAACAGGGAGCTCAGGTGGTGCAAGGAGTGGAGCAGCAGCCACAACAGAGAACTTGGGCGGTGCAGGGAGCGAAGCAGTAGCCGGATGTGGGACCATGGCAGGCGCCTCGGGCGGAGCAGAAACTGCCCACTCTGGGCTAGCATAGGGTGCCACAGGAACTGCCGTCTCGGGGCCAGCAGGGGGCGCCGGAGTGGCCGGGACCTTGCTGGGCGGCGTGGCAGCCGCCAGGACAGGCAGTTCAGGCACGGGCAGGACAAGCAGATCAGGCACGGGCAGGACAGGCAGATCGATGATTGCCACCAGGGTTGGTCTTGTAAGAGTAGGCGTTGCCCCTTTAAGATCCCTTGGGATCCATGGGATAGCATCCCACATCGTCTTGGCTTCTTTGTTAGCCAGGCAGAAAGGACCCGGTCTGGTCCTTTAGGAGCCAGTTTGTCAATAGATATGTGAGAAAATCATTGAAATGTTCTTCAAAGTAATCTAGGAAGGGATGTTACACCATCTATGTTGTATGACGTAATTAAAAAGTTCAAGAAATCTCATAGGTTTTCTGTGAGTAAATGGAAAGGGTGCAAGCATAAGCTGAATAACTGTCATCTCTGATCCCTCTAATGGTACAGAATCAAGAACTTTCATTCATCTACATATATTCAATATAACCACAAGGGCGAAGTATTACTTTAGCAAGCTTTTGTTAAGCATTACAATACATAGTTACATCCACAAATGGCAGTTGAAAGTTGTGCCAAAAGGAAACCTCAGGTAACCATGTTCGGAAGCGCCAACAACTTCTCTGGGCTTGGAGGCATCTGGGATGGACCATTGTACAGTGGAAACATGTACAGGTATTGTGGATACATTAATAAATATATAAAGTCTATGTGTGTGCTGACATAAAACTTAGGGTTTCTCCACAGTCCCGGTTCCTGTCAATGGGGGAAAAAAGCAAAGTGGTTCAAACTAGCCACACAACAATGTTCCAGTGAGTCATCATGAGGGGGCGCTGTGGTCTAAAACCAGGAATTCAGTAACTCAGCCACTCCTTATAACCAAGTTATGACAAAGAACATCTCTGAATGCACAACATGTTAAACCTTGAAGCTGATGGGCTACAGCAGAAGAAGACCAGGCCGTTTGACACTAATGTCAGCTGAGAACAGGAAACTGAGGCTATAGTGGGCACAGGCTTACCAAATTTGGACAATGGAAGACTTGAAAATCTTTGCCTGGTCAGACCACTCTCAATTTCTGCTGAAACATTCAGATGGTATAGTCAGAATTTGGTGTAAATAACATAAGCATGGATTCATCCTGCCTTGTACCATAAATTCAGGCTGGTGGTGGTGATGCAATGGTGTAGGGGATATTTTACTGTCACACTTTGGGCCCCTTAGCACCAGTTGAGCATCATTTATTTGTCACAGCCTACCTTTTGTAATACTGTTCCTGACAATGGTCATTCTTTATGTCTACATGGTACCCAACTTCAAATGGCTACTTCCCAACAGGATGAGGGATGTCACAGTGCTCCATGGCTGAAAATGTCATTTCACTGTTGAAAGGGAAAATAATCGGCAAAATTTCTCAAGAGAAATTTGAGGGGGACACAAAAAATGCCATAGTTACATATGTGTCACTGGACTAATCTCGACCACTACTTCAGTAGCATTACAAAACCATAAAGTTCAAATTGAGCACAGTTCTAAATGCAGTGAAAGTATAAAGTTAAGGTATTATTGCCGCGTTCTCGGGTGTACCGTGGATGCTGTTACTATAAATGCAACAATATTTTATGCCTTCATACTTCCATGTGAAGACTGGTCAATTCAGAAACATCATCTAAAAAAAGCATTTACGTGTGTAAAGTACAGTGTTTTAGATTTACTATGACAGGTACAACTTTGACTGCAGTTTATAGTTTTAACTAGGTCACTGCTCAGAATTAGTAGATGAGGTGAGATTGATGAGTGTAATGTACTGTTGGCCACCCTCCCCCTGGGCTTAGCACAGCCTCTCCTCTGAGAAACTGCACATTACCTTATTAGGCAAAACACTACCAAGTGGTCTCAACTTAAAAGGTGACTGGTGGAGCGTGTTACTTCCTCTGGAGTGAGTGAAAGCAGAAAGCATTTTACTGCTAAATTCCATCAGCTGAGGTGAAGTGCACCCACTTCTAAAGCCTGTTATGTAAGGGTGCAATATTGCTGCCTTTACTTTTATTCTCTGTGATGTTTCATCCTTCTTACAGAACAAGAAGAATGTAGGAATATATACAGTACACTCAGCGATACATAATCTCTTTTCAGTTTGTGCTGATTTTTCCCATGCGAATTGTATCCTGTTTTATAACTGAATTATAAAATTGGTAGCAGAGGACGTTTTTAATAAAAAAAAAAATTCTCAGTATAGCTGTTTACAAGTTACATGAATGCTGTTTACAAGTGTGGTCAGTAATTTTCCAGTGGTGTTCTCACCTCTGCATTGTGCAGGAAGCCTGACAGATAGATGTTTCATTGTTTGAAAACCACATAGTTTACACTCACACTTCTTAGCCCAGTATGTCTCTAAAAATACCACAAAGGGACATTTTTCAGTTAGAGTGTGTGGGGTGGTATTATTTACATAAATGCATTTGTACAAATGCTGCAGAAAGCTGATACACTGCAGGATGAGGACACCTGAGACATGGTGCCCAGGCTGGTACTTATACTAGCTTATAAGTGACATGTCATAACTTTCTTATAAAAGCTTTTTGCATTAACAAATTTCGGTCACAATACTATTGCACAAATTCAGTTTTGAATAGTTACAACTGCAGTACCCTACCCTGAATATTTGTGACCCATCACCACGAAATGAGTCTTATGGGTGCAGTTCTACCAGTGCCACTTAAGACTCATTTCGTGGCGACGGGTCACATTTATGAACAGTGTGTGGCATAACAATCTTCGGTGGCACTTTGGTTAGCATAGCTGCTTTCCATGTGGCTGACCTGGGATTCATTTCTGATCCATGGTAATACTTACCTGTGTAGGGGAGGACGGCGAGGTGCCAGTGACTTGAAGCTCGCCGTTGTGAATCCCATTGCCTACAGAGTGATTACACCGTTGGGCCCTTGAGCAAGGACCTTAGCGCCATTCGCTCCTGGGACAGGCTGACCCCGCTTTCCGAATTATACATCGCTATGGATAAAAGTATCTGATAATTAAATGTAAAGTAACAAAAAAGTTTTTTTTAGCTAATCAGTTAATTAGTTAATGACTGCTTGAGCGTTTTGATGTTTGGTTATATATGTTTGGTGTTTGGTTATATATTCACAGTAACAGACTTGTTACGATGCTGAATCATGTTGTGATGTAATTTAACATGGTTAGTGAGATGCCATCAAAAGACCTTAACATGTTGCAGTCCTTTAGTATTTGATAGCTTAAATAGCCTGGATGTTTAACTTGGTCACTGCTTAGGTAAAGGTTAAAATAACAACATTTTAAGGGGGTCAGAATAATTTGTGACAATAAAAATAACAATTAGAGAGGAAAATACTTTCCAATAATCTACATAAAAGCATTATTGCTCTCATAAAAACGAGTGTGTTTGATATAACTGGTGATAGGTGGTGTGTCACTTCCTGTGGCGGAGCAAGAGGAAGAAGCAGATCAGTGTTGCATTTGACCAGCTGAGCTGAAGTGCATCTTTCTCTAAGGGCCTCTATATTTCAGATTGTATTCTCGTTTGAGTGTGTGCACTTAGTATTTCATTCTTAATTACAATTTCCACTTGCAATTATTTTCCCCACTTTTATCATATTTGGAAAAGTAGAAAGGGGTCATAAAGCGCAATATCTCAATAGTGTAGAGGATTCTGTGATTTTAACAATTTAGAGGTACATCAAGAATTCAGAAGAGCAGTAATGTTTGAGCAGTAGTGTATAAATACATGTCATTTTACTCATTTAAGAATTTGAATTGTTTTTTTGTAGAATGGACTTCTAAAGCTTCTGTCAGTGCTGTGGTTAGTAATTTTCCGCTGACAGCATAAACTCTGTACTGTTGATTTTTTTAGTGACTGCAAACCACACAGCCATCAGGTCATGCTCAAGCACCTCACCTCAGCCCTTCTGTTTCGCTTGCATGTAGATGTTTTCCAGTTAAGTAGTTAGGGTGGTAAGAGACACTAACAGCATTAGCTAAAGGATAGCTTTGGGCTGCTATCAGGAATGCTAAATTCAGACCCTTCCTATATCAGATCTGCTTACATCTGCAGTTTGGCCACAGTACTTTGTCAAGAAATGTGTATATATTACTGTAGCTGCAACTGCAAGACAGTGCTCCAAAGCATGTTTTCTGCATCTGTGGGACATATAAGGCAACAACATTGTTTGATTGCATGAACAATTAATTTCCGGCATACCAAGTATTTTCTGGTTTTATCCAACTGTCCAAAAAATCCAATACTGCCTGCAGGTTGCCTTTGCCATGGACTTTAAATCACTGACCTTTCTATCTCAGTGTCCTAACCCTCTGAGCCATACACTACCCCCATCCAAATGCTAGTTTAGTTACTTCCTTATCACCACAGTGTTGAAAGATAATACCCCCAGCTCCTCAGTGACCTTCTCCATAATGACAATCCACTCATAGAGTCTAAATTGAGTCAAGTCAAGTCAGGTGGAACTTTATTGTTATGCCAGCCTTATACAAGTATACAGTGGTATGAGATATCGTTCCTCGCAGACCACCGTGCAGCAAAAGACACACGGGGGGGCTGTATGTACACAATGACAGGGGTAAAGTGCAGATTAACACATAACGCACATGACACAACAGGAGGGCAGAGGCACGGTATATACATGAATATAATGTAAATAATATACCAGCAGCAATGGAGCAGCAGAATATAAATATGTTACATAAACTATATAACATTAACAGCATGATGTGACTATATGTACATAATACTGAATATAAACTTTCTGTAGATTATATACAGTATGGATACTTTGTAACATAAATAGAAATGTGGTAAGTGAGCTACCTGTAGATAGTATAGTGGTATAGTATGGTATAGTTTAGTAGTGTAGCAGGTGATGTAGCAGCAGATAACAAAATGTGCAAACACGCTAGTTGGAGAAAATTAAAGTGGCTAGTGGAGTGAAGAGTGAGTGTTGCTCACTTGGTGAGGGACTGTAGGGAGTTAAGGAGTCTTACAGCTTGTGGGAGGAAGCTGTTACAAAGTCTGGGTTAGCTTGTCTGGATGTTGCAGGACCTCCTGCCAGAAGAAAGGTGGATGAACATTCTAATGAGAGGATGGGAGGAGTCTTTCACAATGCTGGAGGCCTTGCAGATGTATTGCTTGTGAAAGACATCCTGGATGCAGGGGAGAAAGGTCTCGATTACTGAAGTCATGCGTCCCAGAAAATTGTAGCATACTTTGTACTTTTCCTTACATAGTTCCTTCTTAAACATTGATCCTCAGTGCAACAGTGGAAAAAGGTTTCCATTTATCCATTTTCTGTAACCACTTGTCCTATGCAGGGTCGGGGGACACTACAAGCACAACGCAGGGAACAACTCAGGATGGGGTGCCAACCCATCACAGTTCATACTCATACACCATTCTAAGGGCATAACTTTGGGTTGAACATTGAGGGGGTTGAGGTCTTCACCCATGTAAGGGGCTCCATCAGGTTGCATTGGCTGGTTTTATACCCATTTATACCCATGTGCCTTTCATTGGCCCATGTGCCCTTCATTCACACATGCACTCTTACAGGTAATTAGGAAACTCCAATTAACCTCAGCATGTTTTGGACTATGGAGGGGGGGGGAACTGAGTACCTGGAGGAAACCCAGCCATGACACAGGGAGAACATGCAAACTCCATACACATGGAACCCTGGCTTAAATCCAGGTCTCAGAGGAGTGAGGCACTGAACCCTCATGCCACCCTAGAAAAAGATTTAACAAGATTATTACATAAACACTTACCATTTTAATAAAGAGGAATCATGCAGGTGTTAGGGATTATATGGCAATGTGGTTGTTTGTCTCTACATACAATCTATACCCTTCATAGCCATATGGTTGTCTGTTTCCACCTGCACCCTATGCTCTATATGTTAACCTGTCTTTGCATACCTTGCATACCTTCTTCTCGACCTATCCAATGTCCCCTTTCCATTGTATTCAGATACAGATTGTCTTGGCTACCCCCAGCAGCAACATGACAGATACAGCTGTGGTTGCTTTGAACTGCATATTCTAGAACATGCCTTCAATGTTGATATCCCAGTGATATAGTTATGGACTTCCTGTGATGACTCCTTCTCAGGTTAAAGGGTCAGGCTATGGGAGTTGAGCATAAATTAATGAATGAGTGATACTTTATTAATCAGAACAGGTACATATTTTTGTATACACCGTCTTACTCTCCTGATATGAGACACATATACAAAAGTGAAAGTAATGCAACAACATCAATTTATCCAGCGCACCTGGAGCAGGTTTGTGGGTCGAGACCCTTGTTCTATGGAAACGGTTCACTCCTTCCTTTTTATTCTTAGCTTGAAAAAAGGACTGCATGTGCAGCAGGAGGCTAAGGACACAGAGAGGTGAGGAACCCAGAACATGGATCAACCTCATTGTCACCAGACATAACTTATGAATTTATGAATGAACTGTAACATGTATATTAGGCAAATGATGGCACATCAGGGCTCCGTTTAGACTGATTCAAACGTGTAAAGAGAATGCACAGCTGACGCCACTAATGAGTTAGAGGTAGATCTAGTGCTTTGATACCAGATGAGTTTGGTAGATCTAGTGCTTTGATACCAGATGAGTTTGGTAGGTCTAGTGCTTTGATACCAGATGAGTTTGGTAGATCTAGTGCTTTGATACCAGATGAGTTTGGTAGACCTAGTGAGGAAGTTAGAGGCTACTTTCACATTTGGTGACCCAGGAGCTGTAATTACACAGCTGAACCTTCCAAAGACCAGCCATGATTTAAAAATTTCAGTTTGTAGTTCCCAGTATGGGTGATGCCCCCAAGGGGACGAAAAACATGATGGGATGATGCTGAAAACTCAAAATCCCCAGATTTGAAGTTGGGGGCAAATGTTGGTCAAAAACACCTCCAAACAGAGCTGTGAAATTCAACTTGGACAGAGCCATATGAAACTGTGCAATTTTAAAATAACTTATTTTACTGCACTTTTCTAAACAAGTACTTTGCTAGGAGATTTATGCGTACCTTCTGTTCTGATTACTGCTGAAAGTTTTTGTCTTATAACCCCAGAGCATAAATTTTGACGTAGAAAGCTACAAACCCAAATGTTTCTGCTTCAGATGCAGTATTAGTTCTATGTATTACTGCATAGCAAAAGCATTACAGAGTTTCCAGTATAGCATGAAAAAGGGCTTTCTCCCTTCTGCTTGACTGATTGTCCAGAATTTTCCCTCCAGTAGAGCTGCGGATTACCAATTATGCTTAGAGAGGCATGGGAATTTTTTAAAAGCACATTGTTGCAAGTGCAAGAGGACTTCATACCTGTTTCCAGCAAAACTAAGTCTAGGAAACTACAAGTAAAGTGGTTTACTAAGGAAATTAAGAATAAAGTCAGGAGGAAAAGGGCTCTCTTCCACAAATGGAAATTAACTAATGGTTTAAAAACTAAGCAGGAGTATCTAAGTCTACAGGTTGAGTTAAAATACAACATTTAATATTCCAGAAATCGTTATCTGCGGGTGTGGTACCTTCTGATTGGAAGCATGCTAATATAACACCTATATTCAAAAAGGGAATAGAAGTAGCGCAGCAAACTATAGGCTAATCAGTTTAACTAGCATTACTGGAAAAATAATGGAAGGTATAATCCAAGTGAAAATGGTGGATTACCTGGATGCAAATAACATTCTGAGGGATAGTCAACATGGATTTAGAAGAGGTAGATCCTGTTTAACGAATTTACTTGAGTTCTTTGAGGAATCTACAAGAGAAATTGATCACAAAAGGCCTACAATGTGATCTACTTAGATTTTCATAAGGCCTTTGATGTTGTCCCCCACAAATGGCTCTTGCTTAAGCTCAAAGCTGCAGGGATTTTAGAAACTGTAGCAGCTTGGATTGAAAACTGGTTAACAGACAGGAAGCAGTGAGTAGTAATTAGAGGCACAATGTCACAGTGGGCCCGCGTTCATAGTGGGATATCGCAGGGTTCAGTTTTAGGACCACTATTGTTCCTAATTTACATTAATGATATTGACACTAATACATACTGTAAACGGGTTCAATTTGCCGATGACACCAAGGTAAGTGGTGTAGCAGGTACTGATCTAGCAGCGGAGAGGCTACAATGGGATCTGAATTTAATTAGCGACTAGGCTGATACTTGGCAGATGAAATTTAACATAGATAAATGTAAGGTAATCCATGCAGGGAGCAGAAATATAAAGTCCAGATATTTTATGGGTTCCACTGAGATAAAAGTAGCTGATTACGAGAAAGATCTCGGTGTGTATGTTGATGCTTCCATGTCCAACTCTCGCATGTGTGGGGAAGAAATAAAAATGCCAATTGGATGTTGGATTACATCTCTAGGTGTGTGGAGTTTAAGACAAGGAAAGTAATGCTACAATTATATAATTCCTTGGTAAGACCCCACCTAGAATATTGTGTGCAGGTTTGGTCACCATATCTTAAGAAGGACATTGCTGCCTTAGAAAAGGTGCAACGTAGGGCGATGAGAATGATTCCTGGTCTTAGAGGAATGTCTTATGAGGAGAGGTTAGCTGAGCTGAATCTGTTTAGCCTCTAGTAAAGGAGACTAAGGAGGGACATGATCCAGGTATAAGAGGTCGGGATGCTGTTCAGCTTAATGGCTATTTCGATATTAGATTAAACACTAGAACTCGTGGCCATAAGTGGAAATTAACGGGGGAACATTTTAAAATGAATTTGAGGAAGCATTTCTTTACACAGCGTGTAGTTAGAGTATGGAATAGTCTTCCTGCTAGTGTAGCGCAAGCTAAAACCATGGGTTCCTTTAAATTAGAGCTAGATAAGGTTTTAACAACTTTGAGCTATTAGTTAAGTTCTCCCCAAACAAGCTTGATCAGCCGAAAGGCCTCCTCTCTTTTGTACTGTAAATTTCTTACGTTCTTAATAATACTGCCACTCTCTGATGAGAATTTTCTACAATAACAGCCATTTTAGGATTATCTTAAAATGATCTTACTAGGTCTTTATGTGTGGATCATCAAATTATTTGACACTAATCTTTGTCATTTAGTGCACTGCTATTCAGCAAATATTCCACTGGGCGAAAGAATGCTAACGGTTTTGAGTGGGGTTGGGTAGTTTTCAAAAATAAACTATATATTTTCAAGACACATCTTTTTATGACCCCTGATTCTCATGCATTTTGATTACACATGGAAGAAAATGTAAACGTCCATCCATCCATTTTCCAATCCGCTTATCCTACTGGGTTTCGGGGGGTCCGGAGCCTATCCCAGAAGCTATGGGCACGAGGCAGGGAACAACCCAGGATGGGGGGCCAGCCCATCGCAGGGCACACTCACACACCATTCACTCACGCATGCACACCTACTGTATGGGCAATTAAGCAAGTCCAATTAGCCTCACCATGTTTTTGGACTGTGGGGGGAAACTGGAGTACCCAGAGGAAACCGCACGACGACATGGGGAGAACATGCAAACTCCGCACACATGTGACTCAGGCGGAGATTCGAACATGCCAAAATGTAAACAGTTAAACTTAATAAATCAGTCCTGCTGATTGATCTGTTGTTAATATTCCCCCAGGACCCCATGTCCAGAAGTTTCACCGATACATGAAATTTTTACACGATGTAAACCGGTCAATGGTCATTAAAATGTTGGGAACTTCTAATTTATCCCTCTTTTATGTTTTCCAGTACATCAACAGCATTTTATACTGAATACACTCAGATTTTGAAATTGCCAATCTACAGTTGTATTTCCAACAAGGCCTGTAACATATTCACATGCATTCCATGGTCTCCTCTCTATATGCCTTGCTTATCTATTCTTAGATGAACTGACTTATTGATGAGAGAAATTATTATCCTCCTTTACAGTGATTTGCAATAAATTCCATTGCCAACTCAATGTAGGTTCTGAATATAAACCTAAATTCCATTACCCACTCGTGTATGTTTTGAATATAAACTTACAGTAAGAATAAACTTACACAATATTCCTTTTGGTCATACAGTATGGAGTAGCTTTTAATTGGGAAAGCTGTTTAAAGTATGTGTTACATTGAGCTTTTCAAGTAGCATTGAGTAGTGTTGTGCTGCGGTGGTATTTCTTATATATTTTCATAATTTTTTTTGCATGCCATAGTGCACTGCTCATATGCTTTGGAACGCTTGCAGTATACCCAGGGAGGTGACCTCAATGCATTTAATTTTGAAGAACACTCCTCCTGTCACATAATACCTCAGTCAGCAGAATAAGGTCCTACCAGCAACACAAGAAGCTTCTTTGCATTCAGCAGACAGAATATGAGCACATTCTGGCTGATTCTCTGGATTTTCCAAACCCTAACATGTAAGTTACTTTATTTCAACCTGGTTTATTAACACTGTGTGACACGTTGCAATTTTCAACCATATCCAAGTTACATATCTATATTTTATGCAGTGGTAAACTAAAAAAGAAGTGTAAGTATATTATGCACAGTTCAAACTCTTACACATATGTATTACTTTGTTGATATTTTAAGCATTCAATTTATTTGAGTCTAATATTTCAATTGATAATAGAGTGTTCAATGTGCAAACATGTTGTCACAGGTAAAGCCGAAAAGATCTCCCAGCCATCTCAATGTCAGAGGGCTCATCCAGGTGATGCCGTGACCCTACAGTGCTATGTATTGCCAGAAATTTTTGCTACACTCTTCTGGCTCAAACATCCAATGGAGGGCAGGCCCACTTGTCTGGCTGTAGCTTTGACTCACCTGCCTGAAGTGTACTTATATGAAGGGCTCCACCATAATCCCCGAATCAACGTGACCAAGAACAGCTACAGTTTTAATATTTCTTTTAAAAGCCTCGAGCCATCAGATGCAGCCACATATTATTGTGGAGCCTTCGCTTACAATACAGTAATAATGGGGAATGGAACACAGCTCGACTTGAACGGTCTGGAAACACAAGGTAACAAGTGATTAATTTTGATTCATTTTGATGCACTGTTCAATTTAAGTGTAATTTTATATATTCTGTTTTAATGTTATGTGGTGTCTAATAAAAGTCTTCCCATTCCTGAACATTATTTACAATCTTGCTGGCAAAGACAAATTAAATGGCACTAAAATTAGAGCCTCTTTCTAAGATCTGTTCAAAACACTCTGAACTCAGCATGAAATCATGTAAGCATTTTGAACAGGACTTGTGTGTGGAAATAAGGTTTTCAGTTATTAGTGAATAAATTATGGTTTCATATTTAATTATGTCTTTTGGGTATTAGAATCTGAATCCGGTGTGACTGACAGTAAAACTCAAGATGAAACACGCATTTCAGGTAGGGTTGGATATTAACCTCAAATCAATATCACAAGTAATTTAATAATTTATCTGAATTACAATTAACGTTTTTTTTGTTTGTTTTTTTTTTACCCTCATATTTCATTGACAAGGTTTCTACTGTAAATATATTCAACTATTAAAGCTGGGATATTTTTTCTAATGACTGTATATCTTTATGATTTTAAAATTATGGAAGGAAACACACAGAGATGAACCATTTATGGTCATTTGCTGAATATTTCGAAACAACTGAAATCAAAGCACAAATAACTTGAACCGAAAACGTCTTATGAAAAACGGTTCATATTAATTTTAATTTGAAAAGCAAGTTCCCTAAAAAAGTAGAAAATAAATAGTTTGCATTTCTTGCAAATAAAATAAACCACTTATAGCGATCATGTCTGTCTGGGTGAAACTGATCACTATAACTTTTTTTTTCCCTTTGTCTCAGGCCGATTACCATGTAATTGACATTTGTATATTTATTACATGAAAATAAAGGAATAAAAGGGACAGCGTCGCTATTTATAGTTCTGTAGACCATCAAACACAAACATGATTTTTATTGTAATACTGCATAATCGCATTGTTATGTTATTGTTTCAGAGCCCACTCTGCCTTTGCCCTGTGCTTCCTAGGATCAGCTTTAGGCTCAGTGTAACCTTTCTCTTGAAAAGCAGATATGCATAGATGGACCAAAAATAAATTCTTTCTACTGATTCACATTTATCATTCTTAAATTTAACTGAAGTCAACAGACATGTGTAAGTAAAATATTACTAATGTTCAGTATAACGTTGCAGGTGTGGTGCAGCGGTTTTAATTCTGAATCCGCTAGGTGCCTCTAATAATCTCTCTATTCTGCATTAGACTAGCATCTGATCCAGAGGCCTAGACCCCCTCTCTGTACTCTCCGGGATAAATGGTTGGATGATCGATATCATTTTGAAACCCTTTACCATATTTTTGCACAAGGAAAAGACCAGATGAATAACTACCTAGTGCCTGTGCTGGTGGCTACAAACACAGCTTCTGTAGCTGTGATCCTGGCTGTGATTCTCTTACTGAAGCAGAGAAGGATGAAAAATAATCATTCCAGTAAGTGTATGACATTTAAGGCAGTCTTGTTGTTTGGGGAGCATATGTGTGTGTGTCTTTTATTTTCATTCATGTACTGTGCACTTGGGGCGGCATGGTGGTGCAGTGGTTAGCACTGTTGCCTCACACCTATGGGACCCGGGTTCGAGTCTCCGCCTGAGTCACATGTGTGCGGAGTTTGCATGTTCTCCCCATGTCGTCGTGGGGTT
>JAODJX010000002.1:15700412-15714290 GCA_026776945.1 Isichthys henryi
CTCCACATCATTGCATTCAGTTTTTATTCACGATTTGTATAGTGTCCCAACTTTTTTGGAATCCGGTTTGTATTTACCCTTTTAGCAAGCTTGTAAGGTACAGATTAGCAAAACAAAATAAAGTACAAGGGACACATCTCAACATTCTTCACACCACAAAGAATGTAACAGGACCATAAATAGTACAGTATAACTATATAAAGATGAATTTGTACATTCAATAGTCTCATAATTTGCGCAAGAGCTCTACATATTAATGAGGGAGTTCCCTAGTTAATTTGTAGTTATTTAATTATGTTCATTTAGTTCATTCATTTATAGCTTTCATATTTCTTATTTTTATGTTTATTCCTGTTCTTGCTACTCACTCATCATGTTCTTTGCCTATCTCAGGTAGAGGCTGCTGGGATTGCCGCACTGTGGGAGGGGTGTAGACGTGGGGTGCACTTGTGTTGTGTTGTGCGCCTTTTGAAGCGGGTGATTGGAATTATTTGGAAGCATATTTGACTGTTACGTGGGTGGTTGTTGTTACATTTATTTTTTTCCCACTCTGGCAGTAGCCTGCTTTGAGATGATTTTTTGTGGGTTTTTTTGGCCTCCCAAGAGCAACTTCGCTTTATTTTAGTTAAACGTGATTCAGTAGGAAGTTATTGTCAAGTAAGTAATTGTTAATTTGGGTATTTTAAAAGTTTAATTTCTAAGGTTGTTATCGCTGACCCTATCGGATACTTTAAAAGTTCTGTATTCTGTGTCATTATGAATGTAATTAAGTCTTAATTTAGTGTTTTATTGTACTCGGCATTTTATTATATTAATTACACGTTAATGAAATCAAGTAAAAGTTTAATACGCTATATAAATATACTGGGCCGGGAGTAAAGGACGGGGTCATAGTGAGCTAGTTAATTATGGGGCCAGCTCAGTGTTGGGTTTGTAAGATGTTTGCCCTTCTGGATGTTTGCGTCCAGGTGGACTTGCTGACATCTACGAGCGATGTAAGTTAGTGGACTCACTCATGGTCATGGATCGTGACCTCGAGGAGTAACTGACTTTCATCCAACACAACAAGGTAGAAAAGAGAGTTAGTACACTTGTTCTGAGGTGGAGATATTGCTTACTGTTGCATAACCCTAATACTGTTCAGTCACTGTCCTTATAGTGTATAATTATAACTGTTGCTCCAATACTGCTTTTGTAACTGGCTAATCTTTGTAAGCTCAACCTACCTGCACTTATGCCTAGTTTACTTCTTGACAGTCGTAATATGCTAGTTGCCTCATTTTTATGTTGCTTTGGATGAAAATGGTAACATTCAAATATTAAAGACAGCTCAAGACTATTTTGAGCACCACCTTGACGATGTTCAGGATGCAGAGGAGGTTTTCTGAGAAGCCAGAGGTGGTGACCAATAGAAAGACTTCAAGATCATAGCATAAAATATTCAGTAGCTTTGGAAAGAGCTGTTTTCTCACCGTTCAGTCAGTCAGGTCACTGACATCTTTCTTTGATGTGTTGATCATCTACAGAGGACTGTAAAGGCAACAGAAGGCATCAAATTAATGGTCATCTGTGGATAATGAATGTTGGCCTTGTGCTCGCTCTTTTGTTGACAGGATGTAAGTGAATATTTAAGTGATATTTAATTATTATAGTTTTTTGTCTTTCTGATGTGAAGTTTTACATACATACATGAAAATATGAAGAGAAAATTGAAAATGAATTTGATGTGCGTTTTACTGTTCTCTGTATCTCCTTTGTAACGCAATCAGGCAAATCAGAATCTGTACATGTCAATCAGCCAGATCCTCTGCTGACATCCCAGGTTGGGGACACAGTAACTCTGCGGTGCTTTTATCCAAAAAACATACCATCTTACATGTCTTGGTACAAGCAATCAGGAGGATGGAAACCTCGGCTCATATCCACAGTCTATATATTTGGAGGAGACGTTGTTTTCTATGGCGAGTTTAAAAATGATCCTCGCTTCAGAGTGCAGAATGAAGAGGAAATAAACCATCTGATCATTTCAAACACACAAGATTCTGATTCAGCAATGTATTACTGTGGGGCTACAAGTTTACATATAGTGCATTTTGGAAATGGAACACTTTTGGTAACAGGTATGGCCATTGAATTTCTTTCGCTATAAGATATACACTAACTCTCTGCGCTTCTTTCCTTAATGTATTTGTAATTAAGTGCAATACAAACAATGTTTTATTTGCAACATGTTTTTTCTATATTGGTTGTTTATCGAAACAGTTAGAAGTAATAATAGTCAAAAGATTGTGCACATAAATTTCTTTATTTTGTATGATTTTTATCCCAAAAAATTGAGTTTAAACGAACAGTCAACATTTTGCATATCTGTAAATCTGACACAAATTCTTATTACCCCTTTTAGGCACAGAGAGGAAGAGCAGGACTGTGGTACAGCGGCCTGTGTCTGACACAGTGCAGCCAGGAGATTCTGTGAGCCTGCAGTGTACAATAGAGACTGGGAGCTGTGCAGGAGAACACAGTGTTTACTGGTTCAGACATGGATCAGGAGAATCATTTCCAGGAGTCATTTACACCCATGGGAACAGGAGTGATGAGTG
Source organism: Isichthys henryi (assembly GCA_026776945.1). NCBI lineage: Eukaryota > Metazoa > Chordata > Actinopteri > Osteoglossiformes > Mormyridae > Isichthys > Isichthys henryi. The sequence goes on from JAODJX010000002.1 coordinate 15,703,013, forward strand.
TGAGAAGAGCCCTGAGGCTGGATCTCCCACACGGAGCTGTGTCTACAGCCTCCCCAAGAGGAACCTCAGCCTCTCTGATATTGGGACTTACTACTGCGCTGTGGCTGTGTGTGGGGAGATCCTCTTTGGGAACGGAACAGTTGTAATGGTTCCTGGTAAGTAAAAAAAATGTTTGGAAATCCTAGTAAATAAAAAAGTGATAACACTTTACTTGGAGTACTCTATAAACATATTCATTCATAATGCATTAAAATGGTTGATATTAGAATTAATAAAGCATTACAGCATCTTCTGTTGTCTTACTGTCATAAGACATTATAATGTTGATTATAAAACTTCATAAGCTCCAATAAAGCTCACATCTATAATGCACTATAGATACCTTCATAAAGCAATATATTGGTCAGTATAAGAATTCAGAATGCTTTGAACAGCTTCATAAAGCATTCATAATGCATAATGAACATGGGTATAATAATAATAATAATAATTAATATTTATTGTCCTATTTGTTTTGTGAATACTTTATAATGTGTTATGAATGTGTTCATAGATTCTTACAGACATAGCATTCATAGAAAGTGTTACTGAAAAGCTAAATACGAGTTAAAACAATATATTACTAATCGATTATTACAGTAGTTAATAATAGTATACTAATATGTAATATTTAAAGTCTGATGTTTCAGAATTAAATTGTATTTCTCTTTGTCATTTACATGTATATTTTACCTCAATATAGTCTTCGACCCTGTATTTAATATTAGCTGTTTGCAGATCATCATTCTGCATTATATGAACATTTTATTCCATTGTTGGGGAAAGGGGAAGGTGATTAGTTGTGATTGTTGACACCATAGCACACAGTGCCCAACAATGAAATGTGTCCTCTGCATTTAACCCATATATCACATCATGACATAGCAGGGGGCAGATAATCTACACTCGGGGAGCAGCACTTGCTCAGGGTACCTCAGTGGTACTTTGCTGATCAGGGATTCAAACCAGCAACCTTTCAATCGCAAGTGCACATCCCTTACCATTTGGCCACAATTTTATTGTTCAAAGTCCTTCCTTTTTTTTCAGAACAGGTAATTGGATCTAATTGGAAAGTTGTAAAAAATTTAAAATAAAAAGTTTAAAAACACTATCATTTTCCCCACATTTTTCAGGAGATACAGTTGCCCTCCTCTACATTGTATACTGCCTGGGTGCCGCCTTGGCTGTTACTTTCATCCTGTTCGTCATTCTCATCCACCTCATAAGAAGACCCTGCCAGCATTGTAAAGGTATTTTACATTGTTACTTATTCAGAATACAATGGTTTAACTGTTGTAGTGCAATCGGCAACTTCAATTCAGGTGAAATGTGATTGTGATTGTGATTGTTTTAAAAATTCACCTTGAATAGGCTTTGGAATGATGGATTTCTAGTTGGGATCGGCGACACGACTAAAATATCATGTCATGATATTTTTTGTTAGAATCCACAGTATAAATCACATTTTCATAATCTGGCCAATATTAATACCAATAAATACCAATTAATCAGTGAGGTGCTGGACAATTTGAATCATTAAACCAGGCTTCCCAGTTCCAGTTCTGGAGGGTCAGAATCCAACACAGTTTGCAAATTTCCTTACTCAAACATGCTTACAAAACTGGGTAATAGCTGATTAAGATGTGCTTGTGCAGGGAAACCTGCAAACCATGTGGATTCTGGCCCTCCACGACCAGATTTAGGGAACCCTGCATTAAACTATTTGAGAAAAATTTTTTTGATAACGCTTTAGCATATCTAGCAAGGCCATGTTTTTAGCAATTTATAACAAATAATAATGCATTGATAAAGCATTATAAACATGGCTATACATATTTATCAAAAGGCATAACACTTTACAGCCATATGTATTATTATTATTATTATGGCTTATTAAAGCCATTATGAATGCTTTATCTCATGTGTATTGCACTATAAATACCTTCAAAATGCATTATAATCGTAGGTATAGGCACTAAGGAAACTCTCTACTGCCTTATAAAAGTATTTACAGTGCATTACGGATTAAAGGCAGTCATTATACATTTTAAACATGGCTATAATGTGTTATGCTTTTGATAAATGATCATTGCCATGTTTATAATGCTTTATGAATGCATTATAATGCATTATGAACATGTTTAATAAATTGCTAAAAACATGGCCTTTAGCAAAATGTTACCATTTTCTTAAAACAAGGATAAGACGATAATGCAGCACTTTGAAAAAATCGCTAGCAATGTCCTACGAATAAACATAAAACAAGAATCAGAGGAATGAGTTTGAATGTATCTTTACTTCTCAGAACCATGGAGCTGACAGACTGAACTATGCTGCACTGAATTTCACCAGCAAGAAAACCAAAGACAGGAATAAAAGAGCAGTCATGGGGAGAGAATCTCTATACTCAGAAGTGAGATATGAAGTTACAGGCTAAAACAATGCTGTACACTATGCTCTCTTACTGTGTCTTAACAAACATTATTAATTCACAAGCAACAATAATAAAATAACTGTAACTAAACGTAAAATGTTATTTTAGATAGAGATTATGATTTAACTAGTGTTAAAGATCTTGAAATTCCCTGTGCAAGTTAGTATTTTCCATTCAAAATTTAGGAATCTGGCAGTCAATTCGGTGGTAATTTACATATTTAGTTTTTTTAATCAATAAACTAAAAACACAATCTTTTGTTTTCGTGCTGTACTGCCTCCTGGCATAACATGTAATTTATTTTGTGTTCCTTCCGAAAATGTACATAATACATGATGTCACTAAATATTTTTTCCCTGTTCTTCTACAGTACATAAAATAAACTGAATTTTCCACTTCCCAACTAGGTTCGTATTATGTTATATTATAATATTTCACTGCTTTGTACCTGTGATAAGAATGAATTACCAAAGTCATGTGGAAAAAAAGAGAAGTTACATGAAGACAGTGACAGCTGGGATCTTGCGGGAATATGTGTGATGTTTAAATAAATGTAATATACTGTCACACTTGCTCCTCCAATACTGATTAGTACTTACTCCTCTTCTGACTAGTGCCAGTTGGAGCCCAGTGTTAAAACACTGCCCAGTTGTCATTGCTATTGGAGCACATGGCTCAGTCTGCTTGATGTATTAGCTTTGTTTCCTTTGTGCTTGTCGGTTGTCAGTGGTACTGGCTTGATGGTTTGGGGGGTTTAGGGGTCTTGATTTTAATGGAGCAGCATTTGACCAGCATGTTGTTTTCAGTTTCTGGTTCTGATTAGCAGGTTTCTTGTTTCCAGATTCATAGTCCCAAGTGGTCAGAATTCTACAGTCAAGTCAAGTGAAGTCATTGTATTTATATAACACTGTTAAAAACAAGCATTGGCTGAGCAAAGTGCTTCACATCAATAAAAACAAGAAACATAAAAAGCATATCACATAAAACAAATAAAATGAAGTAAAATGTAAAATATAATAAAACAAACACTACACTTATAGAAATTGCAATAAAACACCCATTTATCTAAAATGCATCATCAAATAAATGAGTTTTTAGACTCGACAAAACATTCAGTGGTAGGGCCAAATCGGGTTGAAGGAGGAGCCACGGAGAAAGTGCAGTCACCTTCCCTCCTCAAACAGCTGGTTGGTATGGATGCAGCAGCTGATCAGATGACCTCAGGGCTCTTGCTGGACAGTACGGATGGATGAGGTCACTCATATAGGCTGGTGGTCCCCCAATCAACGCTTTAAACACCAAGAGTAAAATTTTAAACTCTACTAGAAGTTTCACCGTCAACCAGTGTAACGATGCTAAAATTTGAGTGATGTGTCACGATTTTTTTGGATTTGGTTAGTAGGCGCGTGTCAGCATTTTGCACCAACTCCAGAAGAGACAGAGCAGTCTGGCTGACCCCAAAATAATGTGCATTACAGTAGTCCAGGCACAAGGAAAGAAAAGCATGTATCAATGCCACAAATCACTAAAAGAGAACATGCACTTGACTTGGTAAGAACTCTGTGATGGTAAAAAGAAGATTTCATGACTGCATTTTTTTTGTTTGTGAAATTTTAAATCCGAATCAAATAAAAAACCAAGATTCTTAGCCTGCGGTCTAATGTAGTCTGCTAGTGGTTCCAAATCATAAGCTACATGACTGACAGTAACCGGGGATCCAAATATTAAAATCTCCATCTTGCTCTCATTCAGGTTTAGGAAATTTGCCGCCATCCACTGCTTTATGTCCTTTAGGCAGTTAAACAGGTGTTGCAGTGTATCGGACTGCTGGGTTTTAATGGGAGGTCGGGTTGTGTGTCAGGACACTCCATGCTTTGATATTATGAAACTTAGAGGTAACATGTGCAAAATAAATAAAACACAGCTAAGCAAGGATTCCTGCGGTACACCATACGAGAGAGGGGCGGCGCCGGAGGAGGCTCCATTAAAAGATACTGAAAAGGTTTGCGATTACAAAAATGATGCCAACTATTTCAGTGTGGATCCCGAAATGCCCACCCAGTACTGCAGGCACTCTAAAAGAATGTGATCTACAGTGTCGAATGTGACCCTGAGGTCCAACAGCATCAGTACCACGCAGTCCTTAGAGTCCACAGAAAGCAGCAAATCATTCAAAACTTTAATAAGTGATGCCTCGGTGCTGTGTTTTAACCAGAAACCAGACTGGAATATATCAAAGATATTATTTTTGGTTAACCCTCTGGAGACTAGGGGTAGGGAACACACTTTCACTGTCTGGGGCATGATCACACATTTCTTTCAATATCATAAACTTAATTCATGGCAAATAAGTTATTTCTTATATATTTGTCAACATTGTCAGCATTACACTCATCTTTATTTTAATGTACTTTGTAAATATGTCAGATTTATGTGAAGTTTGTAATCTGACATCAAAGTATAGACATTGCAAAATGCAGTTTGGAACACTTGCAGAAACATTATATAAGTACATAGTAAGCAATGGTGGCAGTTTGTTTGATCCCAGATATCTGACCCACAGTCTTGGCTACATGAAGATGACTAAATGGTGTAGTTGCAACATTCGGTTGGATAAAAGAAAAACCTAAGTCATGTCACTATTTCTGATCTCCTTCCATTAAATATTTAGGGGCTCTCGTGTGCATGAGCCATTCACACCTGGCCACAACGCCCCCCGCCCTTTTATGGCGCTGATGGGGATGTATCTGGATCTCGTTTCACCTTTGCATTGTTCATCTAATTACCATGCAAATACGATTTGAATACGTGGTAATGCGGCTATTTAGAATGCGAATAGCGATCTTCAGGTGAGAGCGGCACTACACACGATGCAGGTAAAACTAAGTAAAGTGACATGGTTTACTTTTTTGCTGATTTAACCTAATTTTTAAAACTTTAATACTTCCGACAATGGACGTTTTGAAGCATTTTTGTTTATGTTTCTACAATAAGATTTCAGTTGTGAACTGAAATACAAAAGAAAGATACACAGCATCGCTAACGATGCGCTCGTCTCCAGAGGGTTAAAGCAGCTGTAGTCCTCTGGAGTTAGTTCATTTAAAATGCTTGACTCGTCGTTGTTCACCCAAGTCTCACATACTGTATGGGGGGACATGATATTCCAGACCCACGGTGGTCTGCTTCTGCAGATAATCTGTCATGATCTGTGTCGGGCGAGCAGGCAGGGAATCAGGGTTAGGTAGACCATCACAAAGAGGTTTATTTGGGCAAACGGGGAACCACACTGAACATACACTAATGACAGACCTGGGGAAACAGACTTAAACGCGGACTGAAATACACGAGACCAACGGCAGGAAATATAGAACAGCTGGGAAACGGAAGGATTCCACACGGGGTTAACGAGGTAGGCATGGTCCATGAGAGGGTTGGACGGAGGGATGTGACACAATCTCCCACTTGGGCCTCAACCTCCACACCCACCTCCGCTGTACCTGGAAAATGGAAAAGCTCCTCGGAGGCTGCACATGGATTAAGTCTGTCCACCAACAAGCCGTAGTGGAGGGACCCGCAGGTGAACGATGAGTCAGAGCAGGGGAACCTGCAGGCGGCCGACAAGACGTCGGAGGCGGGTCCACAGGTGGCTAACGAGGCGACGGTGGGGGACCCACAGGCGACAGCCGAGCAGGAGCCAGGGGGACCGAAGGCGGGCGGGACCCGACCCCTGCGCCTATGTCCTCTCCCTTTACGGCACACCGACAGGCAGGGTTCTGGCCGGGATCGACCCCTCGGGGCGATGGTGAAGGGGTCAGTCCTCTAGGGAGGTCCCCAAGGGGTCCCACTCAAGCTTTTCCTCTCCATCCATCAATGGAGGAGGAGCAATGATCTGACAGTCCAGGACCTCCTTGTGGACTGAAGCTGGAGCTGGGGGGACTGGAGCTGGAGCCGAAGCCTCTTTGGGTGGAGCTGGCCCATTAGGAGCGGGCGGAGCAGGAGGCGGAGGCAGGGGAACCTTGGCCGGAGTAGGAGCCGGGGCAGGAGCGTCAGGTGTGGGTGGAGCCGTGGGAGGAAGCAGAGGGGCCTCGGGTGTAGCAGCAGGAACCACAGGAGTAGGTCTCAGGCGTAGCAGGAGCCTCGAGCGAAGCAGGAGGCGGGGCCGCAGCAGAAGCCTCGGGCATAGCAGCAGGAACCACGGGAGGAGGCTGAGGGGTCTCGGGCGTAGCAGGAGCCTCGGGCAAAGCAGGAGGACCATTTCCATTGTGTTTAGGTCAGATGGCCAGGTCATGTGATGTGACACTCTGTCACTCTCCTTTGTATGCGGTTTGGCAAATCCTAACTTTTCACTAGTACACACGCGTGCACACACGCACACACACACACAAATGCTTATCTTTTAATTTTAGATTCTACAGTTGTCTGTATATGGAGGGGGGTGATCTTGAATTGATGTATTCTGCCATCTGCTGACGAACCACAAATTTGCCCAAAGACAAACGGGCCAACGGACCATAACATTATAGAGAGTGGTGAGGCTTGTATGAAACAAAACCCAACATGCTGGGACTATAATAGCCATGCATATGTGTCATATATGTGTTTATTCACACAGCATTTGCATGCTTTAACCAGAAATATTTGCCTGGAAGCAACTGAAGGTATACGATTGATTTTTGATGCACACTTGCATATGTGTTTTTCTATGAGATTCATTACATGAGTTTATATGCATCAGTTTGGTACATTTACATTTCTTCCCCAGCAGGAACAAACGCAAACATAATACTTGCATGCAACAAGGCACCTGATTTAAAGCGGTCACCACAAAACCACGGGTGGCTGGCCATGTTAACAGAAGGCCAGTTATGTAACTCCTTCATGAGAAAGATAAACATAACTGTGGTTTACCATTATATGTAAGTATAACATCATAACATAATATATATTTACACTTGTGTAATTACAGTCATCACCAGTCCTAATTAAATTCTATGAACCTGTTAACAATAATGAAATTATGAAAAAGAGATGGGAACTATTAGTACATTTTATTTATTATGTTGTCATTATTATACTGCACTGCACCAGTTCCATGTGTGTTTGTCTGCCCATCCAAAGTTTGCCCCTGTGATTTAGGTGAACTGGTGTCTCTAAATTGTCTAAGGTGTATGATTACATTAGTGCCAGTCCTGTGACGAACCGGTACTCCTGCCTTGTGCCTCATGCTGCCTGCTAATGGATATAGGGTTAGGTAATATAGGTAAATGAATGTGGTGGTTATGGTGTTGAGCCACACTGGGCCACATCGGGGAAAAGTCCTTACTGTTAACTCTCTATCCAGTCCAGTGCTATCATTTGTTAATTGCACACACACTCCATCCATTCATTTATTTTATATTTCATTTCCTTTGGTCTCAGGATAATCTGTTTGTGTAATTTATACTTTTACAGTGGCTTGTACTGTGTGCACTGTCTTTGCACTTTGTTTGCACTATGTGCTTTTTTTTGTGTGCACTTTACGTACCTCGCTCGTCTCTTTGCTACGGTCAGAAAATTTGGCAGTTTCTCCTCTGTATTGCCCAGTGACTTTGTGTCTAACGGTTTCAAAACCACACAGCCATTACTGTAAGTCATGCTCACATTCTTCAGCCTTGCTGCTGAGTGTTACTAAAAAACCTGTTATGACTCATTCGGTGTACCTAAGTGAGCAAACAAAGAATGAAAACCAAAAAGAAAAGTCAAGCTAGATTGCAGTACAACAATGTGGTGAACAGCAGTATATCTCCTATGTACTGGACAGTTACAAAATCTAGCGGACACAGGAACTGAAAACAGGAACAAGGATGGAAATGAGAAGTGAACTACAGCTGATAGATGAGGTGGAACTGGATAGAAGCTAAAAGGGAAAAGGCAACGACAAACATGAAATAAATGAAAGGCATTAATAGCACAAAACATTTTTTTTATAAATATTCATTTATATATTTTAAACAACATATGTATATTTTTGGGGCCAGAAAAAACATACATGTTTAAAGTTATTTCTTCTTTGTCATCAGTATGAACACGTTGCGATCCTTTTAAGTTTCTATGTTCCTAGTTGCAACCAAGTATTTGTTTTTCCATAACGTTTTAGGAAAGATTGGTCATCACTGAGGGCTGACATTTCTACATGGGTGGAAAGTTATGTGGTTTCCATAGTGTCAGACGCAACGCAATGACCCAAACTGAGCTGAGAACCACACACCAGCCGTTTCATAGGTCAATGCATGCATGCATGTGAATGGTAATATGTTGTCTGATCTTATCTATGTATTTTGGAATATATTTTTTGGTTATTTGTGGTGTTTTATAAGTAAGTAAGTAGTTTATTTGTATTACACCTTTCAAGAACAAATATTATGCATCACAAATAATAAAACTAAGACAATAAAACATCAATAGAAGCCCTGTCTTTACAAAAAGTACAATCTTTTAAAAAGATCCCACTGATGGCTGATCTAATGTCCAGGGGAAAACTATACCAGAGCTTTAGGGAGACCACAGCAAAAGCTGTGTCACATCTGAGGGCTCATTTATCAAACTTTATGAAATCGTGAAAGAAACTGTGCATGCAAAAAAATAAATAAATCAGATTTAACAAACCTAGGATATGTGGATATTTATACAATATCCTTTTGATAAATCAGAATCTTGTAAATGTGCATACATGCATGAGTCTGAGATCCTGTCTAGTTGCTGCCCTCAAGTAACCATAAATGATCAATGCAAATGAACTGTGTGCTCATATAATATGCAAATCAAGCCTTTCTAGTTGCAAAGTTTGACAATAGTGATTGCGATTGAAAAAAAAAACGAGAAGAGGAATTTTGAACAGTGCGAGGTAGAGGCAATGTTATAATTTGTAGAGATAGACGTAAGGTTATACGCTAGTTGCATTTTTAATTACAAGTAGACCTATAGCAAAAGGTATGTTGAATCGTAACAAATCACTACTGCAGTAAAATCCACTGGCCCTATGCATTATAGCCAAAGTAAAACAGAATGAGTCGGATCTGAAGGTAGCTGTTCCATGCAGGGTACCTATAATTCTCAGGGCCAAACCACATCATCGCTCTCAAATTTTGATAAACAGGATGTATGGTTATTATAGAAAGAAATGCCCTAATATATGCTGTTGTGCCAGAACACACAGGAGATACTTATTTGGTATACGATACTGAAAATGAATGAATCATAAGTTGCCCCAGACCATCTAGTTACTATATTTGTCAGTGTCATCTCGGCATCACAGATGACTCTCATCTGAAATGACTTTCAACTGACAAAAGCAACTTCATTGGCACCTCATTTCACTGCCTGTATCTACTGCTGTGCATTTGACCTATGACCTTTGATTTGATTTGAGATGCCTTTATGGCAATGTCAATGTGGTCAATTTACCCAATTAGGAAAATATTTATATTTGCCTTTTCACCCAGAGCATAGGAAAACATGATATAGTGCCTGGTGAGTTTTGCTATGTCTTCCAACATATTGTAGTGCTGGGGCACCGGCAGACAGCGCAGCAGGTTTGATTGATGCCAGCTTTGTAAATATATCTCTGTAGCCATTTGGGCTGTAATATAATTGCGCTGTGTTTTTGTGTTAAGGGAAGTGTTAAATGTTTACCATTGTACAGTACATAGCGTGTCAGTGTGTGTGTGTGTGTGTGATCAGTACGAATACAATAAATGCCACCTCATGGTTGAATGTGGAACTGTCTCTGACTCATTAATATACGTGGCATGGCTTGGCGACCCATTTTTACAATATGAAGGAGCGGAAGGTTGGGCGGGATATCCCTGAGTAGTAGGTCAGTTCCTTCTGCCAGGTGCCGGAATGCTGGTCCCAAATCAGCAAATAAATACCTCTTGGAAGTGCTGGATTTTGCTGAAATGGCGGCTGAAAATTAGATGGTTGATTTCCATAGTGATTACTGTGCCAGTGGCGCCTGCAGTCCCCCCCTGGTTCCTGTACCAGCGGCACCTGCAGTGCCCCCTGGCGGTTCCTGTACCAGCGGCGCCTGCAGCACCCCCCTGTGGTTCCTGTGCCAGTGGCGCCTGCAGCTTCGCCCCCCGTGGTTCCTGTACCTCCGGCTCCAGTCCCCCAGGTTCCTGACCCTGAGCCTTCAGCTACCATGGCCCCAGTCCCAGTCCTCGAGGAGGTCCCTGATTGCCAGACCACTGCTCCTCCCTCCATAGTGGAGTTGGAGGAAGAGCTGGAGTGGGTCCCCATAGGTATCTCCCTGATGTCCCCAATGACTCCCCTGTGACTCCTCCACCACCACAGCAGGGCATATCCCGCCCAGGCCCCCGCCTCTCAGTCTCCTGGAAGGGGAGAGGATACCTGCACCGGGGTCAGGTCCCGCCCACCCTGCCCCCTGGCTCGCCTTCGGTCCCCCTGGCTACAGCTCAGCTTCTCCTGCTTCCCCAGTCTGTACCTAATAGCACATGACAACTTCCAAGTTTCCGCTGTGTATGTTCTCACCTTCTTGTCACTAAGTGTTTGTTTTTCTTGAGCATCCCCCCCATAATTTATACCCATGACCCAAGTTCAAATGACTAAAAAAGTGCCCACATGAAGGTGAAGAAAAAAGATGCTAGTGGGGCCAACCTACATCTTCGCCCTCAGGGCTTGATGTGTGCATGGCATCAATAATAGATGTGCCCTATTGCACAGTGAAGAGCATCCATCCATCCATCCATTTTCCAAACCGCTTATCCTACTGGGTCGCAGGGGGTCCGGAGCCTATCCCGGAAGCAA
>JAODJX010000002.1:15734185-15746265 GCA_026776945.1 Isichthys henryi
CATGGGGAGAACATGCAAACTCCGCACACATGTGACCCAGGCGGGGATTCGAACCCGGGTCCCAGAGGTGTGAGACAGTGCTAACTACTGCACCACCATGCCGCCCCACTGTTTATACAACATTTTGTAAATATCTGTGTTCATGCTTTTGTGTGTGATTCTGGTTATGTTTATATCACCTTGTGCACCTATTATATTATCTTTGCATTTCATTCAAGAGCAGGTACATATACACATAGAACATAACCCCTAGGTAGCAAGTGACTGCCAGAAAGCCATAGATAGATCTTTAAAAAAAAAAGGAATATGCCGTGCTTCCTTCATGCGAAAGAAAAACGAGACTGTGGCTATCACAGCTGTAACGCACTGCTGTGAAAACTGAAAATGTTAAAGGGGACGAAATCATTTATGTTACATCAAAGATGCGAAATACTGTTTGAGGGCTAACTCAACCCCTCCTGTGAGAAACAGCACTTCACCTTATTAGGTAAAACATTAACAAGTGAATTTGAATTGAATGGTGATGGGTGCAGCTTGTCACTTCCTGTCCAGCGAGCGCGAGGAAGCAGCAGATCAGTGTTCAATCTAAACAGCTCAAGGGAACTGCACCCGTTACACTTTCAGTACCAGTGGAATGTAGTACTATGCATTCTTAAAGACTTCATACTTAAATTACTTAAATTTAATTGAAATGTTCCCAGAAATTAGTACAGGTTAGCCTTTATTAGCTTCAAGTTTAAATAATTTTGTCAGTGAAGGCAGAATACAACATATTATATAATATCAGCAGACATAGGTCATGACACTGTGTCCTCATTGTCCAAATTTTTCTCTGGGCGCAGAACTGGGAGGGGTACTTTCAGTGCGTTTTACACTGCTGTTACAGCTTTCTTTGTTCTGGATTGTTTTTGGGTAGTTCAGGCACAAATTGGGTAAATAAAATATAGATTTTCTTTGAAACTTGTGATTGTTATGAGCCATACGTGGTAACATATTTAGAAAAACAAGCTTATCCTCTGAAGTACTGCCGTTCACATCATAGCCCTTTTGGGTAGGGTTTGGACAGATATGTCACCGTTCCTCAGTAAAACCTGTTACGCTCAGCGAAATCGTGTCAAATTGAGTGCACATGTAGAAAACAAGTTTCAGAACCACATATTTAGAATTGACTGAATCCTCCACGTAGTTTTTGATATATTCAAAAAATACCCAAATACAAAAATGTTAAACTTTAAAAAAAATTTTGCCTATCCATAAATTATACAGAAGTTACCTATGAATTTCAATCATGCGAGTGACCGCAGTTAATGGTGTAGTGGTCAGCTTTGATTTTAGCTATTAGACATGCCGCTGACAATTATATCTGAGGTTATAAAGTAATTTGAAGTAATCGTTCCAAAGGGACAAAAAAACGGCCCAATTCAACATGGACCTGGGCTATATAGGGTTAATGTTCTAAACACTCTAGACAAAATTAATGTGCAAATAAGAATCAAAAGTGTGACATACATGCTGCTTTCTTTGCTGCAGTGCAAGAAGCAGAGGTCAACCAGATCTATGCAAAACTTGATGGTTATTGAATTTTAAAGGACACCACCAACATGAACCAAGAAAAAACATGCCATAGCTTTAAATATATGAATTATATATTAAGATTACAGGTTACAAAAATGAAGAATTGTTAAAAGAAAACAAATAAATAACATTCTGAGTATTGTTGGTTGGTTAAGCCTCAAGAGTGCTGTTTACAAATGTGGTCAGTAATTTCCATTGCCAGCCTCACCTCCGCTCTATATAGAAAGAATGACACACAGAGGAAATGGTGTTTGTGCCTCAGAGTGTGAAAACCACACAGTCAGTATATCGATAAATGCCAAATGTTCTTTGTAACTTCAACTTTATATCCTTGAATACATAAAAAAAAAAAGTTTGCAATTATATCTTTGTGGCGATTTACCATTCACTTCTATGGGGAAAACTCTAAGTACAACATGATGACCTTAACGCCTTCCCAGCCCTCACCTTAACAAGATACAAGACTTTTTTTGGAGTGAGATTATTTTTACCTTAATTGCATTCACAGATCTTTGTGTGAACCTAAAAATGATCAAAATGACAGGTTTTTATTACATTGTGGGGACATTTGGTCCCCACAGTGAAATATAAACCAAATCCACACACACGTTTATATTCCTGTCTTTATGGGGACCTTCCGTTCATGTCTATGGGAAAGACTCTAATACTAAGAATGACAACCTTAACCCCTATGTCATAAATAACCAAACATAATACAAACTTTTGACATTTTTCGTTTTTTAATTGGAGTCACATATTTTTTTATAATTGAGTTTCCCCTTTTGGGGACTGAAAAGATGGTTTCCACAATGTCACAGTATCACATCGTGGGGACATTTGGCCCTCACAATGTAATATACACATAAGCCACACGCACCATCAGTGTTTATTTCACTTTAGGAAGCCTCTCAAGATACTGTTGTCTGAGATGGTGGTGAGATGCTTCCAACACATCAAAATTAAAGACAAAAAACAAAAAATATTTCTATGAATCTATGTTCAGACTTGCTAGAGAGCTGAGCAGATTATAGTCTTTCTTTTTAAGCACCAAGTTTCCAAGATACTGCCAGGTCAGTTTGCTGTCCTCCTTTTCATACAGTGAGACTATTCTGTGGTTTTAGCTTGTTTGCAAACTACCAAACGGTGGAAAGTCGGCCAGTTTCCAAATCATTATTTAGAACAGAGGTCAAGCGCAGCCACAAACCAGCAGGTCTCAAACCAACTTCCTCATGCATATATAAAAGCATGTGTGTATGCCTTTAGCATGTGCTGCGTTATAAAATAAAAGTAAGAGAACTGCTAAGAACATTCAGAATATTTACTCTTGAAAACATTAAGCATAACATCAGTCCTTTTTTTTAATCAGTTGAATATTTAGCATATTAATATCATTTAACTTCCTCATAAAAAAATATCACTGTATTGCCAAAGAACTCCGTCGCTATGATAAATGACATCATATCAAATCATATTTGATTATTTTTTTCCATTGTGTGCATATTTCCTATGCTCTCACAGGCTGGGGTTATTCAGCTGTACAGCGCAAGCCCATCAGTAGATTTCAATTCCACAGGGTACAAATCAATTCCACAGGGTACAAATCAACAAGACAGGGGACGACCAGCCCAGGACCCAAAGGACAGTCACATAACACAAGGAGGACCTGCAAGGAGAACATTCACACACAGTGTAGGGCTGGGTTTAAGGCCACCAACCCTGGATATGTGAGGCTGGGTCACTCTACCGATCTTTAAATGTTTGCTTCAACATATTTATGCAAGCTAGAGAACGTACTTGAAGTTATAGATTGAGCCAGAGGTCAGTTTGAAAATGGACAAGGAGACTGGATAATTACTAAGGCTGGAAAGAGAGATTGAAATGGTGGTGACTCTAATCATAGATTAAGGTGAACATGGGTATATTGGTGAAGCTGAAAGGAAGGTTTAGCCTGTGCTAAATGTAGTGACGTGGCAGTGCTTGTGGTGTTTCATGTAGAGTCACAGTGGGAGGAATGATTTCAAGTTCTCCTCATCACACACATTACAATGTCCATCTATGTTGAAGGAAAATTTACAGATAGAAACAGAAATCACAAATTACTAGATACCCAGGTCTTAGTGATGGTGAACGTGAGAGTGACATCAAACCACACGAAGCTCTATGAAAGCAGAAGCCAGAGCCACATCTTGTCAGACCTCCACAGAGCTGGGAAATTAGTAAATTACATACATCCTAAGTTCCGTGAAGAATGTATTAAGATACTTAGAAAGAGGGGTTTTCAGGATAGTATTTATGTCCTTGCAAAGTCCTGTACCGAAGCTAGCACACCCAAATCCACTCCACGATGCCTCAGTTACTCATATTTAAAAATGTCTGCTCACTGGGTTTGCCTAAACAGTATAACCTAAACCAGAAATTCTCAACCCATGGGTCTTAACTCAAATTTTGAGTGGTGGCAAGTTCTGGAAGGGTTGCATGCAGTTGCTGTCTTTGGTCCTGCCTGTAAAGTTTGCTGACCTCTCTCCATAACCCTGAACCTTCTTGTCCTGACTCATACAAAGAAACAGGATATAGGAGAGACCAACACGAGCGCTTTGTCAAACTGTGGAGGACACTCACACACTTAATTTCATTGTACGAGTAGGCAATGACAATAAAGGTTTTCAGTTTCAATGAGGTACATAATGATGCATTATTCTTCAGCTTTAAAAGATATGGAACTGAATGGACAGGGAAGGCTGCTGTGTTTTATGGCTAAAGTTCAACTTTGTGTTATTTGTCATAAGGAAATATGGAGAATAATGTATAAACACATTATAAAGGCATTTTTTTTTTGTTATATTATTGCAGCAAACGTTATAGATATCTGCAATGAAGGCTGCAGTGATGGCTCCTTCTAGTGGTAACATACTGTAAGAGCATTAGTTGTTCTCCAGAGCCGTGATCAGTTGCTGTAACCAGATTACTTTAGCCTGGCTTTCATCTTCTTTATATAATATGACCAGAAATGACAGCATCAAACCAAACTAGATTTCCGAAGTTCAGCAGGTTAGTACTCGCCTGTGACCAGAACCCAATCACTCCAGGGACCCAGGCCAACCCTGTGCTGGGACCCCCATACATGCACACACACACACACTTCTGTATTCATATCATTGTGTTTGACCGTCCATTCATTTCTAAGGGAAAAACCCTAATTCTAACAATGGCAACCTTAACCTCAACCCAGCCGTAAGTAACCAAACAAAATACAAGACTTGCCATTATTTTATTTTTTCTGATTGACAAATTTTTTAAAAATGTAATTTCCTGTTGTGGGGACCAAAAAATGGTTCCCACAACATCAAAATAACAGATTTGTATCATATATAATTAAGCCGCCCACAAATTAAATAATAAGAGAAAATCCATAACTGACATCTCTTAATTGCCCATAAATTATAACTGTGCATGTGTGTCTGCCCCAGTCCTGTACCCTCTGCTGCCCAGGACAGCACTCAGACCCGCTGTGACTTTAACCGTGACAAGTGGTTATAAGATAGATGTATAGAAACTGATTAAATCTTTCCTCCAGGGATTGACTTTGAAATGCTCACCATTCAGATTTGAAAATAAAAAGATCCTCTCATCACTGAAATGGCATTTTTATTGTTTTAGTTCCCCACTCTTACCTTTAGCCTGTAATGGGAATTCAATCTTCAGCGAAAAAATGAGGGTTCTCATAAATTCAGTGTTACATGGTTCTTTCCTCAAGTTAAGTCAGCTTTCCCACACCAGCATTTGTATTACTTGATGTCTGAATGTTTCATCCACAAGTCAGATGACATTAGTATGAAGGTAACCATGAAATACATACATTCCGTGCAGCATTTACAAGCGACATTGTACTTTCATGAAATGCTGCAAGTCAATTTCAATATGTACGTCTGTCTAGAGGGGGAGAGATTGATTTATTTATGATAGTACTGAAAAGTTTGATAAATGGCTTTGAGGAAATATATCTTCTGCTCCTGTACTGCATACTTTGTAACTGGCCATTCACTGGAACATCAGCTTCACTGCATTTACACTTAGTTGTCTTTTTGACAACTATATTGGCTATTTACCTCACTTTGACGTCACTTAGGATGAAAATGTAATGAATTAAATGCAATGTAAATGTGAGTTGTGGTATCATGCAGACTATGTGGTTACATTTAAATATTAAACACAGCTCAAGACAGTTTTGAGCACCACCTTGACGATGTTCAAGATGCAGAGGAGGATTTCTGAGAAGGGGGGTGACCAAAAGAAAGACATCAAGATCAAGACAGAAGATAGAAGCGTAAAATATTCATTAGCTTTGGAAAGTGCTACCTGGTTCAGTCACAAGTCAGTCACAGCTCTTGAATTTCTCTAACCTGTTGATTGTATTGAGAGGAGTGTGAAGGCGATAGAACATAGAATTCTACTGGACATTTGTGGATAATGAATGTCGGTCTTCTGCTTGTTGTTTTGTTAACAGAATGTAAGTGAAAATTTTTATATAGTTTAATTATTAATTCTCGTTGCAATCTTTGTATAGTTTTTATATGAAATTTTACACATCACAAATGGAAAAATCAGATGTTCGCATATTGACATTAAATGTGTCTTTGGTAATTAATACTGTTCAGATTTATGTTTGGTTTTATATTTAAAGATAATTTGCATAAATTCTTTCTGGATTTCCTTTGTAGCACAATTAAGCAAATCACAAACTACAGATGTCATTCAGCCAGATCCTTTGGTAACATCCCAGGTTGGGGACACGGTAACTCTGCAGTGCTTCTTTGAGACAACTGATCCAGCTTATTTGTCTTGGTACAAACAATCAGGGGGGTGGAAACCTTGCCTCATATCCACAGTCTATAATTATGAAAGAAATCCGGTTTTTTATGATAAGTTTAAAAGTGACTCCCGCTTCAGAGTGCAGGTTGGCACAGGAGAAAATCACCTGATCATTTCAAATACACAGGATTTTGATACAGCAATGTATTACTGTGGAGTAACAATTATAAATGTGCTGCATTTTGGAAATGGAACACTTTTATTAACAGGTACTGTCACTGAATGTCTTTCATTATATACAATAATGAATGCATTAAATTCTCTGTGCTATTTTGTGTGAAATGTATGTAATTCAATGCAATACAAACAGTTTTCTGTTTGTTATATATAAATAACACAACTAAATATTAGATGTATATTGGAACAATAATACAATGCAAATAATATTTATTACTATAGTCTACATTTTACACATAAAATATATTTTCTATGGTTTTCATACAAAATTGAGCAGATATTCAATATTTGACATAATCTAACAGAAATTTCTATTACTCTTTGTAGGCACAGATTCAAAGAGCAGGACTGTGGTACAGCAGCCTGTGTCTGACACAGTGCAGCCTGGAGACTCTGTAAGCCTGCAGTGTACAACAGAGACTGGGAGCTGTGCAGGAGAACACAGTGTTTACTGGTTCAGACATGGATCAGGAGAATCCCTTCCAGGAGTCATTTACACCCATAGGAACAGGAGTGATGAGTGTGAGAAGAGCCCTGAGGCTGGATCTCCTACACGGAGCTGCGTCTACAGCCTCCCCAAGAGGAACCTCAGCCTCTCTGATGCTGGGACTTACTACTGCGCTGTGGCCATGTGTGGGGAGATCCTCTTTGGGAACGGGACAGTTGTAAATTTTTCAGGTAAGGAAAATATATATTTTTTAAATGCTAGTAACAGAAATAGCAAAATGCAAGTTAACTAATCTATTATTACTGTAGTTAACAATATAGGCTATTCTGTAATAGAAAAAAAATATTTGATATCTTTTAGAAATATATTTTTCTTTGCTATTTATATGTGAATTTCATCTAAATATAGTCCTCAACGGCATATTTAATATTAGCTGTTAGCATATCATCATAATCTGTATTATCAGAGCATATTTTCATTCCATTGAATTCCCCAGGTGTTTTCTGTTGAATAGGTGATTGGTTTTGATGGAAAAATGTGGAAAAATTAATGTTTAGAATAACTTAATCGATGTAGTATTTGTACCATTTTCCCCACATTTTTCAGGAGATACAGTTGCCCTCCTCTACATTGTATACTGCCTGGGTGCCGCCTTGGCTGTTACTTTGTTCCTGTTCGTCATTCTCATCCACCTCATAAGAAGACCCTGCCAGCATTGTAGAGGTATTTTATCCAGAATACAGCAGTTTAAATATAGTTATATGACGGTAATTCGTATATGAACTTTGTGTATTTTTGCAATTACGGTGATTTAACTATTTGAGTGCAATCTGCAAATTTAATACAGTTCAAATACAATTGTTTATGATGTATAAAAAAACTGTATGCATATAATTTACCTTGAATAAGCTTTATAATGATGGATTTCTGCAGAAAACGTATATTGTATCTATATCCTTATTGCCGGTGTTCATATATTTAAAACAGGACAAAATGAAAAGCTGCCCACTGAAGAGGTAAATACATAACCTTAATAATTCTGTCATCACCACTCATTTTGATGACACTTGTTACCATTCAAAATGCATTTCAAATACAAAATATCACAGTTTTATAACAGTGATTGATTGGTGAGGTTGTGGATGATCTGATCCATTTAAGTATTTGATCAAGATTTGTGAAAAAAATCACTAGATATTTGCCGCATATAAACTTGTCAATTACGAATCAGAAAAACGGGTTTGAATTTGTCCCTTCTTCTCAGAACCATGAAGCGGACAGACTGAACTATGCTGCACTGAATTTCACCGGCAAGAAAACCAAAGACAGGAATGAGAGAGCAGTCATGGGGAGAGAATCTCTATACTCAGAAGTGAGATGTGAAATTACAGGCTAAAACAATGTGATACACTCTTACTGTGTTAAAACTGTTTTTTACAGTAATAATTTACTAATAAATAATAACGAAATATTAACTGAAACAGAATAAAAACAAATTTTAAATGGAAATACTGGTGTCAAAGATATTGAAAATGGATTGATGGATGGATGGTATTTTCTGTTCAAAATGGATTCAAATGGTAGACAAATTTTAATTTACATATTTTGTAATTTAGAATCAATAAAATAAAACTTTAGAATTTTGTTTTAATGCCTCCATGCATAAAATTTATATAAGAAATTGCGTTCCTTAATGTAGGGGATACATGGTGTCGCAAAGGTTAAATGCAACTTTGTGAGTAAAGTAAAATTAACATGAAAAACCTGCAACAAATTATCTGAAATAAGAACTACTTACCAAAATAATGGGTTAAAAGAATAAACGTATAAGAAGAAAATGGCATAAGGGATTGGGGATAAATGTGCATAAAATGATCTTTAAATTAATGTACAGGACAGACAGGAATACGTGGTGGATGCTGTCTACATGTGTAAAGTATACTGTATAATAACATTGTTTCGTTCATCAGTTGGTTCTACAGCAATTCACTGTGTACAGCTGTGCTTCAGAAACAATGAAATTGTATCAATGGTAGAATGTGTGCTGTGCTGTGACTCGATTAAAAATAATAACAGTAATTAACTTGCAGTCAAAAAAATTAAATCCCTAAATTAATGTTAAGACAAAGTGTAGTATACAGTATGGGTTATTCTCACAATTTACCATGACATGTCAATTTTGTGTCATTTTAAAAATTAGCTTAAATTTTACAACTTCATTGTTGATTTTGCCACTGGAGAAGCAACAAACAGAAGTATTTTATCAAATCCAGGGCAGGAGTTACAGAGATGTAAAAAATGGCAAAAGTAACCACAAAATGATCTTATTGTCACGATTGGGGCTGACACCAGCGGCGATCGTGCGGGCAGGCGAGCAAGCAGGATGCAGGCAGGCAGAAATATGGGGTTTATTACGAGGACAGGATACGAGGGCTGACGCTCACAAACTTCACCATACCACAATGACGGACAAGGGAAACAGGCAAGACCAGGACTTAAATACCACAGGATTAATCACAAGAACAAGACACAGCTGGGTACAATCGGGGAATCACACGTGGGTAACCAGGGGGCGTGGCACACACGAGGATCGGACGAGCGGGGCATGACACTTATCATACAAATTGATTGTTTATTGAGGGTGTCAGATAATATAGTTTAAAGTTACATTTCTGGCTATTTGAAGAAATGGTTAAAGAATCATCAAATCAGTGCAACAAATGACAATTTTAATATACTTAAAAAGTTTAGATAATGTCAGTTGCTCTGCAAAAAAAAACAAATACTATATTTCATCGTAAAAATAATTTAATTCTCAAGTTTGTGAGAATGATCCATATTTCAATATTTGTTTAATGGTTTAAGCTTGTGATGTACAGGTTATTCATTTCGAAAGAGAAAAATAGGACTTGCAAGCAAGTATATGCAGAATTTCAATGTTTTCAAATAGGCTAGATGCACAGAGGGCACTGCATCACACATAGGTGTCATGACCTGCTCGTTCGATCCTCCTGTGTGCCACGCCCCCTCGTTACCTCGTGTCAATTCCTGATTATTATCAGCTGTATCGTGTTATTTCTATTTAGTCCTGTGTACTGTATTTAGGCCACGTTCAAGGCTGTTTCCCCAATCCGGTCATTAATGTTACTGTGTTTTGGAACGTTACCCAGTAATAAGCCCTGTCTGTTTGTATCCACGGCTGTTCCCTGTTTGATACGTGACAATAGGGATGCCAAACAATTTTCTTTAATCGCACACCTAGGAAATTTAATGGCATATACCATATTTGTATAATCGCAGGTACTGAGATTATTTGAGTAGCGTCCATCATAAACAGTTAACAATGCAGAGTTTCATTCTTTCGTTTCTTCCTATTTGTTAATGGTGAGGGATTATTATCGTTGTTTCTAACCATGTGTTGCCCTCATTCTAAGTGATGGATATTGGTATCTTGATGAGACAGAGAGAGAGTACAGATTGAAGTAATACAGTAGATGCTTAAACACTCAACATAATGTTTGTGAATCCAGCATGACTGAGTCGCTTGATGCAGTCCCTGAAATTACCTTATCATTTCAGTTTAGTGTCTCAAAAATACACGCTTAACGCTGAACTTCTAGTTCATCATGGCTTGATTACAGTGTCCTCCTTTCTCCTCAGTCCACCACAATTCTTTCCAAACCTGGTCAAGTTTGGCTCCTACCCTGGTTTCCCCGCCTCTGCAGAGACTCCTCCCAGCTTCCTTTGAATCGATTGGTGGTAACTTATACCCATAATTTCCTTTGTCTGGGCGGCATGGTGGACAGCAGTCTCATGCCTCTACGACCAGGGTTCGTGTTTATGCCATGGCATCATATGTGTGGAGTTTGTACGATCTTCCTGTGTCATCGTGGGGTTTCATCTGTGTACTCCAGTCCCCCCCCCCCCCCCAGTCCAAAAATATGCTCAACTTAATTGGAGTTACCACATTGCCTGTAGGTGTGTGCGCGCACTGTGATTGGTTGGCACCCCACCCTGGGCTGCTATCCCCATGTTCTCGGAAAAACAATCTTGAATCTCTCTTTTTTTTATTCTCACAAGATGTCATGGTTTTTGTGGGTACATTCAGTTGGCCTCAGTTGGTTAGGAAATCCTGCATCCAGAAGCAGATGTTATGGTGGATGTCTATGTCGGACCAGTAACACGGCCTTTAGGTCGGGTGATGCACAACAGTACAGCATTGCCAGGTCAGAGCTGAGGAGGAGCATCAGAGGCGCAAAGACGGCCTATAGGAGGCGGATTGAGAGCCACTTCGGCAGCTCTGATCCCCGATGTGCATGGCGAGGGAGACGGCACATCAGAAACCAAAACAGCAATATCAACTTATCTACCAGCAACAGTGTTGCTTTGGCCAAAGAACTTAATCACCTCTTCGGCCGCCATGAGAGGGCAGCTACAGAGATTGTTACGGCCCCAGCACCAGCCATCAAGAGCCAGGAACTCATCCTGCAGAGTACTGAGGTAGAACGGACACTCTGCAGTGTCGACAGTTGGTCCTGAAGAAAAGTAGCTGCCAACATATGGAAACTCAGTCACACAGTCATAGAAAATGAGGTGTAGATGATCTTCACGTTGGTATAAAGTCATGATGTTATATTTAATTAAGTGTGTTAGTTTTGCTATTTCAAAACCTGTCCTAAATTCACTAAAGTATTTGTAGCAACCATCCAATACAGCCAAGCATTTATGACTAGCACACCTTTTATGGCTAATCAATGCCTAACTGAGCTATTGAAACTAAACGAATTAAGTGACCTGGTCAAAATTTAAAGTATATCAGGGGATGGTTGGGGTGCCCCTGAAGACAGGATTGGGAACTAGAGTGGTATTTTCATAGCAGCCTAATAAGATTTTTCTCTTTTTGGAGAAGAGAAGAAATTCTTGTGAGATTTAATATCCATCCATCCATTTTCCAAACCGTTTATCCTTACTGGGTCGCGGGGGGTCCGGAGCCTATCCCGGAAGCAATGGG
>JAODJX010000002.1:15755131-15788320 GCA_026776945.1 Isichthys henryi
TATATTTTTGTTTGTGTTTTTGTGTGTGTGTTTTTATATATATATATATATATATATATATATATATAGAGAGAGAGAGAGAGAGAGAGAGAGAGAGAGAGAGCAAAAACACCATGTACTGTTACCTTGCTCTGTGTACGTTGTGCTGTTCAGATTTATGATGTCAAAACTCAGCTGCTGGTTGGCTGATGGTACCTGGAGCTCAGGCCTGACATACCTCACCCCCACACACAACTGTGGCAGCTCATCAGACTCCAGGACCAGCAGCTCAAAGATGGGCAGGGACTCAGGAAGGGCCACGGCTATGTGCTGAGACAGGGGAACAGGGGGAGAGGGAGGTTAAAGTTCAAGATAAGGACCGCAGACCTAAAACGATGCCATTAACGCTGTGACATTAACAGTACCTAGTAATTAAAATTAGTCAAGTACAGTATGTCTGAATCAAATAAAACAAAGTATATAGAATTTATAGCCTTCTATTTATTTCTTTGGATACTGTCCTTGGGAAGACTGGAGAATCAGCAAACCTTAAACTGTAGAAACTTCTGTAGGGGGTCATACCACAAGAGCAGCACCACACCAGACGGCACAGCCCCGCAGAGGAATGTGCTGTCAGTGTATGGGTTTCTCACTGGGCATACAAAGCAAGAGAGAGAAATCAAAGCATAAATACATTTTCAAAGAATTGCGTGTCCTCTATGACAGTGTTTCCTAACACAATCCTCGGTGACTCCCAGACAGGTCACTTTTCACTAGGAGGGAGCAAAAATGTGGACAGGTGGGGAGTTTTTTTCACTTAAACGCAGTCTCCCATTGGCATAAATCAATAAGGGGTGACATAAGGGGTTTAAGTGCTTAGGCTAGATATACACTTTGGGTGGAGAAACACCGAAATATGTGCATGTTGCACATAAAAGGTCCTCGATTGCATTCTTGTCGTTGACTTTTAATTGCATTTTTCTCTATGCACTCTGATGAAATTTACATAGGTCTTATTATACTATTGATTCTCTGTTGTGGGTTACTTGCAATAAAGTTGAGAGATTTAAAAACAATTTATTTAGTTTTGTGCTATTTGATCTTAAAATTGCAACAGTACTGTCAGTTTGGGGAAAATGGTTGAGAGATCATTAAATCAGAGCTACAAATTACAATTTTAATATTCTTAATAAGGTAATGTAATGTCAATTGCTATGCATAAAATACAAATACTGTATTTATTCTAACATTTTGGTGTTATCAAAGAATTCTCATGTTCGTGACAATTATCAAATATAGGCACAGTAAACTACCGGCATGCTTTCATTTTCAGAATAAAAGGGTTTCTTTGAGACAATGCAATGTTGTGAAAATGCGCTATACAAATAAAACTGAATTGAATTCTGCTGAATCAATTAGATTCACAATGTAAATTAAAGAGTCCATGTTCCACGTTTTACTTGTTGCCAAAATTGAGGGCATAACCCCTTTTCTTGTTTGATGAATTAGATTCACAATGTAAATTAAAGAGTCCATGTTCCACGTTTTACTTGTTGCCAAAATTGAGGGCATAACCCCTTTTCTTGTTTGATGAATAAATTATACTGTTTGCAAACCCACATCTTCTTTTTCAGGTTACAGGCAGTGAGTATGACTGGGCCATGAGGGGAGAATATGCGAAACTTTTTAAGTGGGAGACTATGCTATTGTATAGACAGTAAATACAACATCAAGAAACCTGAACATGGGAATGTCAGGCCACTTCAGTTGCTCTAAAGACACTTTAACATGAAATCCTATTGGGAATAATAACACATTATTACTCACCAACATTGCACCTACGACAACCTTTGGTGTCTGGTATCTTCACAGAAATAGCGAATTTCCTGTTGACACAGTCAGCCAGAAGGGTTGAAAATACGGCATTGTTCTACATAAATGTAATACACTTAATTAGCTAATGATACAGCCAATCATAATGTGAATTTTACTACTAATGCTAATGTAAGAAATGTTGCCTGTAGCTAATTTCTTTAAATTGAGTTTTTAGTTCATTGAAGCTTCATGTTTTATTGTCACGTATGTTCCGAGAAACACTGAAATTCTTATGTCGCATGAGGCAGGTGCATGAGGGGAAAACAGGACAAGCAACAGTGCAATACAGGACAAAATACAACAATGCAATAGGAGACTAGACAGTGCAAGACAAAAGATGCAATATAGGAAGTGAAACAATACGTACAGTTAAGGACAAAATTATTAGCCCCTCTATGAAATTTGAAGTTTCTTCAAGATTTTCCAAAGTGCATTTTTAACAGAGCAAGGAATTTTCAACATTGCATTTCTGAACATATTAGTTTTCTTTAGAAGGAATAAATTATTTATATTTGCGCACAATAGCAGAATTATTTCAGAAGAAACAAAAATGACCAGGGACAATATTATTAGCCCCCTTTAAGAAATGACAATTTATTGAGCCATTGTACAAGCCACTTATGTACAACGATGTGCTTTAACTTCACAGGTGATTTACCTTAACAATTAAGTTAAGACTGAAGGTATAAAACAGTGTAAAATCCTCAGTAAGGGTCATTCAGTTGTCCTCTGAGAAAGCAACATGCCAAAAACAAAAGAAATCAGCTGGGACTTGAGAAGAATTGTTGATGCACACAAAGCTGGAGAAGGATATACAAAGTTATCACAGCGTTTCCAAGTGTCAAGAACTGGAGTGAGAAGTATAATCCAAAAATTCAAAGAGAGCCACTCAGTACAGAACAAGCCTGGCAAAGGAGGTAGGAAGTGAAAGATTTCAAAGATCCTGGAAATTAAATTAGTGAGAGATGTGTCTACAAACCCTAGAACAACTGCCAAGACACTAAAGAATGACTTGACCAAGTCGGGAATTGTGGTCTCAAAGAAGTCTATCACTAGAGCTCTGCACAGGAATGGACTTCGAGGTTGCAGACCAAGAAGGACTCCACTTTTGCAGAAGAAATGCCTTCAAGCCAGACTAAAGTATTCTCAGGACAACCTGGAGAAAGATGATGCATACTGGAAGCAAGTCCTATGGTCAGATGAGACTAAACTAGAGCTCTTTACACTATGTGTGAAGTTATAGAAAAATAATCAAGACCCTTCAGATTTGAGAACAGTGCTGTAATATAAGCAGGAAATAATATATTTCTTCAGTACAGGCATGACAGTGGTCTTCTTAAAGCACAGCGGCATGGTGCATAAAGACAAGGAGAGGTTTAAGATCTCGCCCGACACTGTGCCAGCATGCCATATGCCTTCAGGGCATGTGATGGAATGTCAGGGTTGGTGGTTTGCAAGATTCAACCTGTTTAGAAGTTTTGCTACACTGAACAGAGCAAGAAGGCACTCATTCATCTATTCTGTGAGTGAGGCAGGGGTGTGGAGAGGAATGCATGTGATACTGGATTACAGAAGCTTGCCACCAATGAGTGGTCAAAGTTATGGAGGTCGAGGATCCAGGTGATGTGTTGGTGGTGTTTTGGGAGGATTCTCTTTAAATTGCAGAGGTTTAAGTCCCCAGCAATGACTGAGACTGCTTCCAGGTGCTGGTTGTCTTGTTTCCAAATGGTGGAATACAGTTCCTCCAGCATGGCTGCAGTCAGAGCCCCTGGCGCTAAGTAAACATTTGTGAGCAACACTTAGGAAAACTCTCTTGACAAGCAGAATGGTTGGCACTTAATCATCAGGTACTCCAAGAATACCTCGATCGGCACTGCAGGACTTCCACATCAGTTCCACATCGGTGCGTCAGTTGTTGCTAATTAAGAAACACACACTGCTTCAGTCTGTCTTGCCGTGTTTTCTGTGGTGCGATCTGAGCGGTGCACAGTGAAATCCCATGGTTGTACAGCATTGCTCAGAGTGTTTGATCTTAGCTGGGTGTCGGTAAAGCAGAACACACTGCACTCCTGAAAGTCCCTTTGAGAGTTGTAAGGCTTGAAACAATTTCTTTTGATAAATCAAGAATGAATAGTTTCAATGCAACATTATGCCTAATGTTCAGCAGTGTGGTGGCCGTAAATAAGAAGGAACAAGACGTGTAAAAATAACCAAAAGACACAAGTCAATTGAGTTTTGAAATCCTCTAAAGCTACTGCAGTTTCACTATCAAAAACAGCACCTGTCCCTATAACACCGGTTTCCAAAGGTTCCTGTCTTTGTGCGGAGTTTTCATGGAAGATACATACTTGCTCATTCAGCCACATCCAGATTTCAGTGACTTTATTAGACAGTCCAGCATCATGGTGGCTTAGCGGGTAGCACTGTCCTCCCATAGTCCAAAGGCATGCAGTTGCATCTCTAAATTGCCTGGAATGTCTAAATTGCCCTTAGTGTGCATGCATGTGCCATGCGATGGATTGGCATCACATCCAGGCTCAAACTCTAGCACCCCCCCCCCCCAAACTAGGATAAGTGGTTAGAAGATGGATGGATGGACAAGACGGTCCAAAAGTGTGGTACATGAATGGTACATGCACACACAAAGGTACACATAACACACATTCCCACCTGGGAATGATCCTCTCCGTCAGGCGGTTGGTGCTCAGCGACAGGTGGCCCTGTCTTTTCAGGAGCTGCCTCCTCTGCTCAAACAAGACCGTCAGGCTGTGGGAGTACAGCTGGCACGATTTCCCTGGGAGGGCTCAGACAGTCAGTCTCCCCAGGAATGCAAGGTGACAGAACTGAACCAGTCATTCATTACAGGCCATGCCAAGCTAAACTACACATGCAAATTTATAAATATAGTAAAGACATTTATAATTAATTATTACTACACATTTATTTAAGTAACACAAGCCACATTCTCCTAAATTTTCAAATATAACTTGGCAACATAATTTAATTTTATTTAATTTAATAATCTCAAACAGCATTTTCATCAGACCAGTAGAGGGCGCCCTGGGGAAAATCCCGGATTCCACACAGCATGGTTACCTGTTCAGTCATCACATTCCTCACACATTACTTGAACTGCTGCAAAATATTATTCTCTATGCCTGGGATCTCCAGCTACATGAATCGCAGGTTATATGAATATTTCAGGACCAGACATTACTTTTGATTGATTAGTACAACTAATGTTATGCTGCATTTTTCCTAAAATAATAAAGAGATAATTTGTCCCCCCTGTCTACCACTAATGGACACCACTTCAATTTATACCTACTACTTATTCATATATACAAATACTCACTGAAGAAAGTCCTCTAGTACAGGTGCAGTAGAATATCTAACACTACAGTACAGAATATCTAACTACAGTATCCTCTACTGTTTCTGCTGAATCTTGGCACCGAAAACCCTCAAATGAAGCGCTAGGGAAAGAAGGTAGGAGGCCTAACCTGAGACAGACATCAGGATGTTGTTCATGACGTATAGCCAGGTGCATCGGTGTGGGAGTAACTGCACAGACAGGGAAGGACTCAAGTAAGGGTGAAGCTAAGGAACAGAGCATTCCCATTTATCCGGGCTGAGCCAAGAACACCATGATGGGATTTTACTCCAGTGACACAAACAATCAGTTGGGATACAAGTAACGCCAAGACATACAGGTACAGAAGCAATTTACTGCAAAAATACCTTTATTCCAGTTTCAATTTACTGGTTCTGAACACAAACTGTTTAGGCACCCAAAGGGCCATAAAAGGTCATAGTTTTTATAACAAGAAATTTATACTCATAGCCTGACACTTACATATAAAGCTATTTATTTTGATTTTAGATCTTGATCAAGCTGAATATTTCACTGGAGCAATTCAGACTAAACACTTTCCACAAGTCACTGTATTAGCAACCTTCAAGTTATGACCATTTAGTATATACAGTACTGTGTAAAAGTCTTAGACAGGCAAAGAAAATGATTAAATGATCTTCAAATTGTTGTAAAACGATGCTACTATGCCTGTAAAAGTGCGTTAGCTTAACCATGTAAAACCCTCCGCTAAAATCACCCCACTCTTTCCAGAAATCATTCAGTACGCCCATGTCTTTTTTGACTTAACCACTAAACACGCCTTGTACAGCTAATCAATATGTCATCGACTAATTAAGTTAATTAGGTGGTTCTGAAATGTAATGAATATATAGAATGGCTGAGGTGTTCCTCAGGAGAGGTTTGGGAACCGAAGCGATGTCCATCTAGACATCCAACTAGATATCAGTAACTTTTCGGAAAACAGAAGACATTTTTGTGAAGTCTTATTGTTTGGTGTTAATTTGCACATGTTATTATGTTATAATTACTATGTGAGCACATACCTGGGCCAGAAAATCCTATGGGCGGCATAGGCGGCCACCTTGGGCCACCCAGTTTCACTTTGCCTCAGACAGGGGCGCTGGCACTGATGCTCGCCTAGGGCACCACATCAGCCAATGCCAGTACTGCACATACACTTAATACTCAGATAAATAGCTTTAAACATTTCCTTTGACAGCCAAAGACTTTTGCACAGTACTGTACATCAGAGATGTTCCTCGGGTACTCCAAGAATACCTCGATCGGGACTGCAATACCTTCTCCATCGTATCCTCGTGGAGCTCGTTCAGGTTCAGGGTATAGACCCCTTCCTCTGCCCCAAGGATGAGGTACTGATCTGGTAGCAGATGGGAGACACTATTGGTGCTTTGGGATAAAGATTCCAAATGAAGATAGTGGATGCCTGCCCCTGAGGCTTGACCCCTTACCTCTAGTCCTTGGGAAAACCCAAGTGACAGCACAGTAAAGCTTGAGGGGACAGCCATTGAAGACCTTTGAGAAACAGGCTCCCATCTGTGGAATATGGGCAGACAGTGTTTCACACTATTAATGCCCATCCCATATCAATCTGGGAATTACACTGCTGGTTATAGCAGATCACATCACATAACTAGCATGTATCACACACTATGTAGAACGGAAACAAAAAGCATTTACAATTACAAAATGAATTTATAATCTGATGCAGCTGAAAAGTTTATAATACCAAAACCAAGGTACAATACAGGCAAATACAAGTAAAATTCAACATGAAAGCAAAAATAAAATCAGGATACCAATGGAAACAAGACAATTTTTGCATACACAATGGAGTGGCAAAAAACAACAACACAGTTGATAAATGTAAGTTGGCTGGTCTAAAGAACAATGCGTAACTTTGACTTCCAGAGGCCTGGAGAGCTGAACCTTTCCATATTGGCAGCCCGCACTGCAGAAACCACAGAGTCGTTTGGGCATTTCTGAGGGTAATATGACCTCAGGTCTAGTTTCAGGTCAGATTTCTAAACCTTGAGTGTTTCTCTATCACTGGCTGAATTATCACCTTGCTCTTCTCTCTACAGAGACTAGATCAGAATTAGTTTCTGTGTCAGTGGATCTGACACATTACCGGTCCATAGCTCTGTGTCTGTCCAGATCTAGATCAGCACAAGGCCGTACTCACATGGACTTGGGGAGTGGGCGGTAATCCATGACAATCAGCCCTCTAAATATGTGAAATAAAAATGCAACAAGTATGGTCAAACAACACAGTGAGAGGCCATGCGTTACAATCGTTATCATTTTCTCTGGTAAAATGATAAGTCAGGTGAACAGACAGTATGTAGAGGACATTTTAAGCCACAAATAACATAATCAGTAAAAGAGGCACAAACAAACTTAGATCTAAGTATTAGATAATAAAAAAAGAGACTAAAGAAAAAGAAGAAATTATAAATAATAAGAAATTTTCAGTTATGATTGTGTCTTGACAGGAAATATTTCATTCTCACTGGAAGGCAGCCATGTTTTGATATGTATGCTGGGGCACTCACAGATTCCTCAGTCTTTCTTCGCAGGGTGCTCCACTCAGGGGAAAGAGGAGTGTCCCGGAGCAGGGAAGCCACTGTCCCTGGCTTCGGCTCCTCCTGTATGACGCCCCCTTCAGGGGCACAGGAGTCACTGCACCACAGACTGATATCCTGGGTGCCAGAGCATCTAGATAACACTTGAGAAAATGGCAGTTCGATGTCAGATGATTTCAATAGTATCAGTCAGAATTTTATTTTATTTTTTTAAAAAGATGTTTCTCCTTGAAGTTTTTCAATGGGTCTACAGTTATATATTTATTCAAGAATGTCAATTTTTCCTCACATCTGGTCATACCTGGGGCGGAGTTGGGGAGCAGGGTGCAGTCTGAGTGTAGGGTAGCACTTGGGCGGAGCGTGAGGTCTTTCTCCTGCTGGTTGCAGCAGACAGAGCTGAAGGCCGGCAGGGAGGAGGTGCTGGACACCAGGGGGGCGCTGGCCAGCTGGCACCACTTAGATTCGCCGTGTCTGCTCTCATCCTCGCCAGAACAACGCTGCCACACATGGACAGCACACACATTAATGGAGGCTTGTGTGGCAGTTTGACATAAACCACAAAACATGCATGATGGGGTGATTCCGTGTTAAATGTGTCTTCAATAAGCTTGTGGTAATGGAAACATTTACAGCAGGGGTGTCAAACTCCAGTCTTGGAGGCCCAGAGCCCTGCACATTTTTGGGTTTCCCCTCATTTAACACACCTGATTCAACTCCTTGTGCAAATTACCACACAGATCTTGAGCTGAATCATTTGTGGTGGAAAAGGAAAAGGAAGAAATAAGCTACACAGGGCTCCGGCCCCCCAGGACTGCAGTTTGACACCCCTGACTTACAGTTTTTCACAAGTCAGTTAGGTTTGTAGAAAACCAGGCAATAGTCCTTTACCTCAGCAGAGGGCGCCCTTTTCACAGTTAAACTCCTGAAATAAAAAGCACATCTAAACATGAACATTCTTTGAGAGACACTTGATTATTAAATATTAATTATTAATTATTATTATTCATGATGACAACAACACTTAAACAATGAGAGAATACCAAAATGCAACATGCTTCTGACATAAGCTACATCATCAGACAAAGGTTCTCGAGGTTTAGTATTGCATTGCTACTGATATGCCACCATCTATGTGCCATAAATCTAAATATTCTTACCAAGTAAGGCAAAACGTATCCAGAATACCCAGAGGGATAAATTAACTGGAGGTACTGAACTGTAATTCTACACACTCCCATACACTAGTCTGATTAAATGTTTATCAGATGTTACTCAGAGCAGGTACATGCTGTGAGACAGCGCATAGAAGCTTATTGAAATCTCATTGGCAGATGTCACATTCCTCACACAGATACACAGCAGTTTGATTTGCTTGCGGTCGGGGAAGTCCCACCTCTTCAGCAAAGCTTCTTCAACGCACTCCAACAGACTCCTGAGGCGAAACAGAAACCTGTGATCTAACCCATCAGCACCATCATTAAGAACGTTTACATCATTTACACTATTTATCAAAAGACACGGTTATTCAAAGCTGCTTACATGAGTTGAGGTTTGATTACTTTAATTACTTAAATAGCATATGACTGTGGGCAGAGGTGGCTTGATGGTTAGGGAAGTGCGCTCGTAACTGAAAGATTGCAGGCTCAACAAGGCACCACTGAAGTACCCTGAGTAAGGTACTGCCCCCTAAGCACTGCTCCCCGGGTGCTGAATTAGCTGTCCCCTGCTGTGTTACATATGGGTTAAGGAGAACACTTTCATTGTTATGCACTGTGTGCTGTGGTATGACAACTAATCACTTAAAAAAATAAATTAAAAATTTGGGGCCACTTTCCTCAGTACAATAGCAGTTCTGTCACAAAACCGTGATCCAGCAATAATTTACATTTATTTCATTTTACACTCATGCACATCCTTGTATAGCCTGTGCAAATACGGTGACATTGTATTCTCTCACTTTATGTGTTTTGCTTTACAAAATGTGCAAATGAAGCCTTAAATAATCATACGGGGAATCATCCTCATCTTCTGAGACGCTCCAGTCTTCGTCATAAGAGCTCTGTGGAGGACGGGCATCACCATTACCGTCAAAAGCACCAGTACATCCACTTAAATAACTTCTTCTTGTGGGTAATTCCGAAAAACTCAATTAAAGAGAAAATGTGCATTTTACAAAAAATACCATTATATTCCACACCCTCAGTGAAAGGAAGTTCTGACAAATTCACACAGTATTTATCAATACAAGTTGAGATTAAAGATACAACAGCAGTAACCATACCAAATTCACCTTGCTAAATTTCTGCTCTATGCCATCACCTCTGCCCTTAGCTGTTCCAGTGTAGTCATTGCTTGGATCAGGGCTAAATTCACTTCCTTTTACAGGTACAAGCATCTTCAGTGTAAAGTGAACTGAAAACTTGCGCTTGCTGTGCCTGTCACTAAAGCAACAGGGTGCCGAAGATCCAATGTGAGTCAGTGATTTAGTAGCTTACATTTGAAGATAGAAACTGCTGTGGTATCCTTCGAGGGGGGGAACCTAGCTTGCAGTAATACATATTAGGATAAAAATGACAGTCATTGCAAAAAAAATGAAGTCGTGTAAAAAACAGCAATTTTGGGGGAAAAGAATGTTCTCACCAAATCAGGATAAGGGTCGGTCACTTTCCTCCTGGGGGGACCAAACTTCACCTGGTCAACTGAAGGAAAAGTATCTTGAGGAATCAGCACCTCCTTTTTTCCATATACTGCCTTTATACCAAAACATCCAAACTATACTTTGTTCTGGTACTAAAGTATGACAAATATCAGCTCTATAACATCCATCAGTTTTCCAGAAGCTTGCATCCTACCCCAGGAAGCTGGGGACACTTTAAACAAGATGCCAGTCCACAGGACACAACATGCTTCAGCTTATAGATGCCAACCCATTAAAACTGCATTTGCACTGTGAGAATCAATTGGAGAAACAAAGAAAACCCACCCAAACACAGCAAGAACATTCAAACTCCACACTGAGCAAAGGGCAGGAACTGAACTTGGAGCCACAGTGCTAGTCAGTATGTCTCCGTGCCATCCTACCTCTAGCAGAGTTAAAAAACTAGTCAAAAATTCTAAATGAGCTTATTACATTTCTGTCATCCTTTTCTTGAAACAAATCACACTCATTTTAACACAGATAAATCACACACTCAATGTATGTCCGTGAGTACTGTGTGCAGCCATATGTGAGCGTTTGCATGAATGGTTTCACATGTTTTCACATGTAATGTGTGTCCACATTACTGGTATGTACATCCTTGGGAGGCAGTAGCCCCCAGCATACAGCTGAGATACAATGTCTCCTTTCAGCCCCCACAGTATCTGCCCTGATGCCTGCTGGAGGCCAAGCCTTGAGCCCTGACAATGGCTCCTCAGTCACAACCAACACGTCCTGTCAGGCTCAAAGTCCACTCCTACCATCCTGGGTCATGTATGTGGACCTGAGGAAAGGAGGGCCGCATAAAAGAGTGGCACAGAATATGCCATCTCTGTGATTGGTGTCCCCTTCACCACAGCACTCTTACAAAGTGGGCCCTTGTCAGAGAAGCCCACGCAACAACCCTATGCAGCAGAGATGGAGGCTCCATTCCTCCTAAACACAGCAGACCATGCCTAGAGAGGAGACAGTTCCCCTCTTTTACTCTGCCAGCAGACCACGACACGCAGGCCACACCTCACACCGAAACACCCATCAAACACCTTGCTTCTAATCAATCAACTCATCAAGCAGGGTGACCATGTTTTGTTTTGCAAAAAAGAAGACATCAGTACCAGGGTGCAGAGAGAGGCGTCAAAGTAATGCGAATATGCACACAGAAATTATTGACTGCAGAAAGCAAATGCTGACCTGGAAGCAAGCGAAATCCCCGATCCTTCAGGCATTTTTCGGTGCCAAAAAAAAGAGGACAAGGCCAGGATAACGAGTACAAATGGTCACCCTATTCATTAACACAAGATTATGATTTGAATGCAAATCAAGTTGTATCTATCCATAGACACAGTGTGTCTGTTTCTTGCAGTGAACAAAACAGAAGCCGGTTCCTCACATTGTTCCTCGGAGAGGCTCCTCTCCACTACTGAGTGTTTCCCTGCAGACTTGATCCTATCAGGGGAGGAGTCGCACATCTGTGAAAACACACATAAACACAAGTACATGAACACACACGCACATCCACTGTACATAAACACAAACATGTACTCAGTAATGATCACATTTTTTATTGATAAATAGTTGTTTAAACATTGGAATTAAGACAAAATTCGTTAACAATCAGAATATATGCTAGCACAAGTATTCAAAACTCATACACTGAAATTAGGTAGAGCCTCCTTTTGTTGGGATTAAAACCTTTACAGTATAGGGTAGTGGTCCGCCAGCTTTGCATTTGTTTGACCAGCCCCCTTGGATGATTTTCTTAAGCTTATCTAAGAGTCCTAACCAGGTTATGGGGATAAAACTATGTGAGGACATTTTTATTCTGGAACCACTCAAACACTGCTTTGACCCCATGCTCAGAATATAATTCCAGAATAAATGTCCAGTTTATTCTACAGGTTCAGGGCTTTTTTTAAACAAGATCTATTGCAGTGATAGAGTGACAGTTTGGACATTCTTTCCGTCTAACAATATTCCCATTCCCCAACAATCTTGAGAAGGGAGTCCCCGAAGACAAATTTAAATCAGGTGTAGATCTTTGTCTGTATATTGTTTTGTGAAATAGCAGTAAGATCAATCAAGTACTCTATGACATACACAAAGTCAAATGTTGTCTCCAGTCACCCTTTTTAGCCACTAAGTGCTGTTGCTTCGAATTTGGGATGAGTTGTGTCAAATTTGATCAGTTTCAGTTGTTCGCCCAAACAATGTGTCTGCTTTGACAAGTTTGAAAAAGATCCATCAAGTACTTTTTGAGTTATTGTGCTAATGAGAGAGTCTGCAGAAGTGGACAGTTCCAAAATCATATGTATTCCCACTCAGAGAATATAAATATAAGATTTTTTCTATGTATTACAGTTCTTTGCTGGTTGACTTTACAACAACATTCATGTATTAATTATAACACAGTTTATTCTAGTGTTGTCACGATACCAAAATTATTCATTCATTCAATATATTTTTATATAGCACTTTACATGAATGTGTTGTGATACATAAAACATCATTAGAGAGAGATACAGAACGGGAAAAAGGAAGGAAGGAAATTTAATTAAAAAGCCAGAAGACAACAGAGGAGAGGAACCAAAAACTCCCAAGTATGGAGAAAAAAAACCTCTGGGGGTCCAAGGTGTCATGCCCCACTCGTCCGCTCTTTCTGTGTGCCACGCCCCCTGGTTACCCACGTGTGATTCCCCGATTGTATCCAGCTGTGTCTAGTTACTTTGCGTTAGTCCTGTGTATTTCAGTCCGTGTCTTGCTTCAGTTCCGGGTCTGTCATTGATGTTTGTCGATGCCTGTACTCCTGTCCCGTCCTGCTCCCAATAAATCCCCAGTTTTTCCCCGTATTCTGGCTTCCTGCCTGATCCTTGCCGGCTTGCCTGTCCGTGCGCTTCACGCGTTTTATGGATCGTGACACAAGGTTCTTACTCCTATTCATCTACTCAATAAACATATTTAAAAAATGTTCTGCGCAGTGCATTATATTTGATTGTCTAACTGCTTAAAACACAGTGTAGCATAACCTGTAGGTGCAGATGGTAGTTTGATTATGTTAATGTAGCCTGTTTTCTATATTTCAAGATCTTGCTATGTATGTTATATAAATAACTGACTTGAAGATCATATTTAACTAGCTGACATTTTAGTAGCCTCACAACTTTTTATGCAAGCACTTACAGAGGATAAATCAAATATGCTAGTTCACTGGAAATACATGCTATATAGCATGATGCATGCAATTTTTACCAGGGTTGCCAGCTTCACGAAACTTCCTAGTGTGAGATTTTCAATTATAGACAAGTCTGCACACGCATTTACATATATGTAAGAGTTTTATTACCTTGTAAATAGTCTGTAGGGTTTTCAATGCAAATGATATAGCTAATGTTAGGTTTATAATGGAATAATATAGATTCGCCGTAAGATTTCTTGTGTGAGTCTGAGAGTCTGAAAGTATGAGTGTCACGCCAGAGAGTTGGCAACCCTGTCTCACATAGGGTATTGAGTCCATGGTTCTGATCTGAAGGTTAGCATTATCAATATATAATGTTACCGATGTCTGGTAATGTAATTAGTACTGGTCCTAAAGAAACGTAATACCAAACAGCTTTCAAAAATGCAGTACCACAGTACCTATTAAGCACCAGTATCCTGGGGAACAGTAGTTCATTCAGGTCTGAAGATAAGAAAAGTGGGGGGATGAGCATGGAGAGACCCTGAAGCCCAGGAGACAGAGGGGCCATATACTCACGTCCACGTCATTCTCGTCCTGGGCTGGCGGGGCATGCAGCTCTGGGTTGGCGACCATGTCTAACAGTTCAAGGGCCAGAGTTCGAGTGAGGAGCTGAGTCATGAATGGGTGCTGTGGGAGGACTGTGAGTCAGAACTTCCCACATGAAAAAGGTGTTCAAGTGCAGATTTTTATAAATATGTGATCAGTAGTGGTCATGTTATATAACTGATGTGTGACTTCTTACACATAGAACCTTTCAGATAACTATCCGTACCCTTTTACATGTGCAAAGGGTCAACTGTTGCATACATCTCATACCTGATAAATAAAAATCGGAATCACTTCCTTGACTAAATGGTTAATTTTCTCATATTCCTTCTGTGCTAAAAGAAACTGTAGGCATACAGATTATACTAACACGCACTTATACACAAAGTACAGTTTCTTTAATCAAGGCCATAAGCATTCTGCCAAGTAACTAAAGACATCTAAATGACCCATGAGTGAGTTACACCAGTTCTCAAACAATCAATTCTGATCAATGACTGAACATTATTAAAAAGAACAGATACCTCCAGAAGTCTCTCTGCTGTGGGTCTCTTGCGGGGATTTTTGTTCAGTGACATCTTCACAAAGCTATGAAACCCTGCTGACCTACAGCGAGACAGTGACATGATGCTCATTAAGAAGCTTCTGAAGCTTATCAACCAAGTCAAAAACCAATGGCATCCAGGGAGATAAACACAACTGGAGTCTGGAATGAAAAAGCTTCATCCAACGCAAGCTAACAGAGAGATTCCTTAGGCAATGCCAGGACACAATCCCTATATTAACAGATGGCACAGTTAGGGACCCTGAAATGTTCAGGCCATTATACAAAGAGGCAGTAGTACAAATATCTACAACCCAGCTGTGACGTGTCCATGCCTTCTTTCTCATATGATTTGTGGATACTGGGTCACAGCTATCATGTACTACGCATGCCTTACCATTTAGTCCTGTCTTTGAGTTTAGGCGGCTGAAAGTTGCTCTTTGACATCAACATCAGGGCTCTGTTTGGGAAAAAAAGGAAATTTCTCAGATAGCGGAGCTAAGAGCTCAAGGTAGAATGCAAATGGATCTAAATCTTGGACTTCTGACCACACTCCGTTCAGCTGACCCCTTCCACCCCAACATTTACTGACGTTCTGGAGAGGATAAATGGACCAGGCCTGTGCTCTGAACGCAGCAGTGGTGCCTGAGCAGAGGGGGAGGGACCTACCTCATAGGGTGCAGGTCGAACATGGGCGGCTGCAACTCTGCCAACTCAATGGCTGTGATGCCCACCGCCCAGATGTCACACAGGTGGTTGTATCCACCCTTCTTCTCCACAGCAGCCACCTCAGGTGCCATCCTGAGAGGGTGCCATGACAGAGATGCACGGACTCACAAAGTACAACTAACCTTTCATTTACTCCCCATAGGATCATTTCATGGCTTAGTCGAAATTTTTTTATTGCCGCAAGAGCACTATAGAGCCCCTCATGGGTGTGAATGATCCAGAATTTCACTATAAGTCCATGTGGTCAACCACTATACCATGTGCCAACCCTAATTTAGTCAAAAGCAACTTTGTCAGAGAATTTACCCAAATGTGATGGGAGGAATAAAGGGTGAATCTCACGACTGGTATCACTGTGCCCTACAAAGAGGGTTAATGTGGTATTCCCCGTAATCCTACCAGCCAAAGTTTTAGTATCTCATGCCTCATAAATAACCACCTAGAGGAGCCCCAAGCACAGCTAAATGCAAATGGAATGGCAGAGGGGATCTGAAAGATCCTTACATAGGCAGCGTTCTGCAGAGATCGCTTACCTGCAGTGGCTGACTATACTCACTGCTGACTCGATATGACAGCGATACATTTATGATAACAGCGACAATTCATTTTGTAAACAGCTGTATGAGGCTAAAGCAAATGGTTATCAGGCCTGTAGGTTTTATCAGCTTTCAAACTGAAACTGTGGTTTTGCTTTGGGGATCATATACAACAAAAGCAGCACTAGCAGGATGCCCACAAAAGACAGAATGGCTGACAAAGGTATGAGGGAGAACTGAAACTTTAAAGCAACATGATTCCTGAACAAAAGGCAGATTCCCCACCACTATTGCTCTCTATTGTTTCTCCTTTAAGTTATTTTGTCATATCTGTGTCAGAGAACCAGTAGGGGGTTGATGTCCAGGCTACTTACCAGTAGGGCGTTCCGATGAAGGACTTCCTTTTTGCCACAGAGGCGCTTATCTCAGCAGCAACACCAAAATCCGCTGGACAAAGCAAAAGAGGCAAATACAGACTGAAAACAGCAAGAAGCCAATTTCACTACAACATCAGGCTACATTTCAGATGTGTGTATGACTGAAGTATGTATGTGGCATTTTCACTCACCAAGTTTGACGTCCCCTCGCTCTGTCAGAAGGATGTTAGCCCCCTGCACAGAATGACAATGACAAACACAACTGAGCCTATATCTCCCTGCACTGACATCACACCCACACTTTAATCTCTATTGAAGCGAAAATGATTGTTAACACACCACAGTAAAATGTGCCCTCTGCATTTAACCCCTATGTGACATAACCGTGGTCAGCTATTAACCCCAGGAGGCAATGCATGGGAGACGTACGTTGCTGGTTGGGGATTTGAACCAGCAACCTTCCAATTACAAGCACTTTTCCCTAAACATTAGGTCACTACTGCCCCATGGATGTCTATCTATATCCATACACTGATACCGTACCTTAACGTCTATGTAAATCCGTACACTGATTTTTTTTTATGTAGTTTATATTTTTATATTATTTTCCATTTTCATTCAGATTAGTTTTACTTTCAGTGTGGTCTTACGAATGATTAGTTTTTATTTTAAATAGATATTTTTATCTAGCTTTTATATATTTTAGTTTCAGGTCTAATAATTAATTTTTTTTATTTA
Source organism: Isichthys henryi (assembly GCA_026776945.1). NCBI lineage: Eukaryota > Metazoa > Chordata > Actinopteri > Osteoglossiformes > Mormyridae > Isichthys > Isichthys henryi. Next base: position 15,772,368 of record JAODJX010000002.1, read on the forward strand.
ACTTTTACAAATAATATATATATTGGTCCAAAATACTATTTATTGTTCAAGTGGCCATAAAATAATGAAAATTAGCTACTGGAAAGTGTGTGAAAATGTATAATCTTTCTCAAAGAAATGTAATCACCCCCCAACAGACAGCATATATGCATATATAGTTTTTATTCACCTTCAAGACGACCCTCTGCCCCAAAGATGCAGTTATTCTTGATGATTGTTGTCCACAAACAACAAATGCTTGTCATACAGGTACAATAACGCACTCACTCCTAGTCAAAATGCTCCCATGCAGCACTTGTCCATCTTCTGTCAGTGACACTATCTATGACTTAGCTACCTAGGGTTTAGCTACCTAGGGCTAAACTGCCTAGGATTCCACAAAATGTCAAAATGCTGCTGGCTATTTCTATGGCTCAAGTAGATTCTTACGAAAGAGTCCAAAAGCATGGCGCCATCTAAAGGCTATATACTGGATTAAGTTTCCTCTAACGACTTCCATCATTATAAGACCAGTAACAATGAATTTGATGCTTTTTTGTATTTCTTAGCTTCTTTATTTGTTAGTTATTGAAGCGATATTCATAGTTTTAGCTTAGTTGTAGTTTACTTCATCCATCCATCCATCCATCCATCCTTCCTTAATTCCATTTACTACTGCTTATATGGGATTGGGTCACGGGGCAGCAGAATAAACAGGGATTTTTATTTCATTTTCATATCTTATTTAACTTTACCGAAACGTTTTCTTATAGTTTTAATTAACGATAATAACCCTGGTCTCAAGGCAACCATACACAGATATAACACCTTAATGTGTCTGTGCGTTCATAGACTGATACGGCACCTTAATGTCTCTGTGCATTTTCCCAGTCTCATGCAGGTAATGCAGGCCCTGGAGAGACAAAGTAACACAGTCAGCAGGCGTATTCAAGCGCAGCGTCACCAGCTAGCAGGCTGTGCCACAGGACCAGCTTCAGCTTTGATGATTCAGCACAAGCCGGGGGCTCGTACTGCAAAGCATTGTGCATTCACACCTGGAGCGTTTCCCTGCAGATGTAGGCAATCTGCTTCTCCTTCAGCGGCCCAGTCACTGCGGGAACATTGCCAGTGGTCAGTCACATTACGTTATTCAGCGACCAATTCAGACCAGCAAAAACTCCCACTTCACCAGTGGAAAACAGCTCAATCTCAAACATAACCAGTTCAGGCTCATGTCCCTACTCAGATTCCTAATGTGAAATTTCCAGGTAAAAATCACAGAAACCCCTATCCACACACTGCCATAGAGGACACCCTCAGTGCTTTAACACTCTGTCGTTGCCCTTCTCTTAATAGCTAATTTCTATACTTAAAAAAAAGCAAACACTCTGCATTGCTGGGTTTTTTTATATGATAAATATGAATTTGCAATTTAAAATGTACAGGGATGGATTTGGCTTAAAAACTAGCAGGGCTCAGGACCCTGTGGGAGTCAGACAACCCCGAGCTTATGAAGATATATAGGAAATGACGCCACCACAACAGCACTGTGCTAGTGGCCAAAATTGGATCACTTTCTGTGCTATGCAAGAATGAACGTGAACATGAAAGCATCACTGGGTCAGACTTACCTTGGTAAATGTCCTGCAGTGACCCCCCTCCACAGTACTCCATACATATCCAGAGTTTTGTGTTCCTGGAAAAGGACACACATCCACAGGGCATTACTGCTCAGGACGGCTATACTCCAGGGAAGCTGTGCAGTTTCTAATCTTACCCAGGCCTGCTATTAATAAAGTGACTTCAAAACGAGCTTTTTTTCATTTTTAAAATATGTCCATTTCTCAGTATGGCCCCACAGAAACCCCATTAATCAGAGGTGACCTCATACAATTTAAGAAACAATAACGATGATCCTAATCTGCCCTCCTCTGTGCTGCATACAGGTTACTGTTTGTTTGGGGAGGGATTTTTCTGTGGCGGTCTACTGTAAAACTGTTGCACCGTCAGCACCGTAGCCAAGTCCCCTTATCTCTCCCTTTCTCTGGAGTACTGACATCTGTCCCTGATTCTCCTCATTGACTAATGTAACTGGTCCAGCAGTTTCCCCAGCGTGAAGAATTGTTGACCTTTGTCTGATTATCAAGCACCTCGGACCCCTGCTTTTCCCAGTGTGCTTGTATCACCCTGAGTATGTTTCTGCAGGTATCCTGCCATGTGTGTGTGTGTGTGTGTGTGTGTGTGTGCGTGTGTCGCCTCAGTGTGGGTGCGTGTACCAATTCTCCCACACCTGCACATGCGCCTGCCTTTCCCCTCACCCCCCAGACAGACCCGCTTGCCTCTTGACCTTGGCTGCTCTCCTCTTATATGAGAACCCAAGCATTTTTCCTCACAGGCTTGACACCTCACCCCATCTGGGATGTTCTGTAACAGCCCCTGTAAGCTAATATGGGAACTGAACACACAAGCCACTCTTTCCTGTCTGAGGCGCTGGTTCAGCGCCATGCCTATAAAAAGCAGGGCTGCTTTGCGCTTGTGCCAACATCACTGACATCACTGTCATTTGGCTTAGAGCATCCCCCAGCTGGGCCGTTAACCTTCCAAAACTCGCAACAGTTTGGCCCCTAGTGCAGTTGAATTAAATTTACTTACTGGATGACCTTGACCTGTTTTACTCCATGAGCTTTTAAATGAAATGACATTTTAAAGGAAAAGCACTGCTTCTGTAAATTCATAAGAATGCCTTCCAAGCTAGTAGTTAGTACTATAGACACATATCCTTCTGAAAGGTGTAACTGTATCACAGTTTTCCCAATTGTAGCACCAGATGGACGGAGACATCGCTGGGATTCTCAATCCCTGCCGACACTACAATATATTTTTAAGAGAATTACGTTTACTTTGATAAATATCTCTTGTGGGAGGGGTTAATCTGTACTATATACCATGTACATATTTCTGATTGAGGTTTAATGCATATTTGGTTATTCTTTGCTGTATTTCTTGACCCTTACAGCAAGTCCTGTAATTTGTGCTTTTCTCCTGAACAGACAATAGCTGGACGTTGCCACTTTAAAGAATGACCTGACAAGTAAAGGCAAATGTGCATTTTAAACATAATTGTAAGTATATTTCTTTTGCCATGAGATGAAGGAGTTGTATGACTTTCGTGATGTAATAGGTGAGTATAGTGTGAATGTATTCCACCTGCAGTCACTAACAATGGCCACTGTCTCATAATCAATTAATTAATGACTACTGTACTGTGCAAAAGTCTTAGATTTTCAAAGAAATTGTTTAAGGTTTCCAAAAGTATTGGGATACCTGACTTTACACACATTCTTAATACATAGGCTGTAATATGGAGTTGGCCCACCCATTGCAGCTATAACAGCTTCAGCTCTTCTAGGAAGGCTGTCTACAAGGTTTAGGAGTGTGTTTATGGGAATTTTTGACCATTCTTCCAGAGAGCATTTGTGAGGTCAGGAACTGATGTTGGACAAAAAGGTCTGGCTCGCAGTCTCCGCTCTAATTCATCCCAAAGGTGTTCTGTCAGATTTGATATGGTATCCAGGTTTTGATATGGCTAAACTGTCACACGCTGACAGACATAATATAATAGTCTTACACGAACATGAAGATTATTCAAATATCATCATTTTTGTGACTGCCTAAGACCTTTTCACAGTACTGCACATCGGCTATATCAACGGTATCTTGCTTTATTTGAATTCATTCCTTTTTGTAAAGGTATTTAGTATTATATTAAGATATTTGACCAGGCAAATGGCAAGAGGCTTGGGTCTGGGCAGCATTTTGGGCTTTTCCAATTTAAATAGGAACAGAATAGAAATACACAAACCATAGTCACCTGTGGTAGCTGCCGAAATAAGCTACGATGTTTTTGTGCTTGCATTCCTTCATCATGGTTATCTCCTGTTGGATGGAGGTGATGTCATCTCCTTTGATGTGTATGGGGGGAGGGGCTCAGTAAGATTATTCAAAAATAATTATTCGAAGAGCCACTGAAAACTAGACCAGAATTTCTGATGAACACATGTGCAATAATAATAAATAATTTAAACAAAAAACCAGAATACACCACAAACCCTGACTGCTTACATATTTTGCAAAGCATTATTGGCAGTAAATCATTAATGTATTTCTGCTCATTAAACGACTGGACCTTTCCTCTGGTTCAGCTGAGATCAGTGCTTTGAGGATCCTGGGAGAGGGAACTTGGGATGAGTTGGAAAGAAACTGCTGAGGAGGCCTAAGTACAGATATGCAACCCTGGAAGGGGTGGGGGGAACCTCCATGCGGGTCTTTGACTGACTATAAGATTTAGTCAAGGACACAAGAGAGAACATTAAAAGAACCAGTACCTACCAGGATCCAGTTTTACTATTTTGATTGCAGACATCTCTGATGTCTTGATGTTCCGAGCCTTAAAAAAATGGGGCGAAGCAGACAGTCACCTGAAGGCCTTTGAAGGGCGAACTAAAGCAGAGAGTAGGGTAGAATTTTTCAACCAGTGTGCCTGAACCGGAGAATAAGGCGAGATCATAGACAAATTATTGAAAAGGAAAATTTCAGAAAAAGTACTTGATCCTGAACACACAGGTTAAGAGCAATGTGATGCAAGAAAGTGTCTGTGGATGTGCAGCGGTCCCAAAACCACACGTAGACCAAGTATCTAAGGCTGCCCTTCTTTTTGCTACCATTATGCAGAGCTACTGCAATTTTGGTGCAACTTCTATCAAGTTTAAACAGTTTGTGATCTTTACCTATATAATGTGTCTACAAGTTTTAAGAAAATCTGTCAAATACTTTTTGAGTGTTTGCGGCGGCGACAGATCAGTCTGAAAACCATATGTATTCCCAATCACTTGAGTTTTTAGCAGACCACTGTAGCATTGTAGCACGTTGGGCATGCAAAATATAATGAGCAATGGCAATTGTCGATAGAAATATATTAGAGAAAGAAGTACAGAATTTCTTTATAATTATACGATAAGGTAAAATTTGCTAATATTCTTCATACTCAGTCGAAGTACAAAGTTGCCAAAATAATACTCAAATACAGTAAGGAGAGGATAATTAGTGGTGGGAAATGTGGCAATATTTTATTGTAACCTGTTATAGTTGTATCCACAACACACGTTTCATAGATAATGCATGAATCACGACTACAGTACACATTTATTTTTATGTGGTGGATGCTTCTGTCCAAGTAAGGCAAATAGCACAATACAAACATACGTGCTTTTCAGGAGTCAACTAGGCATAATTGCAGCTAAGTTCAGCTTCCAGTGAATGCCCAGTTACAAGTACACCACTTATTATTATAACAAACTGTTAGCAGCTATCACACAATGCCTGCGAGTTCAGAGGCCAGAACAGTACTACAACGAAAACAGACCAATGTGAAACCAAGGAAATTCAGACTTCTAAAGCTTTTTGCACGTGGCTAAATATTGTCATAGGGACATATAGTCCATAAACGAATCAGCTACGCTGTCAAAAAAACAATATGCGGCATGCAAATGAAGACAAATTGGTTCCAAAAAGGTTCGACTTTGATTGTCTGGAAAAGGTTTATATTTACAAAATCCTATGTGGACCAGTCTACTGTAATTTGTAAACTTTGCAAAGATACCTTTCATATAAGAGTTGGCAAAACAAACAGTGTTTTTAAACCACCTGAAACCTGCAAAGAATGAACCTGTTTGTACTTGTTTTAATCTCCAAACAAATGTACTCATACAATAACATTAAAGGATGAATCTGACCAAGAAGTCAATCAAATTGATCAGGACCCCCTTGCAGAAGAGATACTGTATCTCAATGGGACCTTCCTATTTAAATAGTGGATAAATAAAATTAAAGAATGAATCTTTTTCAACACATGTGCCATGCGAGCAAAGAACGAGAGTTCTCTGTGTTTCTCAATACCAAAAACGCGAAGATCATACTTGTTTTCTTAGGAAGCCATTGCCTCCGAAGAATGAACTTGGAACACAATGAATCATGGGATTGTTCTTGTTAATGAGGATGTAACAGATGCACCCTTGATTCTAGTCATAATTCTAATATTTATCTCAGTACACTGACTGGATGAACCAGTACACCCCTACTGATCTGAAGTACTAATGCAAGTTCGTTCACTGAACAAACAAACAAACAAACGAACTGCAGACAAGAGACTTGTGAACACACGAGTACAATACATTGTTTGTGCATTGAATGAATGGATATATTGCAGACACACACAGTGCATTGAATTTCAGTTCACATACTTACTGGAGCACACATTAGAGCACCATCTACTGGAATTAGTATTTTTATAAAGCAACATTTATAAATGTATATCATAATATGAACAATACAACGTACGTTTTAACTCCAGCATATGCCTATAGTTTATTTTGTTGCTTGGTTGTCATATTGTTTATATTTCAGCTTTTCCCATCCTTAGGGTATTGAAGGTAGACTGCCAAATGTTGCTGTGAACATTCTGTAGGACAGTTAATGAGAGGCCTGGTAGTATATGCGAAAACAGAAAATGGATTGATGGCTTTCAAACCTCAATGTGACGTATGCACTGAGGTTTCATCTAATGAAGCTCTGAAGGTGACCAAATTAGACGCACACCTGTATACATCTCCAAACCCACTGAATTTTTCGAAGCAAAAGTTTCAAGAACTGCTAAGCAATAAGAGAGCAATCGAGCCAGCCTGTATCAGAACGGACAATGCTGAAGTGGTCCGTGCATCGTGAGGCAGCAAGGCTCATTGCTAAGATGAGAAAGGCCCATATTATAGGTGACGACTTGATTTTACCTGCTGCCAAAGAGATTGTGGATGTCATGCTGGGAGAGAATGCCTCCTAGAAAATAATCATTTATCTGTTGAACGACATGGTTAAACACAGAATTGAGGACATGGGTAAGGATGTGTCTGAGAAGCTGGTTACAAGGATACAGGAGATTTGTTTCTATGCATTCCAGTTCGATTAATCAAAAGAAGCCGGCAACATTTCAAATCTACTTTCGATCGTAAGGTATGAATATAATGTGGAGATTTTCCTTTTTATGAATCTCTTACCATGCATTCAACTGTCGAGGCAATTTTTTACGTGGGCTAAGCTAATTGAAAATTAAAACTATGTCTTTTTGAAATCTGTCAATCTGTGATTTTTTGACAAAGGAAAATATAAAGCCAGTCACTGTGGATATCTATTTCGCTGATAAGCTCAATGTGTTAGCAGCCAACAGCGGAATTGAGAAGTCCTTTGGCAGGCATGGTGATGAGGTACTTGCAAACTCACAGCCAGAGAGCAAGACATTAACTTTCATTCACACTGCTACGTTTTTACCTTTCGTCCACACTACCCCAGAGTTTTCAGCCCCATATATTATATATGTCAAATTTCCTTAACAGAATTCATCATAAACAGGTACAGCCTTGACTTGGGGGTCATTACTACATGTACAAAAATCCGCCATATTAAAAAAACAGCAGTACAGTGGACTTCCGGTCTGTCAGTGGATCTGCTTCACAGTGTATCTGCAGCCAGACCATTCTCCTCATACTCGCTTAAACAATTATATAGAACATTCGTACAACTAAGTTTCATATTTCCAATAACACCAGAACAGAACACCTATAATTAGGCAGAAATATGACCAAAGTACAGCAGCCCTTCTACTGCACATCTCTTCCTCGCCACACAAAATGTTGTCAGCCTTACAAAACAAAGCATACTTGCTTTCCATAAATACTGTCGTGTAGGTTTAGCGCAGGTAATGGGCTGAAAATAAAAAGGTCACTACAGCTGGTTCTGTTGCTACAGAAACCAGAGGCCATTTCCAAGTTCCAATGTAACTAGTGCAGCTAAGAGAAGATCAGATTCTATAGACAAAAGCTGAAGCTGGACTGCAGTCGCTTCCTGTAATTTTTCCTGTTAGACCAGAGGACATCCTGTGACTAAAGTGACAGCAATGTCTCTTCAGGACAATTATGTTCAGCTCAGTTTTGGGCTCTGGTCAGAACACAGTAAGCAGAATTGGGTACTTTGCATCAGAGTGAGATGTTCCATTATTTATTATACCCCACATTCTTAAAGCCCACAATTAATCACTTATTGAAATATTACCCATATAAATTTCAATGTTACCCTTTGTTCGGATCACTTTTGTCACAAAAGTTACCGTAGAGAGAGTTTGTGACTAATTTCTGCCTCTATTTCACAGCTGAACTGTCACCTTCATTACAAACCAAGCAGATTGTTTAGCAGAACATAAATAAACAAAGGGCCCATTGTCTACCATGTGCATCAACATCATACAGCCGGACTCCCAAAAGGCATCAGTGCGCCTCTATCTGCCCTGTGCTCTACAGCCCACCTCCTTGCATCTGCTTGTGGGCAGGTGCTTCCATTGAAAATGGCAGCTGTTTCTCATGGTCATCACAACTCTTTCTCTATTCTTTCCATCAGTATTTTCTTCTGATAAATACCAACATATGCGATAAATACAAAGATGCGACCGATAATGCAAGTAATAAGCTATATGTGACGCAACATTACACATTATCCACAGGAGCACTACAATATTCCATAATCCAGATTTGCATGCGACACAGTTGCAGAGCGCGGGACACGGTGACTTTGAGAAACACTCAGGAATTCCCACAGACTGCTACAGGGAGTCAGGGGCACCTAAATGAGGCATGTGATGGCTAAAGCATCTGCTCCTCTCCACAGGAGAGAAAGGAGCAGCAGGAAACCAAAGCTGTGAAAGCTACAATCCAAGCTGATTGGAGAACAGCAACTGGCACTCCCAGAAAGGACTGCATTTAACATGGGATGAAAAGAAATCAGATGATATGGGATGAGTTACTGGCCTTATACAGTCAGGTCCATAAATATTGGGACATCAACACAATTCTAATCTTTTTGGCTCTATACACCACCACAATGGATCTGAAATGGAATGAACAAGATGTGCTTTAAATGCAGATTTTCAGCTTTAATTTGAGGGTATTTGCATACAAATTAGGTGAATGGTGTAGGAATTACAGCAGTTTGTAAATATGCCTCCCACTTTTTAAGGGACCAAAAGTAATGGGACAATTGGCTGCTCAGCTGTTCCATGACCAAGTGTGTGTCATTCCCTCATTATCTAATTTACAAGGAGCAGATAAAAGGTCTAGAGTTCATTTCAAGTGTCCTATTAGCATTTGGAATCTGTTGTTGTCAACTCTCAATATGAGATGCAAAGAGCTGTCACTATCAGTGAAGCAAGCCATCATTAGGCTGAAAAATAAAAACAAACCCATCAGAGAGATAGCAAATACATTAGGTGTAGCCAAATCAACTGTTTGGAATGTTCTTAAAAAGAAAGGCCACAGTGGTGAGCTCAGCAACACCAAAAGACCTGGAAGACCACGGAAAACAACTGTGGTGGATGACCGAAGAATTCTTTCCCTGGTGAAGAAACCCCCCTTCAGAACAGTTGGCCAGATCAACAACACTCTCCAGGAGGTAGGTGTATGTGTGTCAAAGTCAACAATCAAGAGAAGACTTCACCAGAGTGAATACAGAGGGTTCAACACAAGATGTAAACCATTGGTGAGCCTCAAAAACAGGAAGGCCGGATTAGAGTTTGCCAAACAACATCTAAAAAAGCCTTTACAGTTCTGGAACAACATCCTATGGACAGATGAGACAAAGATCAACTTGTATCAGAGTGATGGGAAGAGAAGAGTATGGAGAAGGAAAGGAACTGCTCATGATCCTAAACATACCACCTCATCAGTGAAGCGTGGTGGTAGTCTCATGGCGTGGGCTTGTATGGCTGCCACTGGAACTGGTTCCCTTGTATTTATTGATGATGTGACTGCTGACAAAAGCAGCAGGATGAATTCTGAAGTGTTTCGGGCAATATTATCTGCTCATATCCAGCCAAATGCTTCAGAACTCATTGGATGGCGCTTCATAGTGCAGACAATGACCTGAAGCATACTGTGAAAGTATCCAAAGAGTTTTTAAGGCAAAGAAGTGGAATGTTATGCAATGGCCAAGTCAATAACCTGACCTGAGTCCGATTGAGCATGCATTTCACTTGCTGAAGACAAAACTGAAGGGAAAATGCCCCTAGAACAAGCAGGAACTGAAGACAGTTGCAGTAGAGGCCTGGCAGAGCATCACTAGGAATATAACCCAGCATTTGGTGATGTCTGTGCATTCCAGACTTCAGGCTATAATTGACTGCAAAGGATTTGCAATCAAGTACTAAAAAGTGAAAGTTTGATTTATGATTGTTAATTTGTCCCATTACTTTTGGCCCCTTAAAAAGTGGGAGGCACATATACAAACTGTTGTAATTCCTACACCGTTCACCTGATTTGTATGTACATACCCTCAAATTAAAGCTGAAAGTCTGCAGTTAAAGCACATCTTGTTCGTTTCATTTCAAATCCACTGTGGTGGTGAATAGAGCCAAAAGGATTAGAATTGTGTCGATGTCCCAATATTTATGTACCTGACTATATATGTCCAATTATTTTCTGTTTCTAAGTAAAACAGGAGTTAGCCTGGATTCTTGCGATCGTCCACCTCATCACCCTTGAGCCTGATACCTCACAGTCCCAGCTCTTCCCTCGCAATTCTTATGGGAGAAGAACCCGAACAACCAAGCTGCAACTACATAGCCCTGACACCCATCTCCCAAATGTCTCCAGGAGTGCTTAATGGGGTGGGATGGGACATAGCTAGTGGCAAGATGATCGACTTATTGTTCAACAGTCAGAATATGACCTCCCCAGAGACAGGGCTGGGTGCTACACTATGAGGGCTTGTCTGAATCCAGACACTTGCAGGCGCTTAAACTCCCTTGCAGGAGGCCTGCTTTTGGACACTTCACATTGTCACTGGGTGAAGGGTTTTCTGAATGACTTCAAGACTGAGGCCCAGGTTCTGACAGACTCCTGTTCCAAAAGATATGCTTGTGATGTCCTCATTGCATTCAAATTTTCATGCCTGTGAATTAAATTGGAGCAAAAAACCTCCGTGGAATCTAACCTGTTGTTGATTGCCTGCTGTGATAAGTGGTGTTTATTTTCATTCAGACCAGGCCTCCCCTCATTTGTTCATTTCTTATGTTCTTATGACCTGAATTACTGGTTAAACCTCATATTAAGCGGTCTTTGAGTACCATATAAATACATAATGGAAACTGTGGTGGTAGCTGAATACATGTGAGAGATTATGCAACAGATATTTGAGTTGGGATTCATTAACAATGAGATCACATGTGGAATGACCAAGTACATTTTATTCATTTAAGTAGTGCACTTAGGCAAGAGCAACATCTTTGCAGATTTTCAGTGACACAAATGCATCAATAAACTTGAAGTGTCCTATCCTCACATATGGGTTTTAAGGCTTTAAATGCATTAAGCACTGGGTTCCTACCACACCGGCGGGCAAAGCACAGAGGCAGACCTGCCCCCAAAAACATGAAGGTCTCCCTCAAACATCCGTGTTAAGATAGCAGGGTCACGTGTTCAAATAGCACTCAGTCTTGGTCCTGCATGGATTCGATGCCTAGTCACCTTACACGTATTTATTATTCATAATCTGAATATCCAGAAAATTTTCACTTAAGCACCATTGCTCACAGTATAAACATGGTGCTACCTTGCATTACTCGGAAGTGAAATTTTAGCTATATTAATCAAGCAGGCATATGAAATGTGCACATATAATAAGACTGCCAGTTAAAATAAGTATATCGATCACTTAACACAATTACAAGCCCGATATCGATGAACCAACAAATACAACCAAGACCCCGTTTACCATTGATTTTGCTGGTTTATTTCAGTAAAAAGCCAACTCACTTAACATGAAGGGCCAAGTTACAGATTGAACAACAATATCACAAGAGTCCCAGTACCTAACTCTGCTTTTTCTGTGTGTAAAATACACAAAATCACAAACTTAACAGCTTGTCATTCCATACATTTGAGGCAATAACTATTTTTTTAAAGCCTATCAGTTGACATTTTCCTCATTTTTTCTCCTTTTTAAAATGAAGGTAGAATGTAAACAAGTGAGGCAGGAATGAATTTGACCGGTTTCAACAGAAGCGAAACCGGTTATGACTGCTGTTAGGAGTTCAGATGGGGTGGCGAAAAAACGCAGTAAAAAGGTTTGTCGGGCATTTGCGTGAGATCAGAGCTCAGAAATGTTTATGGTAATATATTCCCTGCCTGAGACAATCGCTATTGTTAGGAAACAAAAGTACAGGAAACAGAGTGGCTGTACTTCATCAGTTCAATGCTTTCCTGCACAAACGCTGCCTGATCAAAATAATAATAATAATCATGAAAGATTTGGGAAAGATACGAACAAAAAACTTCCTATAACTATATGCAATAAAATCCCGGTTTACAATTCATCGGTCTTATCTGTGGTAACCAATCGAGAAAACTGCTCCAATGTCATGCTGCCCAAATGAGCGCTTTTCAAGGTGATTCGTACGGGAAAATTTTCAAAAATCTGCGAAACATCGACGATTTCACAGTTTTAGGAATCTTTATGCAGCGAGATCCAAACCAAATGTCAAGCCCAAGCACGCTTTGGAGTTTTATTTACACTGCGCTCCACAAACGCATTGATCTATCACAACCAACCTTAAAGACATCTCCGTAGGTGCCGTTCCCGATCCGGTGAACCAGTTCGTAGTCATCCAGCGGGTCCAGGAAGGAGACCCCGATCACATTCATGCCGGCGTCAGCCGATCGGCGTCCCTCGTCTCACCGACTGAGTGTCATGTTATTGCCAGCTGCGGAATGCCAATGCGCCTTTCGTGCCTCTCTCCAGCATCCAGCTAGCTCTGGGGGGGGGGGGGGGGGCTTTACGGGGTAGCCACAGCAGCCAATCCGCCCTGGGAAATACTGTCCAGCCCGCAGACACCCGTTTCCCCCTTCTTTCCTGCCACTGGCCGCTAAAGCATTTCAGTGTCTCAACGTTAGTGTACATGATTATATTTATTGAGCGAGTGTAGTGGGATTTATTATTTTTCCATACCGGATGGGTTAAGTTTTAATGTCGCGTTCCAAGATTTGGATGTGTGCTAGAAACAATTAAAACGTCACGGCTCAAATGAAATAATTTTATTTGTACACAAAATATGAAGCAGTACATTAAGAAAAGACAGCACAGTATCCGCTCTTCCACAGTACACGGTCTACTTCTAATTTTTAAAAATTTCTATTCCCCCAGTGAGGTTTGTCTACCAATTTAGCAGTTCCTGTTATTGTCAGACACGGTGGATAAAATTAGAGAAACAATTAAGGCATTGCATAAAAGGAGAAAGTCATAAAAAATACAAATCAATCTGTTTACGACAAAGCCATCAGAATGATTCATGGAAAATTTTTCTTGGCCTGGAGTACATGAAAAACAAAAACAAGAGGAGTGACGATGAGAAAGCTCTCGCTGAAAAAGACCCCCTATTCCGTTTTGGTTTGGCAGATCTTTAACTTCATTGAGGGGAAAACTGCTTACTCTGTAAACACCATTATAGGAATTACAATGGGTCTACCCATCACGTCTCTATTTTTACTTTCATATTGCAAGTGTGAATGCAAATTGACGGAGGAGGAGTGACAGAGAACACGGCAGGAAGTCCAGGATGCTGCAGAGAAGTAGGATTAGGGTCGAGCCTCAACCCTAAGGAATGCCCAGCAGGAAATCACATGCCAGTGTCATTCCAGTGTCTAACACTGCATGTGCGTCCAGCTCCTTGCCCTCCTTCTTTTTGGCAATGTTTCAGGTAGGATATGCAATGTGTGTTCACATCTATCTTTAAAAAATAATCCATGAAACACAGCAGTTCATTCGATGCAGAGGAAACTCTACATGGTCTTTCGCTGTCGTTTCATGAAGGACAGCGTGTAGTCGCCTGGTGACGAGGGCTTCTGTCGTTTCATCTGCACCTGCGACTGCGCAGTCAGCTGCAGCTTGATGGCACTGGAGTTGACCTTGGCCGCAGACAGCAGCTCCTTCATGCCTTTCATCTTCTCGCTGTGGAATGTGACCACAGGCCCCCCGGAGACAGGCTGGGGTGGGGCGGCACCTGGAGATGCTGCGGGGGTGGGGCTCGGCGTCCCTGCGCGTGTCCTCTGCTCCGAGTCGGCGGTCCGTACCAGTGGGCTGGAGCGTCGCCGGCCTCCACTCTCGCCTCCGATCTTCTTGGGCAGGACAGCCGGAGTGGGTGGGGCCACAGCCTGCGGTGGGGGCGGGGGCAGCTCCTCCACCTTGGACTCGCGCCTGGGGCCGCGCCTTCGCCCCTCTCGGGGGTCATCACTGGACTGGTCGTCATCATCCTGGGGTTCAGGCTCTCTTGTGATGATTGTCACTTTCTGACGCACCTAAGGGGTGAAGGGGGCGTGACAGTCATGATACAGGTGAGACTATGGGCATCATGTTGATAACATGTGGCCAGTCCACATAATAATGCATAATGCATATAAAGTCAGCTAAGCAACAAAGGACAGCTATGACTGGATGTTCATTGGTAGATTCAGCTGCTAAATATAATTAGTGGTGCATAACATTGTGATTTTTAACAGCTGCACGGTAGAAGAAAGATGGAAAGGCTGTAAATGACACAACCCCCCCCCAATACCTGCGCATCAAAGCGGCTAAGCGACTGCACCAGGTACGTAGCCCAGCCCACGTGCAGCACAGGTGTGGGGCTGCCTTCTTCCCACTTGCAGATGCCATCGTAGAAGCGCAGCAGGTGAGCGAAGCATTCTGGATCCTGCAGGGCTGAGAGAGCTGCCGCCTTCTGAGGAGCATCCTTTCAGGAGCGAACACGGCAGGACGATAAAAGGATCGCAGAGAAAATGAGAGGTAAATGTGAGGAGGATGATATAGCGGTTAAATTACCAGGAGCCACAGTTCTGCAGGTTATAAAGGAAACAGGCTGGCACTTACAATGCCAACATGATTAAAGTTCAAATATGAGGCAAAGCGAACACAGTATGAGAGGGTAGGAGGCCATAAATGATGCAGTGGCAGGATGCCCCACACTAAAGGCTCCCCCAGTGTCATTTAACCAAAGTCTGAAAATCACTCAGGGCAGTGAAGCAAGTGGAATAACATTTATGACCAAGATGATCCATGGGGCAAAAGAATCAGAGCAGGGAGGGACAATGAGATGGTTTTTGTCACTTGGAAGCCAGGGTGAGCACCTGCTCTGTGAAATCGGAGCCCTCGCCTCCTTCTGTGCCACTCTCCGCTGCGGCCGCCGTTTCCTTCAGCAGCGTGGGGATCACGTCATTGGCGATGTCGAAGAACTCCTTGTAAATCTCCTCATCCTCACGGAAGTAATTATAACTGTGGGGCAGGGGGCATTGCAATAAAAGGACCTTCAGACATCCACCTTGATAATGTGAATTTATGAAGGTCATTCTAGGAAATTTCCATTAAATAACTACATGGGCAATGATACTTCAATAAATTTACAATAATAAATAAATTTACATTACTGGTAAATAAATGTGACAGGGTTAAGCTGTTCCCAGGAGCAAAAAACTACGGTGAGAGCACGACGCCGACCGTATTACAGGAGACAGTAATACAACATCAGCCATATTACAGTACGGAGGAGGTGTCAGCCGCAAAGTAGCAGTAACACAACGTCAACCGTATTACAGTAGGGAGGCGGTGTCAGCTGTACGGCGACAGTAGAACATCAACCGTATTACAGTAGGAAGGTGGTGTCAGCCGCACAGCAGCAGTAACATAACGTTAACCGTATTACAGTAGGGAGGCGGTGTCAGCCGCACGGCGGCAGTAACATAACGTTAAGCGTATTACAGTAGGGAGGCGGTGTCAGCCGCACGGCGGCAGTAACATAACATAAACCGTATTATAGTAGGGAGGCGGTGTCAGCC
>JAODJX010000002.1:15788420-15802103 GCA_026776945.1 Isichthys henryi
GTGTCAGCCGCACGGCGGCAGTAACATAACATAAACCGTATTATAGTAGGGAGGCGGTGTCAGCCGCACGGCAGCAGTAACACAACGTCAACCGTATTACAGTAGGGAGGCGGTGTCAGCCGTACGGCGACAGTAAAACATCAACCGTATTACAGCAGGAAGGCGGTGTCAGCCGCACGGCGGCAGTAACATAACATAAACCGTATTATAGTAGGGAGGCGTTGTCAGCCGTACGGCGACAGTAAAACATCAACCGTATTACAGCAGGAAGGCGGTGTCAGCTGCACACCGGCAGTAACACAACGTCAACCGTATTACAGCAGGAAGGCGGTGTCAGACACACAACATTAATACAATGTCAACCATATTACAGTAGGAAGGTGGTGTCAGACGCACTACAGCAGTAACACGGCATTGGCTGTATTACAGTAGGCAGGCGGTGTTAGCTGCATTGTGGTCAGTAACAAGGCGTTGGCCATATTACAGAAGGAAGGCGGTGTCAACCGCACTGAGTCAGTACCATGGTGTCGTCTTTATTACAGTAGAAAGGTGTTATAAGCGGCACTGCGGCAGTACCACAGTGTTAGCTGTATTACAGAATGAACGCAGTGTCAGCTGCACTGCATCAGTAACACAGCATTAGCAGTATTACAGTAAGAAGGCAGTGTCAGCTCCACTGCGGCGGTAACACAGCGTCAGCCATATTACAGCAGGAAGGTGGTATCAGCCACACGGCATCGTCCATATTACAGTAGGAAAGCAGTGTCGATGACACTACAGCCGTATTACAGTGGGAAGGCGGTGTTAGCTGCATAGTGGCAGTAACACAATGTAGTCCTTATTACAGTAGGAAGGTGGTGCCAGCCACACTGCAGCCGTATTACAGTAGGAAGGTGGTGTCAGCTACACGGTGCTGGTATTAGCTGTACAGCAGTGAGAATTTGGTGGGGGATTAATACCCACAGGGATGTGGCACTGACTGTACAGCAGCATCAGTGCAATGAGGGAGTCTCTGTATTTCTGAGAAATTTGACGTGAGAAAGAGCCAATTCTGAGCCAAAGGGAGTAGCAGACACTGAATAACAATTGGAAAAGGAAGGAAAGGGAGGTAGAGAAGAGGGGACGGACCTCCTCCAGGAAAGAGGCCCGCTGCTGTCTCGGTCTTCGGCCTCAGCTATATTTAGCACTCCGTACAGGAGACAGTCCTGTGTGTTTGACCCCAGAAACGCGGCCTCGCCTCATCTTTCCTCCAACTAAAGCTCTCCGTGGGTGCAGTGAAGATGGGTTGGGCTTATTCAGTAGCACAGACAGGAAGTAATACTCCCCCTACTGACTCAGCTCTGAACTTTCTCACAGACAAATGCAATTAAAATAATGTGCTTCCTCATGCTGATGTCAAAACTGCACAGCATCATCATTGATATGCAGGTATTTCAAAATACCAATTTTAAATTCATTTATTCATTTAGAACCACGAGCTGCAGATGACTATTCAGTGATTGTGCATGTGTCTGTACTTCCTGCGGGACTCACTCCTGCATGACGGAAGCTGCCTCAGCCCAGGCTCCCAGCGCCTCGCGCACATTCCTGTGCCTGTAGTGGTACCCCGCCAGGTACATGAAGGGGTAGATGTGCTCATTGTTGTAGTACTTCTGAGCAGAGTTGACAGCCTGAAACAAATCAAACAACTCAGACATATTGGCAGCCATAGGGACAAACACTCCACACCTGCTGGTATGACAACAAATATTAAGGCATTTCGGCTGTTACATCTTTTTCTATTCAAAATGCACAATGAAACATGAACTACTTTACTGATATGGGGTGAACCTAAATTCACAAGCAGATATTCGGCACAGACACATTAAGCTATTTGTGGCTGTGAGTTGGTTATAGCTAATGCTGGTTACAGTCAATCATACTGGCAAAGCCAGAGCTCGATGACCCTCCCATGTCACTTAAATCAGAGGTTTGGGAACATTCTGTTTTCTAAATAAATTACACCAACACCAGAGAGATAGGTGAAAAAAACCAGACTGTGTGTTCAGTTATCCAGAACTCAGATATGCTGCTGGAAACGTATCCAACATGCTAGCTCATCTGTCAAAGTTCAGTTCAGTCCTCATTTTTTTGTGTGTTTTTGGAGGGTGGGTGGTGAATAAGAATAAACAGCAAAAAAAATTCTGGGTTTTAACAGAACTTTCACCAACTAACAGAAGAACATTAAAGAACAGGTTAGATTGTCTTAACCTCGCATAAAATAACTACAGAAACAATAATAAATAAAAAAAAATCTATACTCTACTGCATAACCAAAATGATCCCACGCTGCTGACTTGTGCTTGGGTGCTGCCCAGTCTCAGGGTCATTATCCATCTTGAGCTAATCAAACTAGCCTAGCTTCTACTGCGGGTGTGATCCCTCGATCATGATTGGACCAAAATAGTCATGTGATTCACACAGCTGGAAACTGTAATGTATAATATTTATAAAATATACAGCTTGCCCTTAACTAGAGCACTAATGTTATTATTTACATTTCCTATAGTTTTAATTGTGAAATGAAAAAAGAGTTTTGCAAGGTTAGTAACATAAGGAGAATTCAACAGTCCTTAACCCTTTTGTTGTTGTTGTTAATGTTAATGGGTACATTTCCCCATTGTTGCACGTGTGAGCATGTGTAAATCTCCCACCGTGTGTGCATCTTGCAGTTTGGTGCCTAACAACCTTGTGTTTCTTATCTGTGTATTTGGGTTTGATGCTCGTTGGTTGACTGTTGTGGTCCTTCTATTTACAATTGTACGTGTGGCATGCTGGGATATGCTGGGATATGCACCCCGCCAGTGCTACAGTGGTATAAAAAAAGGAATCTGGTTGAGGAATCTGTTCAACCAAATATCGTACACGAACCGATGCATTTTTTTCACAAAATTTTTGGTCGCAAATCAAACCGTTCGTTGGCTACAGCTTTCGTGAACTGCAGACACCATTAATAATTTACATTAAAGTAACATTAGTTATAATTACAGATTATAATCACAGTTTGATTTACTGTAGTGATTCACCTGGCTAGTAGTATGTGTGCAGTTATAGAAAATGAATCAACACCTTTCATTCAGGCTAGTTACACTAGAAAATAACTGAAATCTGTGTGTAGCATGCAAACTGTACATCAGTGAACATGAGTGGAAGAGCTTGTAGACGCCCACCTTCATGTGCAATGTGAGGGGGCTGTCCCGACCAGGGAGGGGATCCTGGTCCTCCAGATCTGCCAGGGTGCCTAGAGCCATAGGGTACCTGCAATGGCACAGGATTAGAGACCACTGTGTGCTTCTGGGGTAGCTCCAGGGGCAGAGTGCAAAAGGTGAAAGAGTCCAATCTATACCTAAAGGACTCACATATAAGGAAAGTCGACATGCCAGTTTTAGATACATGTCATTTTGAGCAAGCAAAATACTCAAGCAAACAAGGGTTAACAAAAATTAGATTTATGTGCAGTTAAGTTTGTTTTTCTTTTACTGGAGATAAGCTTCCTTCTGAATTATATTTGAACTATAATTCAGGTATGACCTACTCCGCAAAATCAGAAACAGAACAGTAATAAAATGTAATAGTGACACTTTATTCATCTCCATGGTGCAGTTACGTATTTGTCTGATCATGCTCTTCATGGGAAACATAGCACTTGCATGGGAGGTCATAGCACAAGGCCAGTGTCCAGGATCCCTGGAGCTTACTCAAGGGTCCAATGGTGGCATCACTCTGCAGGCCACAGGATTTTAAACTGTCGACCCTCCGATCACACGATGTGGGTCTGGCATGGCCAGGCATGCAAATTTTAAGCAAATTCAAAGTGTGACTCATCTGTCCTTTTTCATGTCATGTGACCACAGTCTTACCTCCCCAAGTCCCCCCGCTCATAAAGAAGCCAGAGCAGTCTCTGTATGGACAGTAAAGAGCAGAGAGTATGTCACAGAAAGTACTGGACCATAAATATAATTGTATTTAATGGATAACATGGCACACTGAAGCCACTAGGGGGTGCTATAGGCATACCTGCTGGAGCTGCAGGAGCTCTGTGCTGTCCGTGTGCAGGTCCACAGACGGGTTGATGGCACACACCATGAAGGCCACTTCCATGTTCCTGTTGCACTTTAGGTAGGAGCCCTTCAGGTACAGCCAACTCTGTTACGATGGCACACCAGTGTATAAGTGGTAAGACCCAAAGGCCCATCCAGAACCATCAACAACCAGCAGGGAATGCCATGGTGACAAAGACTGCAAAAAACAACTGCTTAATTCTGCAATCTTACCAATCACTGCCCCAACTGTAGGCAAGAATCATAAGCTTAAATCCAAGTCCAAAAATCCATGCTTCTTAATAATAGGCGCCCAATACAAATTCTAATATGCAGTAATATGCAGTCCAGTGTGAATACTAAGGCTGTCGCGATTTGTAAACATAGTCTATGACATCAATACTGAAAATCCGTCAACATCAATATTTGAAATTTTTGCATCATTCAAATATTTTTAAAAATTTTATTTATGATTTATAAAACGCTTAAATTATAACAACCATTTCCCTTTAATATCACTACGTAACTATGGGAGTACTTCAACTCAACACAAAACAAAATGATGGTTATACACTGTGCACAGTTCAACGGCATACTAGAGGGGCACTAGTTCTATGCACAAGCACCTGAAAAGAAAACACACAGGCACTATTCTGGACCGTCACAATAAGCAAAACCATCTTAAGTGTTGTTTATTCATGTTTATTAAATTACCATTAGTACGGAGAACTTTTTTAATATCTTTTGTCCTTGTAGTTGCTAAACACACTCATTATTGAAGCCATGAAGTTGTCTGCCTTCTACCTTAGAATCTCCATTGAGTAAGTGTCTGAGAAAATGTTTAAAATCTGTGCTTAGTGTGCTAGTGTGTTTGTGTTGCTGGGCACTGGGCTTGTTGGGACCAGGAGAGTTCCTAGCTATTGAGGAGATCAGGGGCTAAGTCAAGCTTACCTGGGGTTTGACTTTTTTTTTTTTTTTTTTTGAGAAAGAAGATTTAAAGATAATATTCGGGGGAAGACTGGCTAAAATATTCGGGGGAAGACTGGCTAAAATATTCGTGGCTATAGGCAAAAAGCCGGCATCCACAATCTAAAGCCCAGCAGTAACATACAGTTTGTTATTGTCACAATAAAATTTACTTAAATTAAATGGTGTATTTGATTTTCTAGAGGAAAATTAATTGTTTAGATTAACTGACTAATCAGTAAAATAGTTAATAGACTAATCCATTGAAAAACAGTTGTTAGTAGTAGTCCTAGATACACCATGATGTCCAGTGCAAACGCTAATATACAGTGATGTCCAGTGCAAACTTCCAGTGTAAACAGTAATATGCAACAATGTCCAAACACTAATATGCAGTGAGAAGTGGACCAACATGCCTGCACTGTAAATACAGACACCTGGGAGGCATGCTGAGAACTGAAAGAGACGCACACAGAACGCACCCTTTCGCTGACGCCAGCGCTGACCGTCTGGCCGCGCCTGTCTTCATTACCCTTGCCATGCCATGTGACCTCTGCCGTCTCTTCACCGCCCTTGCCGAAAATGACCCAGGCGTGGTCTTCAGAGAGTGCCAGATGCACATCCTGCAGCCCTAGGACCTGACAGGCTGCCACCACTGCAAAGGCCACCCCAGAGCTGTCCAGCTTGGTGCCTGATCACACAAAGGACAGCTGCATTAGATACTGCACTCTCTTCCTCTGCATTGCAAATCTATTTCCTGCAAAAGGAATTTCATTAACATTACTGACTAAAAAAGGATCATGAGTCCCAGCTCTTATTTCATGACAGACACCTATCACAAATTTAAGGGTATTACCTTGACATATCATGCTATAAATAGATAATTACATATGTAAAATTAACTATACAGCAACAAACTGGTGAATTTCTACATAGTATTTGCAGCCAGTGACAGCCCCCTCACATTGCACATGAAGGTGGGGTCTGCAAGCTCTTCCCCTCATGTTCACTGATGTTACAGTTTGCATGCTACACGCAAGATGTTCCTATTCCCAATAAACATGTGGTGAGCAATATGACAATAATGAGACCAGGAATTGTATCCATGATATGTGTTTCAGAGTTATTGCTAGAATCCTGATACACAACTACATTTACATTTACTTTTATTTAGATACTTTTGCCCAAAGCGACAGATAAAGGCTGATTTACACATCTGCATAGAATCAGTGCTGGCAGTACAGCATAGCTACACATGCCCTACAGTGTAATCTATGCTGTAGCCTGCCACACACCTCCCCAGAAATCCAACTACAGGTGTCAGGCTAAGGTGTAGGACATGCGGCTACCAACGGCATAGATTGTACACAGAAGTATAAATCAGCCTTAAGGCAAATAGTATATTACAAACATACACGCTATCCAGAAGTTGAGGCATAAGTGGGCTAGGCTGAGCTTTCAATGAATGTCCAATTACAAGTGCTCTACTTAACAGAATTATTATAACAATAGAACAAAGCAGCAAGCGCCTATTATTTTTTTGTCAGTTATTTTTTTGTCTCAGTGGATCTCAACTTAGTGACTGGATCTTGAAACTTACTTGATCATATCTAACCAGCTAGCTGACATTTATATAACATTAGACTGCTAAAAATATTGCACTCATGTCACAGGGTAAACAGCATATGGTTCATAGAAAGGTCAGTTATGGAGAGTTTGTGGCATGGCTTATAAGGACGAATGGGTTAAAAACCATTGTGTGGAAATGGTTTCAATTTGCCAAATCCAGTGTTAACGTATCTACTTCAAACTGCAAAGATATCATTTGTACAAGAGGTGGCAACACACACACACAGATGCACAGACACGCACACACAGATGCGCACACACAGACGCACAGACACACACACAGATGCGCACACACAGATGCACAGACACGCACACAGATGCGCACACTCACAGACATGCACACACAGATGCACACACTCACAGACATGCACACACAGATGCGCACACACAGATGCAAAGACACGCACACACAGATGCGCACACACAGACGCACAGACACACACACAGATGCACACACTCACAGACACGCACACACAGATGTGCACACTCACAGACACGCACACACAGATGTGCACACTCACAGACACGCACACACAGATGCAAAGACACGCACACACAGATGCGCACACTGACAGACACGCACACAGATGAACACGCACATAGATGAACACGCACACAGATGAACACACTCACAGACACGCACACAGATGCACACACTCACAGACACGCACACACAGACACGCACTCACAGACACGCACACACAGACGCACAGACACAGATGCACAGACACACACTCACAGACACACTAAGGACAATTTAAAGATACAGCTTCACCTAAACCCATGTTTTTGGACTGCAGGAGGAAACCTGCTGCTAAGAACAACAAACAAACTTCACACACACTGAACCCAGTGCAGGATTCAAACCCTGAGCCGCCAAAGGAATAAACATTATTAGGACTGCACCAGCAGGCCCTCACCTGTGATGAGGCTGAAGAGGGACTGTATATGGGCCCGGTCCTTAAAGTATGAGCGGCTGAGGCTGTTCCAGATGACGTCAGACACCTTCTTCACCAGCTCTCGACTGGAGCCGCCGGCTGGCCGCCGGTACTGTGAGAGGTCGACGGCACCACGGATCTGTGCGGTAAAGCGTTCGTACAGAGCAGCTAGCAGGCTCAGTTCCACGGTGGGGAAGCAGGACGAGGGGCATCCCAGCTCCAGAGGCTCGAAGGTCACGCCGGGGACATTAGCTGGAACCACGCGGTTCACGGCCAGGAAGTGCTCAACGAAACCCAGGACTAGGGACAGCAGTGCCAGGTCAGGTTCAGGGTTGCAAAGCTCCACATCGAACAACTGCACCACTCCATCGATTCCCCGCAGAGGGAACAGCTTCTTCTGGGCTGAGCGCAACCCCATGACCCTGCGTGGCTGTCACACTCACTTCTATGCTGGATAATGAGGGTTCCTCTGCATCAGGAGAGAGCCACAAACACACCAAGCAAGTCATGAAAAATGTGCATAGGTCAATGCATATAGTTCAATTCTTAAAAACATCAATAATATCAGCATGTAGATACATTAATATCCTATATAAATTGTTCTGGAGAGTAGAGATTTACAGTGCCAATCAAAATTTGGATACACCAAGCTGCCTACGAACGTCATTGATAGCGCCGCATCACATGACCTCACCACGCAGCAGAAATGGATTTGTAGGAGTTTGACCAGAGAGTAAAGAAGAAGTGCCAGTGAGTGCTCAGCATATATGTAGCACCTCCTTCAGGACAGCTGGAAAAGCATCTCAGGAGGCCACCTCATGAATGTGGTATAAAGGAGACAGTAGGCTCAGCCAGTCCCTGGAGTGATTTGCATTGAGGCCCAATGTTGGGATCACTCTGCTGACCGAGAGATTCGAACCGGAAACCTTCTGGATCCCAACCCACAGAGCTGTCCCACTGCCCAACAAATTACTATTTTTATACTTTTTCAGTCACTGCATAACTCTATATATGTTCTTTTATTGTTTTGATGTCCATATATACATTATTCTAACATGCAGAGAAAAGTACAAATAAACCTTTCAATTGGTAGGTGTGAATTTTACTGTACATCCAGTTCAAGTACTTTAAGGACGATGAGAATATCAGCACTGAGTTAGAAATGCATGTTTAACTAGAACCAGTATTACTAAAAATCTGCAAGGTGGATAAGGAGCCCAGTCTCACTTATAGATTGCAACATGTTTTTATACTGTTTTTTTTTTTTTTTTTTAGCTATAATAATGTTATGTAGGATTTAAATGAATACAACAAAATCCAAAGCATACTATTAGTAACATTTATATTTTATTAATAAAGCCAAGAAATTAAAAATTTAAATTAAAATTTTTCATTAACAGCTATCATATAACGTGTGCACATAAAAGAGGTTTTCGTTAGAATATTTGACCACCACAGTTAATAACTGTATTCTGCATCAATGAAACATTTTACGCAATACACAGTATGTCTTACTAACACAAAGCTTTACTGAACATGCTATCCATGCTATTTTGCATTGGATGCGTTACACTGTGATGGATCGGTTACGATGTGCTGCATAACATATCTACTGTAACTGAATAATAGCTACAGTATGTAAAGATAATTTTGCACACCGGCAGGATTATCTGCGATCTACACAAACGAACATAGACTTCAGATCATTTACTACTCCTTTACAAACGCAACCAACACGATCACCACGGGCACATTGCTGTTTCAGCTTTCGCTAGATAACCTGTATATGTCTGGCGAAGTGATTAAAGTTAAACAGACAGCTCACTACAACCAGTCCATACTAATAATTAACACTCAACCAGCAATTCTAATAAACTGACCAGTAAATCATCAGATACAACGCAGCACTATCATGTTATCATGCATAACACATTGTGTCTAGTTGTCGCTTTATTTCATAAATCCGAACAATTTATCTACATTGTGAATTGGTAAGTCGTTTATAAGTAGTAGTTTATCAAACTGCAGTACAATTTTTAACAAAATTATTGTATTATTTATTAAAGTATTAAATTATACATACCGCATAAATCATAACTTCAACCACATGTTTTTGTTTTGTACCCAAAATACCGCCTTGCTTTTGCCGCGCGGTTCGTTTTGTCGTAAATTTTAGAAGCGTCGTAAACCAGCGTCAGTTTCTGACACATGCGTACAAGTGCGTGCGGCGCTACGGCATTGTTGCATTGTGGGACTCTGAGTTTTTAAAGTAGTTGCGACATTTACAAAAGGGGGCCAGAATTCATGGAACTTCAAATCTGGCACTCGATTCCAAATCTAGGCCATGATTTCGGTTCTCCCGGGTGTTTAGTTTAATAATTACTTATCCTGATCGACAACTGAGGCTTCACGTCTGGCATACTGGTCAAGGAAGGCTGGAAAATCAGCAGTGCATGTGTTTTGAATAGCCCTAATCTAATGTCCAGTTACTGATTAAACAGTTTTACAGTTTAACGCACAAATATCTACTTTAGCCAACTCATTTGGATGTACACATCTGGATTGGTCTACGAACGATTTTATCGCATCTTACATGATTGATAATGAGTCAAATCAAATCAAAGTTTATTTCTTAAATGCAGCACAGAACAACAAGCAGTGGTAGATGCAAGCAAAGAAAATAAGTTTCCCCAAGAGCTCCCTATAGTAAGTAATAATAAAATATAAGATAAATGTATGTGGTGCATTAAACAGAAAAACAAAAATATTTATCAAAAATATATCAAATATAAATTAAAGGAGCAAATATGCAAATTGTCCATACTAACAACTAACAGCTTGATCGGCTACTCAGTGGCCTCCATGCTGGAGGGTAGAAGCTGTTCCGGAGCCTGTGTGTCTGCGCTCTGATGATCCGATACCGTTACCCTGATTGTGGCTGGGATGGCTAGGGTCCTTGAGGATTGACCAGGCCTTCTTCAGGCATCTACTTCTGCAGATAACCTGGATGTCAGGCAGGTTGCTGCCAGCGATACTCTGTGATGACTTAACCATACTCCTCAAGGTTTTCCAGTAGTGGGCAGTACAGATTCCGTACCATGTGGTAAAGCAGCCATTTTGCTTTTTTGCTCACACAACTCAAGGAATGAACTTGGTCCGCAGTGATCAATTGGCAGAACAGATGATTTCAGGCCAGGACTACATGTAACAAGGCAGCATACAATGGAACTTTACTGGTCATTCATTTAAATATTTAGCACAAGGTGGTCGTGTATTTCATACGTCAAAGTCCGGGCAAAGTGATATTGGATACATTGACAAGAACGATCTGTCACATACTTAAAACAACGTAGCAGGCCCAAGTACAAATTAATGAATCATGGTGAGTGATTGAGTCATTCTAATAAAGGAGATGACATCTCTTTTAAAATGGAAACTGCTCTGTTTATTATTTGGGGAAGATGGTGGTGCAGGAGGTAGTGCTATTGTTCAGCAACCGGAGGGTTGCAGGTTCAAGCCTTGATTCCTCCTGACCCCATCAAAGTGTCCTTGAGCAAGACACTGAACCCCAAATTGGTCTTGGTTTGCAGGTTGGCTCCTTGCATGGCAGCTTCCATCAGCAATGGGTGAATGTGAGGCATGAAATGTAAAGCGCTTTGAGTACTTGTAAGAGTAGAAAAGCATTATATAAATTGAGTCCATTTATTAATAGTTATTGTTGGTAGCAGTGGCACAGACAGGGAAAAGCCAACGATTTACATAGTGCTCACTGTTACACACTAATGAACCGCAAGTATTCCACAGTAAACATTACATATTTATGATATTTAATATTAACAGAAATAGACAAATATACATAGACATTTACACAATTTAAAGTGTGGTGCAGTGCAAAATATGCCTGTAACTGCATAATTAGTCCTGCTGACCAATCCTACAGTGTCACATTTATGTCAGCCAATCGTGGACAGTGGGTGGGATTAGAATGAATGAAAAATTTTGCCTTGGGGACTATGCAGAGGCGGAGCATCAAAACGGTGATCTCCGCGGTAATCACTGCTCAGAAGATGTTGTATCACCAAAACGATGTCGATTCCATCAATTTTGTGTGAAATATAGGGCCACCTTAACTGAGTGTACAGCTGTCTCAAAAAGGCATCAAACATTCCACCTTTTGTTTATATGAGAAACGCCAGGAGGGACCGTCCTCTGACAGCCAGAGAGCACAACATGAACGGAGGAACGGCTGCAGGCTCTGACGCCATCCTACTCAATTGTGTGCAAGTGTCTGCAGAGAATCACAGCCTCCCACAAGAGAGACGCACCAGCAAGAACAAGACAACGGGAACCAGTAGGTGGAAATTCTGTGTGCATCTACAACGAATTACAAGACCAGCAGGGACAGGCCATCAGGGAGGAGCAGCTGCACGAGTAGTGGAGGCACAAACTTCTGCCATTTGAAGAAAGAGCAACAAGATGCAACAAGAAGAAATCCCTTAGCAGACTCCATGCCGGAGGTGCGATCATATTTGAAGGAGCCCCTCCTCTAAAGATACGTAGACACTCTGAGCAGGTGGGATAGCAAGGTCTCACTGGTCCTGCACCTTACTGAAGGTATGAAAGAGAAACTGCATCAGGGTAACATCAGTCCCGACTGAGAGAGTTTTCTCAAAAACAGGTTAAATTATTACAGAGAGGAGAAACGGGACCAGCCCCTCAGTAGTGAGGCAGCTCGTCTTTATCGATGTAACAATCAGTGTATTCTGCGCATTTTCTGTTCATCATTGTTCAATTACTTTAAATACATAAAAATTATCTTTACGTTTGTTGAAAGTTTTTCAATAAAGATTTACAAAACACAGGGGACTTCTCAACAGTTCACTGAAGAGGAAACATGAGGGCACCTGCAAATTTTGTAACACAACAATTTCAGAAACCTGTCAGACAACATCCACTTTTGTAAGACACCTGCAAAGGCACCGCAAAGAGTAGTGAGATGGAAGTTAATGTTAGCTATTATGTGTCAAATCACAAAATAGGGAAGACTCCTGTCAGCAGGGTGTTTTATTTTGTAATTCGACACTTACTTTTGTGCCATTAAAATTTGTACAAGGGGCCTCAAAGAAACTCTTATGATAAAATATTAAACCTAGAGTTGTCACCCATATTTTATTGGATTGCTTTGTATTGAAAAAAAGTTGTGTAACATCGAGAATGTATTTTTATGTCTGGACCAAAATACAATTAAACCTGGACCGCACAAGAGGTCTTATCGATTGACAATTACACCATTTCAGAAAAAAGTAGAAGGCCTTCTGACAACTGAAATAGCCCACGGGCCACTGAGCTTGTTAATGCACTTCTGCCTGCTTATGCCGTCGGCACATGCCTGTCATACCCATAAATCACCATGCGTGCTGCATCTAAAAATATTTATAAACTTTTACGCTTTAGGTTACGTATATTGCCAGCATTAAAATGCCAGGTCCTGTGCAACATCAAGTCAAAATATCTTTATTGTCATCTCAGCTGTATAATGCATATACTGACATGAAGTACTGTTCCTCATTAGTCAGCAGGGCAGGATTAAGAAGAGGGTCCACCTCCTTATGTCCAAATCAAAAAGATTCAAAGTGAATGGTTTAATAAAAGGTCAATTCTGCATTGAAAATCATGTTTTTGATCAAATTTAATGTTAATTTTCATTAGTAGCTCTGACCAGACATTCATTTTTTGGTGTGAAATGAGATGAGACATTCCTACATGACGCCTACATTTCTGTCCCATGTTTTTGTATTTTGACTTATTGCGCTACAATGTATCCATACTACTGTGTAAGAAGCAATCCATGAACAGCTTGATATTTTAATGCATTTTTCAAAGGGAGATTTCAAATGAATAAGCAAGAATATTATTGCATTTTTCAAAGGGAGATTTCAAATGAATAAGCAAGAATATTATTTGTTGTAATAATGATACATTTAGAAGTTAACCAGTCATCCATCCATCCATTTTCCAAACCGCTTATCCTTACTGGGTCGCGGGGGGTCCGGAGCCTATCCCGGAAGCAA
>JAODJX010000002.1:15805988-15817940 GCA_026776945.1 Isichthys henryi
TGCTTCCGGGATAGGCTCCGGACCCCCCGCGACCCAGTAAGGATAAGCGGTTTGGAAAATGGATGGATGGATGGGTCTTTATTGAGCTAGTATCCGAAAAATTCATTGTAGAGTCTTAAAGCACGCATGTAAGTCGCTCTGGGTAAGGGCGTCTGCCAAATGCTGTAAATGTAAAATCTAGACATGAACATAAGACAAAAACATATAAACACCTGATTTGATTAATCTCCCCCCCTCCGCTGACTAGGACACGAGGTTTCAGAAAAAAAATGGATGGCGGGACCTGATTTCATGGGAAATTTTGCGCAAAGTGGCAGTGGAATTGAATGAACAGATGGGTAGAATGTACAATTAATATACAACATAATATATACAAAATATCAGAAATTAACATTTATGTAGCTATATGTACCCCCGGCGTCTGCTTCGTACGTATTCCACCATTAAATGACGGTATAGATTTAATTGAGGGCATACTCCTTTAAATGAGGTAGAGTATATGGTGACTCCCTCCCTGCCCTTCTTGTTTTGCACTCCCGAACTAGCGCAGAAGCAGTGCGCTCAGCAGCGGCTCTCGTCTCGTATTAATGTAGGTGCGACAGTTACGGTTTGGCATACAGCTGCCGCTTATTCGCAGGAGAGGGGATATTGAGAGGGACCGCACGAAAAAGGGCTGAAGATACTAAGTAGCTGTGCGTCGTCAGAGGCTATTTGACTCACTATTGCACCGCTACGAGCGTAGAAATATAAGTTGCATAGAAAAATGGCAACCCAGTCGGCTCAGATATCGTCATCGCAGGGGCTTGTCGACGGCTCCTCCGGTCCAAACTCGGCCAAAGACTCCAAGTGCTCGGGTAAGAGGAGGACCCATGCGTTAGCCTAGCTTTAATCCAATGTAGTTTCCCCTTTTCCCAAAATTTTAGGCAGTTGCTCAACTCGGCTGTAAAAAGTCTTATCTTTGTAAAACAGCGGCTTCTGACTTTGCCTTGTTCACGTTTTTATTTTGAAATATTTACATTTAAGCGTTTTTACAATATTATGCAGTGTATTTTTCTATAACAGACTACATTCGTTTATATCATTCGGTCATACTATTTTTGAAGCTTTGCGTATCCCTTCTATTAAGTCCCTATATATTTTTGTGGGTGCTTTGACGGCCACATCTCGTCGTGCCTTTTTATTCTTTATTAATGAATAATGCACGGCAAACTAGCACATCGAGTTTAACGACAGAAACCACTACCTTCCCTAGACAGGAATTCTTTGATAAAATTATTACTGTGTGGCAAGTTGTAAGCTATTAGCGTTCTCTTTAAATGATGTTTGGATTATTAATAATAATATCAGCAATAAAACATCGTTTAAAGTGAACACTAACAGCTATTATGTAAGACGCAAAGGGACGAAAGAAGATCGCTTTTCCTCCGGGCTGTGGTGTAATGGCCGCATATTGCGGCGACGCCAATCTGCACTGCAGATGCTCCGTAAGTGGGAGACTGTGTTGGGAGGGAGCGCCTCTTAAAGCAACCGCGTTTCTCATTATTACGCTACACCACAACTCATCTTTTCTGTTGACCTGTTTTGTCATATGTTTATATTCATTGTGCCTCCACCGACTGCACTTCCCAAGAAGATTTTCATCATTGCCGAGCGGTGCTTTTTTAATGCTTGTGCTTTTTATGCTTGGCCCACACGGTAGCATGTCTTGGTGTTGCTAGAATATACCATTGTCATACTAAGCCTTGTCTTGCTGTTCTTGAATACACACGGTCTGATTTTAACTGATTAATAGCCTCACTTCAGGTCTTGTAGTTTGCTTTGTTTGGACATGATGTAGCAGCCATGTATTGTGAATGAAGGTTAGATTTGTGGGTCACTTGTGAACATTTAAGGGGATCTTGTAATAAATGGTATTTATGTGGGCCAGGTACACGGACTATACTTTTGCCGAGACGCATGGAAAATTTTTAACATGTTTTTACTGTAATTCATTGCCAGTAACAACTTTAACAAACCAAATGTGTTTGGGGGAGGGTTAGCGTCCGTTTTATGTTTATGAAGATTTTTCTTGTTGAAAAGCTTAAGAACATTGTGGGTAAAAATCAACAATAAGCTGTTAGTTTTTTTTTTTTTATATTTCAAGTTATTGATCCATGCATATTAAATCCCCCCCCCCCAGATAGCTTAAATAACTACTTGATGTGACACTGGCAAGGTGAAATTGCTCTTGTACCGTACAGAGGTTGAACCTACACCGTGGCTTCCTCTTAAGTCCCCAGTGCTCTACTGTGCTGCCTGTTGCCACCATGACTGTGCTACCTTGCTGAGGTCAGGGGCTCGGCTGGCAGACAAGACCTCCGTTGAGGGTCTCAGAGCCACCTGGAGCCCCCTGGTGGGATGCCAAATGGACAGTAACCCTGCGCTTGCTGGCAGGCTGCCACCTGTGTCCAGGATGATTAAGTAAGGGGAGGGGGCTGGTCACTTAGGAGGTGGCACACTTCAGCACAAGTAGAAATGTTCAAGGCCTCATTCCTCCACATATTCCTTGCCCCAAATGCTACATGCTTACTGTCACTGAAGTCTGTATTACAGTCTTGGATGTACAGCAATTACCTCTATGGTGTGGAAGTGCCCCTCCCTCATTTTTAAATGATTAAATCCATATCCTGCAAAGCAATTTTTTTTTCTCCCAGATACCTGTTAGTTGTATTTTATTTTTCTGTTAAGTCATATTTCCTTTCTTTTTTGAATGGCATAGCAGAGACATACTGATATGCATATTTTCTCTACTCGTTATCAGGGGTAAAGAGCCCCTGACATTTACATTAACTGTGTTTGAAGGTCACAAGCTGTGCTTGTTGACACATATGTTCTTTCTCTGCTTTATATATGGGTTCGTATCAAAAGGCAGCTTCATAGGACAAGTAGCCTGGCAAGTCTCAAATACTCAACCTTTATTTGGTGCGTTGATAGCAGGGTTCCTGTACGGTCGATAAGTCCCATGTGGCATTTTGAGAGCACGGTGAGTTCTCCTAGACGCTGAACCCTAACTCAAGTCTCCAAAATGGGCTGAGGCAGCAATACCTCCACCCCTAGTGGGGTCTTGTGTTTCATGACTCTGCGTCCCCTGGAACAGGATCTTGGTGGCAGGCAGGACTGTCCTCTGGTCAGGGCCCTGTTCAGGCTAGGGATTATGTGCATGGTGCTGTAATGTGGCCATCAGTGTAAACATAATTACAAAAAGCTGTTGGTGTTTATTTTTAAGTTGGATACAGATGTGCAGTGTTTTCTGAAAAGGGACCTTGTACGAGTAGTTTTCATGGGGTTTTGAATGGGTTTGACATCAATGGCAGCATGATCCCTGCTCCTGTTACATTAACAAATCTGCAGGCATCTATTTCTAGGTTCCCTTGGTTGTCAAGCCCCCTGGTCTCTGTGCTTCTGTCAGGTTGGTCCCGGGTGTGGCCCATGCTTTGGGTGTGTTCACAGGATTAACGTGCATCCAGCTGGATGACAGGCTTCTGGATAGGGTGGAATGTGGATGTTCTAGTATCTGGTTGAAAAGCATAACTCGCTCTGCCTGTCTGATATTTTACCCTGTCACACCTTCCCTTTCTAGGACTTGTCCTTCATGTTAGTCATTGGCTTGTAATCTTGTGTGTTCCACCTCCTTGTGTTCCTGGGGGGCTGGGGGAAGATGCAGCGTATACTTCAAATGTTTGTCAGCAATGAAAGTGACCCTTGGATCATACAGCCACTTGAGAGAATGTGACACTATGAAGTCCCAACCCACTGTCGCTATTTACTTAGGCCATCTGTTTGCATTTGTCTTTGTTTTGTAAGTCTTAGAAAAATGTGAATTTATTATTATGCTGCTTTGGTGTTCAACCTGCACGTTTATAAAATGTTTTTTTTCCCTCCCCTTTCCCCTCCCCCAGTATGTAGTCATACTGTTTTAACTGGGAATTGTTTGGTATATGGAGGCGAACTTTGGCGTTACCTTGAGTATTGTTCAGAGTAGGTTTCATAGAGTTGTCTCCCACTGCTGTTGTGCTGTTTTCCTTTAGCACAAGCCTGGGTAATTTGGGGGGGTCTTACTACTGTAGGTTTCTTATTCTCCTTTCCCTTTTATTTTTTCAGATTCCTTTCTTTCCTCTTCGCCTGTATCTCTCATTCAGTCTCCTCAAGGCAAGTGTTTAGTTCTCTTGTGCCACGCGCCTGTTCTTTCCGATGATCCGCCTTTGTCTCTTTCCTCTTATTTGCTTTTGCTCTCTTCCCCCCCCCCCCTTGTCCTGCTGGGCTGCTACTTTTTAAAAATCTCCACACATCCTTGGTGCTTCTATACTCTACCCACAACCTGGCGGTGAAATGCAGCCTAAAAACCAGTCGTGTCTCCCGTAATCCTATCTTCCTGAATGGGTGTGTGAGCTGACCCCCCTCCCTGTCTGTCCCCTGTGGTAATACCGTGACAGCAGGGTGGCCCCCAACTCCAGTTTGGAGGACCTCCCACTTTATGGTATGGGAGCAGTTCTTTGGGTCAGTCCCCAGTCTGCCACTGGCATGTCAGTGAGGTGTATCTTTTATCCAAAAATAAAAAATCCATTGAGTTTCAAATTTATGGGCAGCAATAAAATTTTCAGTATTCTGAAATAACAATGACTTTCAGTGTATGCTGCTTTTTTATTGTCAATTGTACCCTTGTGTTAATAACATTTTAATACACCTATTACTCCTCACTAAGAAGAAGTTGATCTTGCAGAGTATCATTTAGATATTTTGGGTCTCAAATCCTAAGATTGGCTCCATTGGATTTCAAATCAGCTCTTTGCATTGGACCCCCACCTGGAGGTGTGGTATGAGTATATGAACGTCTGCAGCATAACTTCCAAGCCCCCTGCCCCCAGGTTCTTGGTCCCCCAGCGCTTTGATTGCCTCTGCTTCCTGCTTTTGCAGCATTGCATGTTGCCACTTCTGGCCTACAGCTTCAGATGACCCTGGAACCCGGGTTTATTTTTCACCTCAAACGTTTTATGTGTTTTGTCCACAACGCAGTGGCTTATTGAGACATGCTACTTCAGTTCTGTTGTCAGGAGAAGTGTGGGTCTCTGCAGACTAATGTTAAGGAAGGGCCCACACTCAGTCAGACATCCTCTAAAGTGCTGTTTGATCATTTTCTTGGCAGAGGACAAAGGCTGACATAATACTCAATGTTTCAATGCAGTCTGTGAAATTGCTTTGCACAGTACCTTATGTTCCCCTTAAAAATTGAACCAAAGTGTCTGCTTAGACACTGTTAGTCTGCAAACATATTTGCGATGGAATTCACATTTTGGTTAGACACTGGTACATTTTGAAAGCTTGGTGGTATAATTGAAATGTGTCGTTTTACAAATGGATCCATTCGGGTTAAATGACAAACACCACACTTGTTTGATTTATTACGAAGGAAATGTTTTGAGCACTCTTGAATTTTCCAATGCCAGCACTTAGGGCACATACAGACTTGGTTAAACTTCTTTTTTTTTTGTGTTTGTTCACTCAAAATATATATTTTCTCCCCCCCCCCCCCCACCAGCACAAATAGTGGGAGCCAGGACTCTTATGCTAGCTATTTCACCGAGTAGCACACATGCTATTAAGTTTGTAGCACACTCATTACTTAGGTCCCCCTAGGTAAATTTCATTGATCAGGGGGTCTCCCTTGATATGTTAGAGTGGAACTTTGTTTTGCAATTGACTGCAAATGTATTGGTGTCAAACCATTCTCTATTGAATTTGTAAATCTCGTAGGATCTTCCCAGCTTTTGCTATCAGTGCTAACGGCACTGCTAGCATAATCGTTACTTCCTTCTGAGACAATTTCATCATCTTGGTCCTCTATCAGAATTCCTCTTGAAATAATGAGTAATTTATTTCATTTTTCATTAGCTCATACCATTAGGTCGTTAACTTCAGTAATTTACGCATTCTGGGAAATGTTTTGCAGTGTGTCAGTTACTGTAGTAGTTTGGTTGAGCATGAACACTGGTCACTTACTTTTGCTTTGCCCGCTCAGTGCTGGGTCATTTAGCAGTGTAATGCATATTAACAGTTATGCAGGTTAAAACTAGTAAAGTCAATTTGGTGTAGCTTTCCAAAAAGAATTACAGCTAGTGGTGTCATTGCTCAGTTCAATTCGCACTTAGGAGGGAAGTTTTTTTTTTTTTTTTTTAATTCTCACACATTGATTTTTAGCCGCACTAAATTTCCAGTGTGCACTGGAAATGTCACACTGTATAAGCCTGGCAGGAACTATGTGAAAATTTCTCAAGGAGTGAAGAATACTGAATAGGGCCCGTGAGGGCGGATGGACACCTTGCAGCCTGACTCATTCCATGAGTGCATTTCCAACAGAAACTTGGTGGGATAAAAATAGTTCCGAGCCAGAGTAGTGCTATAGTCACAAAGTTTGTATTCAGGATGTGTGCATAAGAGGACTTGGCTG
Source organism: Isichthys henryi (assembly GCA_026776945.1). Classification (NCBI taxonomy): domain Eukaryota; kingdom Metazoa; phylum Chordata; class Actinopteri; order Osteoglossiformes; family Mormyridae; genus Isichthys; species Isichthys henryi. The sequence goes on from JAODJX010000002.1 coordinate 15,812,473, forward strand.
TGTGTGTGTATGTGTGTCTGTGTGTGCATGCAAAAACAGTACAGCTAAATATGATTTGATGGCAACTACAGCAAGAAGTGACTATGACCTTGGCTATACAGTCATGTGACTCTTAGCGTGTCTTGTGGCTCCCCGTGGGCTGGAAGGTGAGTGACATCCTTCAGATGTCCTGGCACCCTCTGAGATATTTCCAACGTTCCTGAGTCAGATAAGATATAAATAATTATGTACACACAGTATAAATTATGCCTAACATTTACATGCTAAATCAAATTCATACTCTCTTCCAAAGTATATTTTGCGTATATAATTATCCAGATGTCTTTTCTGTTGCTAATCGAAATTATATAAAATGTTGGTAATTTGATCAATGCCTCCATTTAGATACTGCTGATAAATTTTGAAATAGGCCTACATCCACAAATGAACATTTTAGTTATGTAAGTGTTTTATATGTTATAACATATTGGTCAAGCTTTTAAGTGGTTTTAGCACAGACAGGTTGCGTAGAAACTTTCTCAAAATATGGAGTATTTACGATACGGGCCGCCTTTGTAAGCAAAGTGTTTCTTGTTATCTTGGTTTGAGCACTCGTGCTGTAAAATGTTTGTGTGAGCAGAGTTTTATCCATTTTTTTTTTTCTGTTGCGTAACCTTGTAGTTCTGCAATTTTAAAAGATTAAGCATGGAGAGGACTTTAGTAGTTAACGACACCTGAACTTTGTACAACTGCAACACACAATTGTTCTTTAGTCTGCTTTTGTTGTACAATAAGTCGTTTTGCTCAGGTCTTTTGATTCCGTGAACCAAGCCACTTGGTTTGTCAGTGAACTTAGTAATGACAGCCAAAGAAAATCTGCTAAGGAACAAACTAGGATCCTTAGTAGTTTAATCTTCTATTGATTTCTGTGTTTAAGCATTGATCCCTATTCAAGGAAAAAAAAATCCCTTAACCAACAGATTTGGTTTAAATACAGTTTAGCCATTGTCCTGCTAAAAATGAACAAACATTCTCGGGTAGTTTTCAGAAGCCCTTAATTTAGCCTTTTGTTTCAGTAGTGTAATTGGCTTTTTATTATATGCCGTGTAAGTCGCTTGTCTGTCTTTTGAGGAACTTCCTCAATGGGAAGTTTTTTTTTTTATATATATATATATATAAAGTAGTGGACATAGTGTATGGAGTCTTGCTCCGTACTATTAGTGCCCCATTCCATGCATGATTGCATGACCTATATTGGATGGTACTGTACTGCACAGAGCAACTGCTACTCTACCGTAGTGTGCTGAAGATGGTGGATCTGCTTCTGGTTCTGTCTTCTTATGTTGATTTGGTTGAAGTTAAAAAAAAAAAAAAAAAAAAGATGAGAATATTAAATAATGGATCTGCATATCTTGGTTGATTTACTTGGTGTGCCCCCCATGTGATTTTTGTATTTGATAGAGCTACAAGCAGAGACCACTGGTTTTATTTATATGCATGGGAGTTGAATATGCATCTTGAATTTTTATTGTTTTGTATTCCCCTCCTGCTTGACAACTGCAGGTGAAAGGGTCCATCAGGGACCTGGTGAGCCTACAGACATGATACCAACCTCCCTTCGCTTTCGCTCTCAACCTAATTCCTTTACTCCAGTTCCACTCGGCAGCCAGTCACTAGGAAATGCAGGTGAAGGTATTGACCATTGTACAAAGGACAAGCAGAAAAATATGGAGATCCGTGGGATAGATTCTCCTTTCACTGGAACTGCTCTAATTTCTTCTGTGCAAGGCCCCTCTACTGGAACAAAAACCTGTACTGGGCCACTGTGGGATGACACATCTCCTATTAAGACTTCTCCTGTATCTGAAAGAATCAAAGCATTGGAGGCTCTTGCAGCAAAGAAGGGTGAAACTGACACCTGGAGTGATGGAGGATTCCTTCATTTTAAGGAGCGCCACTATGAGAAGTCTCCCACTGAGTCGTCCTCTCCGTTCCCAAAGAAGGACATATCCCCAGACCAGTGCTCCCCAGAATCACCTTTTGAGGTTTTGGGGGACACACAGCGGGGAAACGATTTTGAAGACACGGCAGACTGGATGCGAGCTCACTTGCCCCCTGCACCCGAGTTTGACACTGTCCCAGAGCTCGAAATCAAGGCGGCTACAGACTTTCTGGTATCTGAGTGTCTTCATGAGTTTGAGGAGACTCAGACAGAAACTACAGTAGTGGCAAGTGTTCCTGATGAATTTATGGATGTTCCGAGAGAAACATTTCAAAAAATGGAACAAACCAGTGAATCAACTAAGCAGAGTAGTGTGGAAGAAGAATCTGAATTTGACATGAGCTTTTTACCCACTGCCTACATATGGGACAAACAAGAAAAAATAGATGATGAGATAAGGGGACTTCCAGCACTTGATGAATCAAAGCTCCCTCCTTCCCCTCCCCCTCCTGCTGGTTTTGGATCCCCTACGCCCCCTCCCTCTCCGCCTGCCTTGCAATTTGATGCTTTGGAGGTGAAACCTGCTCCCTGGAGTTCTGACATGGATCCTGTCGAGACTGTAGATTTGGACAGCTCAGGAGAGTCAGATGATACTGTGATTGGGGAGGCTGTGTCTGTTAAAGCTCCTGTATGTAGTAGTCCTGTGTCTGACCTTGAGGACCACATCACCGTTGCTCCCTCAGCAGCTTGTGGAGAGAAGGAAATTCTGCCAGCTAAGCAAGAGAAGCAAGCAGTTTTGGTGCCTATTATAAATGTAATTGAAACTGATGAACCGGCTCTAAGTGATGATGAGGAGGCAGAAGATGAGGGTTTTCAGGTTGTCAAAGATATGGATAAAGAACAGCCCAAACCACCTAGTTCAAATTTTGAAGAGGAGAAATCAGAACAACATGAAGATTCTGTTGCACATTCTCCTCCATCAAAGACTATTTTGGATACTGAAATTTCAGCTCTTGATTCTCTTACTGAGATTTCACTTCAAGATCAAAGTAATAAACCTGACACTCAAACAGAAAATGCATCTTCTGAAAATGTGCTTTCAAAGGAAATTGCCGGACGTTCTATAGTTTCAGAACAAATGGAATATTCAAATGTAACCCAAGTTCAGTTTTTCACACAAGAGAATGCAAAGACTGGACATGAATCTTCTCTTTCCACAATGCAGTCTTCAGACCAACTTCTAGAAAAGTCATCGGAGTTGCAATGTGCCATCTTTGATCCAGCAAAACAAATCCCATCTGGTGACTTAACGAATAGTGTTGCTGAGAATCCTTCAGTTAGCTTGTCCTCCTCTCCAGAAAATATTACCCCTCATTCTGTGCTGGAAGATCAACCAAGTAAAGATGCGTCAAGTAAAACCTCAACAGCTCAACTTATGCAACAGGATGTGAATAGTGCTGAGCATGTTCCGCAATGTGACAAAAAGCTTGAAGCTGAGATCTGTCCTCCTGGCATCAAAAGTATGTCCATGGACATAGAGTTAAGCTCAGACATTGGTTTCAATGTTCTTTCCTCTGATTCTCCTGTACAGCATTGGGCTCAAGCATGTGTGCCATTGAGCGCGCCTTCTGGTGTAGTTTGTAACACTACCGAAATTGAGACAGATTTTGCAGATCTCAGAGTAGTTGCTAAAGACTTCCTTCCAAATCTTGTAGGAGGAAAGCCTTCACCTCAAGCCATTACCCCAGATTCACTTTCAGGCTTGCAGAACACTCCCCAGAATGTTAATTGGGAAGTGTCGACTGAACTTCAGCCAGACCAAGACACAGTTTCAGAAATTAATTCCCTTAAACTGGGGAAGGTTGAGGTCCCAGCAAGCCTGAGTAGTGAGGATGTCTTGACCTCATGTGAGTCTGGATTGTTGCCAAAATCTGTTGTGGATCAATGGCAAGACAATCAACCAGAAATTTCTGAACAAAAACAAACTTCCCCAGAGACCATGAGTGACCCTGAAAGCCCTGAGCTAGAATCCTCAGTTTCTGATGCAACTGACAGCTTTGTGGAGTTCATGAGAGAGTGTCTGAAATCACGACAGGATAGGGAACCTATTGATGTCGGCAGCTGTCGCATGGGTACTGAGGAGTTTCCTAAAACTGATGCACAGTCCTTTCATTCCCCACCTGCTATGGTTTTGGATCTGGAACAAGAGCGTCTTACTATATGTGCCCTGAAAGAGCTGGGCAGCAGTCAAGAAGAGGATGAAGACCTGCCCATTGAGAAGAGCTCCCAAGAAACACCCAAGGAAGGAACCGCTGCCCTACTAACATCCCAACTACAAACGATGGGCACTGCTCCCCGTCCGGCTCCCACTAGTGAGCCTCTTGTCCGAGAGTCTACAATTGAAGAGGTAGACAGGATCGACGCATGGGTGACTGATGCTTACCATCTTGCAGAGCATGCTTTGACAGCAATACTAACCCACCTGTCAGGTAACATCTCTCTCCTGGGCATTTGGCCTGCTAACTCCTCACACAAGCAACACTGCTGCTTTGCATAATCTACTTGCTGTATCTTACCTAAACTGGTACAATTGTAAATGGAATCTGTGGTCTACGATTGAATTGTGTGTTTTTATGGAGGTGAATCTGTCAATGAGTATGTGTTAGGATAATGGGTAGATGCAACAATGGATTTATGTGACTTACCCAGTAAAATGGTAACCACCTCTAACAGTTGAATAAAGACTGAGTATCTTTTAGTGTGTATACCATATAACAATGTATATCATGTATATAGGGCTGGGGGAATGGGTGTCACTATGTGTGACTTGAAAAAGCAGCTTAATTTCGTCTTGCACAGCGGGTTTTTCTTCATGAACTTTTTTAAAGAACAGAAATGTTTTAATGCAGCTTTAGAGAAAAACACTACAGACAGCTTTGCTTGTCTGTATTTGATACTTTGGCAGCTTGAAGGAGGTGGTAGGTGTAAATGGTACCAAAGAATTTGAAGCATTTAGAAGACGTCAGTTCCTTGAAAAATTGTATTACTTTGGGCAACATTAATTCCCCTCTCTCATTGCTTGGAGTTGTGTATGGGCATGTTCAAGAAAAGTAAACGTGGCTTTAGGTCTAATGCAGATCAAAATTTCCAGCATTGAAGAAATGGTGCATTCATTTTATAATTATGCGGTGATCTTTTTATTGTATCTTAAAGTACCGCCATTTCAGTCATTTGTTCTGGCCATATATTACTCAATAGAAAGTTTTCAGCCTGCCAGGGGTTAAGTCTGACCCCTGTAAACATGCCCTCAATGCAGGTATAAAGAGGACCCTTCTTGCGTGTACTGCTATGTGCATCTATATTTATAGACCGCTATGGTGGCTATCACATTCATGCACACCACTCTTGCCACCCGTACATCAGCCTGAACATGTGTGCTAAATGTGTCTTGTTCTGTTATGATGGAGGTATCCAAGAACTGCATCACAGTGACACATGCTTGAGCCAAGGAGGTTGATATTGTCCCTGAGCACATGATGCACATTGT
>JAODJX010000002.1:15824598-15861591 GCA_026776945.1 Isichthys henryi
CCACCCTATCCTCCAAACACCTTCACCAGTCTCTCAGTCTGCACTGAACCAGCTAAGAAGAAGCTTAAGTTAAAGTTAGTATTTGTCCGTCGTGCCTGAGCTACATTATGAGCATCGTGGACAGACGGCCGGAGCCGGCATCAGCCCTGCACTTTGTCCTGAGGGTGGTGAAAATGCTGCCAGCCAAACTGGATGCTGGTGCAGACAACAAGGCAGGGTTCGTGAACTACACTGAATCTATGACCTGGTTTTGCAGTGACTGGGGGGAATGGTGGGGATTGAACTACATTTCGCGCTTACGGAGTAGTATGACATGATAGGAAAGTGGTGTGCTTAGTATATAGTTGCGATTTAGGTCTGGTTTCCCCCTGTCCGTAGGTTGTGAGGGGTATCTTCAGCACACTTTGTTGGAGTATAATACATTTTTTTTTTGGTCACAAAATCATAAATTTAGTCCTGCTTTAGGTTTTTTTTTTTTCCTTCTCTCTCTGTTTGTTAGGCTGAAAAGACCAGTCTGTCCTTTTGCCCTGATTTAACTTGTTTATCTGTATTGACCTGCAATGCACTGAATATATTGCAAAATGAACAAATATCTTAAAAGAAGGAACCAGCTGTTATGTATTTGGTCTAGTTGTCTTTTTTTTTTTTTTTTAGTATGTTTATGTACATAGGACTGTAATAGGCTTTCTGATAAGGAACATGAAGATAGAATCTCTCCAAACATGATTTATCTCATGATGCCATCTGTCACAGGCCCCCTCTAGCATTATTATTATTATTATTATTATTATTATTATTATTATTATTATTATTAAACTACTAGTAGTGGCAGCTGCTTTTTGTGCTCTGGCTGTGGCCATTCGTTGACTACATGAAAGCTCTCTGGCAGACACTCCTTCCCTGATGGTCATGGTATAAGTGGCCCAACAGCAACGTGCCCGTGTAGAACATTAGCAGAGTGACGCCGCTGCATTTAAAACGGCAAACTGTCCACACCTTGCACTTTGACTGCCATGAAATGTACACAGACCGTGTTCATGTCCAGACAGTTCTGGATGTATCAGTGCTCACTTGCATACATTTAAGCGTCGTCCAGTTTCTTCTCCTGCCTGAAAGGCTATCGCTGTCTCTGTTGGGAGAGCCTTGCTAAGCCCTGGAGCCTCTGAGCTGTATATACATGTCACTCGCCTTCTCTCAGCCTGTTCGCACGCGGCCTGAGAACGCTACTGAGAAGGATCTCTTCATGTTTTACTTTTATAGAACATGCTTTCATAAGCATAGTTTAACTTTTGCGTGTGACTTTTCCCTTAAAGCCCACCCCGTTCACACATCTTGCCTACAGGAATTCATAGGCGTTCTTAATTATATAAGCTTTGTTCTGCTGTGTAGATTTTTCTTTGTCGTCTTTAGAATCTTTTCTTAAGGCTAAGGAAGCTAAATTTAAGATGCCTATATATGTACACAACACCCTACTCCAAATTAAGAATTATTTTCAGCCATTGTTACCGCCGTGTTTCTCTTAAGGAGTTTGGATGGGAGAAAATAAATCTTTTTACCTGCTGTCCCACCCCTGCAGCATGCTGCTTATACTCTTCATGTCTTTTGGGTGAAGCACTTTCCTGTTGCGGCCGGTCTAGCTTCAGGTTCTTATTTGGGTAATTTGTGTTTACTTATATTCAAGTTATTAGGTATATAGCTCATTATTGGGAGCTACTGGAAGGCTGGTCAACATGAGCAGAGAAATTGTTCTATACTGGTGTCAAAGTGCTATTAATAAAATAGTTATGAAAATATTGTATTGTGTGGTGGTTTTTTTTTTTTTTTTTTGGACTGACAATCCAGAACATCTTAAACACCATGCGCATTGTGTGTAGGGTTTTGGTGTTTTCGATTAAAAGCAGATTTTACAGCCGTTGTAATCATTTCAAAGCCTATAAATGTGCCCTTTACCTCTGTTTAGTACCCGTCTACGTGATCTGTGCCCTGAGTGCATTCCAAGTTCTTGTACATCTGATTATACAACAGTGTTTCCCAACCTGGTCTGCAGGGACCTCCAGATATTCTACGTTTTTGCTTCCCACAGGAGAGATGGAAGGGAGCAAAATCATGGACCGTCTAAGGTCCCCCAAGGACCGGCTTGAGAAACATGCGCAACCACTAGTTTAGTCTCATTGATATAGGCAGTTGGAGGATGACAGACTGTTAGGTGGATGGTTCATGTTCTTGAATAGTGTTTCTGCACCAGACAAACTCTACTTCCGAAGTCCATTTTTTTAATACAAGATTATTTCAGGAAAAACATACACAAACAGAACTTGAGATAAAGGGAAGGATGGAGGTAAGGGATGCAGAAATGATTCAGGCCAACAAGGTCATTTCTACAGTCATTTGGTATTTCTGAAGATGCAAAGGTCCCAAAATGAGAGTAATGCTTGAAGTGCATGCTTAAAGATCAGGGATCAACTTCACTTAATATATAAATAAATATTTTCAAAAGATTTTAAGAAACCCCTCTCCAGCCTTTTCATTTCAGTGTCCCTCTATTCTAGGAAGTTTATCATGAAGCAGGTTTTTTGACGTAGGTTCAGAATGTGATGAGTGATTTAACATGGATGTAGAGCTGTCAGTTCCTGGAGTTTGAAAATCCTCTGGAATGTGACTGTTTGGGGTGGTTAAACCAGCAGCCTCCATCTTAATCACAAGGGCTGTTAACCCCCAACCCACCATGAAGAGGGGCACTTTTCACTGGTAAGCTTAATGAGACATGAAAATTAAACCCAGCTGTCAAACGAGTACAGCAGATAATGACCCCTGAGAGCACTGCTATACTGAATGGGCTGGAAAAGGAACACATTGTAGGAGAAAAATTAAATTGGGTGTGATTACCAGATCTGTCCAAGTGCTTTAGCAAATGCTAAATGATATTTTCAGTTCATTTATTGATTTTTTTTTCCCCCCATCTGGTGCCTGGGAACCACGAGGCAGGCTGGAACCTGGAAGGGACAGCAGACCTTCAGTCCAGGCTTCCCACACAAATGCTCTCAGTCCCACTATTCAGAATTCGGAAACTGAGATTCACCCAAGAGGATGGTGAGAACTGGGGATTTGCGGCCTAAAGCCACACTAGCGCATACCTGAAGCTGCATTCCAGCAGCGTGACCAGCCGCGAAGGTTGGGGGGCTGTTACCCAGGCCTCCTAACCTACGAAAACTTGAGTGAAACAGCAAGGTGGCCAGCTGGACCCCTCCTGACGCTCATCCATTCAGGGGAAGGTCTCTCCATCCTGTTAATACGTACGATCCATGATTGTCCAAAAAGAAAAAAAAAAAAACACGATGTCTGTAACCCCAAAACAATTTGGGCAGAGAGCTCTCCATGTATACAGCTGCCTGTTTACTGAACACTCCTGACCATCAGCATAGCAGATATCATGCAAAGAATGAACAAAAGCTTATTCATTTAAAATTGATTTGTAAATGTTCTGGAAGGATGGAACTAGTGCAGCTGGCCTACATGCACATCATTTGGTACGTGCATGTCTCAATGAAGTACAAGTCAGTTTATGCTGGGAATGAACCAATTATATTAATCAGTTCCAGCTTCTTAGGATCAGTCTACTGATTGTTCTTTGAGGGCAGCCTCCAGACCGTTCTTTCTGAGTTGTAGACTGTGCTATTTCAGGCTGTTTTTTTTCTGCAGGATCTCTTTTTCTGGGTCCAGGTAGTGCAGGTGAGGTGGAGCAGCTTCCATTCTATATGGGAAGTACAGGACAGACATACCCCAGGAGTGGACTGCTCAGTGGGACAGTGTGCACCCCTTGAACAATCCGCTGGTGCAAGACCGTCTGCTCCTTCAAGGGCGAAGGACCATTACGAATTGCAGGCAAAATATCCAAGACATGTTCGCTAAAGGTGGGACTCAGGAAGCCAAGAGGCCTTCCAGGGCTGCGTGCCCATGGTCACCAGCTGAGAAGCAGTCGTCAGAGTGGACAAAGTGCAGCGCCGTCTGGTTGTAGCTAAGCAGGGCCTGCTGCCGCTCCTCGGCACTGAACTCCATGGAGTGGGGGTGCACCTGCTGGATGTGCCTCTTGATGGTGCTCACCTTGAGCGTGGCCAGACCTGCCCCACACACCATGCAGATCAGCCCGTGTCGACGGCAGTCGTAGTCCATCAGGTAATCCACACGCCAGCGCACCTGGTAATTGCGGCGCTGGTCCTTGCCCGGGTAGTGTCCGTGCCGACCGACCGGCCCATCTTTAACAGAACCCCCAGGAAAACACTCGTCGTTCACATCTGGCGTCCTGGCAGTGACCTTGCCCCTCTTTGTAGCAGCTGCTGAAGGAGCAGTTTCTGCAAAGGGGTACAAGGGATTATTAAAGTGTTCCAAACTCGACAAAGTGTTCCAGAACAGGTGGCTGACCGTCTTGCTGTTACCTTCTTTTACTGGGGGGGCTGACGACTTTGCCCAGGCAGCTACTAATGCCTCCCGCTCATGCCGGCTCAGGTTCGCCGTCTCCGGGTGGCAGTCCTGGATGTGACGCCGGAAGCAGCCAACACGCGTAGTGGGCAGTGCCTGAGAACACACCATGCAGACCACGCCCCGACTGTCGGCCCCGTAGGCCACCAGGTAGTCCATACGCCAGACCCTCGCAGAGCTGTCCTGCCGGATCCTGGCCCGAGGCCGGAAGCGAGGGCCGCTCCTTCTCGAGGCCTCAGGCTCCCCTAGAGCCTGGTCGCCATTCTCCCCGAGCCGCCTGCAAGCAGCAGAGACACTTGCCACATCCCGGGGAAACATCTCGTCATTGTCGTCCTCCTCAGCCGTAGGGTCCAGTTTGTCAGAGCTGTCGTCCCGCAGGGGGTCTGACTCTTGACACCAGACAGAGAGAGACAGAGAGCATAAGATTGAGGGACGTTACATTCCCTGGAAATCTGTGGCCATAAACATGTGGACCCTGAAATATTCCTAATACAGAAAATGGTCAGACACTCTAGAAGAAAAATGCTTTTATTGTCACTGTACAGGTAGTAAGTACAACAAAAAGCAATCTTCTGGTGAGATCATCTGTCCTTCCAGTGAGACACACAGACACATGTGAGACCAGTGCTTGGGATCAGAGTTTGGATTCAGCCGTTTATCCAGCACTCTGGAAGGAGTTGAGGTTAAGGGCCTATTCAAGAGTCCAACAGTAATGTGATCACTCTGTCAGCCGTGGGATTCGAAGTGGTGACCTTCTGGGCACACATTCCTAACCCACAGAGCCACACAGCACCCCAGTATGCAACCTTCAGAACTGAACTCAGATGCACTTGCAGTGTATAAAATGACATTTTCTCAACACAAGACAAAAATACCTCCATCAGTCAACAATTTGTCACAGAATGGAAAATGCGGCATCAAATCAAAGACACCTGTGCACAACCTGCATCCATGACTATGAAGAGTTTTCACACGGTTTAACCTGCTCAAACAAAAATTTGGGTTATTTGGTTTAAAGGTGATTCCGCCTGTGACCCCCTCCTGTAACTCAGACACGGACAGAGGATTCACTTCCTCCCCCCCACCCCACTCCACTAACATCCCAGACCTACCACTCACCCTGCCTCTGCGCCCAGGTCTGCAGGATGCAGTGCTTCTCCTCCGCGCTATACACCAGCGAGTTGGGGTGCGCGTCCAGCACATGGCTCTTGATGTGGTCCAGGTGGAGCGAGGGCAGCTGGCCACCGCACACCATGCAGAGCAGGCGGCCCGCCTCTGCCTCATACTCCATCAGGAACTCCTGGCGGAACCAGGCGTGGAGCGAGTCATTCAGGTAGCGCTCCAAGGTGTCCACCGGCGGACCTGGGGGATCCCTGACCTCGGAGCAGGGTGGAGAAGTAACGGAAGCACTGTCGGGTGGAGACTGCCATTTGGCTGCACCACTGCCAGGTTTCCCTGAGTGGAAACAGAATATCCACATCCATCAGCTCTCCTACTCAGCAGCCCAATAAACTTCCAAAATGTGCATTATTAACTCTCCCAACTGCTTCTCCAGTGGAGTTGCAGGGGGCAGGAGAGGCAGCAAAGGGCACAAGATGGGAAAATGCCCAGGAGAAGACACCAGTCCATCACATGGCAAAATCGGTCTCACACTATGAGCTGTTTAGAAATGCAAATTCCACTAACTGCAAATGTTTAGCCCACGGGATGAAACCAGTGTATCCAGGGAAACCCACACATCACAGGGTGAACATGAGAACGTTGTGTGGCTCTGTGGGTCAGAACTCCATGTCAGTGATCAGAAGGTCGCTGGTTCAAATTCCATGGTTGTCAAAGTGATGTCACTGTTGGGTTCCTGAAGAAGGCCCTCCAACTGCTCTGAGGACACTGTGTGAACCTGCTCTCTCATCCACACTTGAAAAAAGTGTCTACTAAATGAATGTGAATGTAACATACGAAGAATGGGAATGGCATTCCAGGCCTCACTGCTGAAGATCAATAGTGCTGGGCCAGCACTCATTCTTGCCCATAAAATCAGTTGAATAAATTGCTAATCAAATTATGCAGCTATTTAAGATATACACCCAATAAAAACATCCATACTTAAATCCTTAAAGCCCAACGCTGTACCTGTGGAACGCCGTGCACAGTCCAACATGTCTTCTGTGCATTGGTCCTCCAGGGGGCGCTGTCGCCCCTCCATCCCCAGGTGACTCTCCCATCCAGATCGGATGACCTCCTTGTCAGCTGTACTCCAGAGCAAGGAGTCTGGGTGCTTCTGTCGAATGTGTCTCTTGATGGTACTGAGCTTGAGTGTGGCCAAGGAGCTGCCACACACCATACAGATCATGCCGTGCCGCCGAGGGTCAAAGTCCATCAAGTACTCACTGCGCCAATACTCGTGGTAGTAGCGTCGGTGGTCTCGCCCAGGGATGCGACTGAGGCCAGGCCTGGAGGCCCTCTCTGAGCGCGACTGTGTCGACTTCCGGTGTGATGGCCCAGGAGCTGGTGATAGGAGGGGGGGGCAGTTGGGACCCTCTGTAACGCTCCAGTAACTCGTACCCGGGGAGTAAGGGGGCGTAACTGGGTCATCCTTAGGTCCGTCCTCACCACAACCATTCATGACGCCATCCTCAGCTGAAACACATAAAACATCTCTGTAAGCCACGATGTGGAAGTGTTCATGCGATGATACGTCTGCCGCCTGTTATTCGCGCAAAGGCCTCATTTTATACCACATTGAAGTATAAAAGCGCAAGCCCCACCCAAACTGTGACTAAATCTATTACTCCTAACGCGCAAAAATGTGACTCTTTTTTAAGCAAGGCGGTTGTAATTACAGGACGTGTTACTTGCTTTTTTCATGTCCAGAAATAAGTATATTAAAACAACACACGGCTTCAAAAAAGGCAGCTCGTCCATCTGACTGTTTAACCAGACAACTCCAAATCCGCTTCAAGTGCTGCAATGCATTTGCAAGGTATACAACGCACGAAACGTCTCCAGGACGGTTTCTGCACAGTAATTATGAAATGTATTTAATTAGAATGCGATCTGACGATCTCATTTAATTTTTTTCTTCATTTTCATGTCCGCAACGCGTCCCGTGTGTGTAAAGGGGGCGGCGACTTGTGTGATGATACCACAGGGCTCCGCTGGGTGGCGCCCGTCGCTCACAGCTGGGCAGCCAGCGTCTCCGTTTCGTCTTTGTTTATAAAGGAGCCGGGGAGACAAGGGGCCATGCCGCTTTAATGGAATTGTCCGTTACACGGATCACCCGCTGCTAAAGTGTGCGCGGCAAAAGCGAGTTGAGAAATATAGAAATCGGACGTTTACCTTCTGAACAGAGCCTCAAGTCGTCCCGCCCTTGCGCTGCTTCCTCCTCGGCACTTATTATTAATGAGACGGAGTCCGTATTTTTTACGCACGGGTGGACCCGGGACTCCGATTCCCTCGGCCCGGTTTCTTCCATGGCAGTACAATGCAGCAGTTTCGATCACCGTTCCTGCTTGCTCAGTGATTTACACGGCGGCCACGGAGAGTGACTAACACTGATCATCCGGCAGGCCCTTTACGAAGAGATGTGAAGCACGCATGCACCCATAACTGAGCGGCGTGTTGTCTCAACGCGGCACCCCTCCCCCCGCACGCTCGGCGCAGGAGCCAAGTTAACTTTTCTGATATATATCAATACGCAACTGGGTCGCTCCTAGAGCCGTTTTCGAGCCAGCAGGAGTACGCGTGTGTTGATCACGGTTAGCTACAGTGGCCTCCTGCATGGATTTAATGCTCAGCTTGTCTTCAGGGTGGGGAGCCGTGCTAGGGGCCCCTGGGGCTCCTTAAGGGGCTCCTGGGTAAATTTAAAGAGACAGTAGAGGTATACACGCAGCGACATCCGTATACGGAAGACCACCTGCGAGCAATTTAGAGAAATGGAATAAGAAATTACCTGTCCTCTATGTATTTTAGTAACACGTTTAACGGAAACTGAGGCTGGTGACGAATTAATTTAAAATGCAGTTGTTGATATTTTACCTTAAATAATACGCCGTTTCATAAATCCCATCGTCTATAAAACGAATATAATAGGTATGCGAAATTTTAATCATTACCTTGTAAGGGATTTTTTGACATTTCGGTCTCAGTCAAATATATTAACTGTGATGACTGACATTTAGGATAATTGGGTTGTGTTCAAATATTTAATTGTATTATTTTTCCATCTGACGGAGCAACGCCAAGAAAATGAATAGCAACGCGAAAAACCAAATAAAACACCTGCCACTATGTTTACCTAAACCTGTATAATCCACTAATCCTTGAACAGGACATATATTAATAGAAGTGTACAATAATTTTAATCGCGAGTAGAGCTGCTTAGCAGGTTGCACTCTAAATCTTAAACGAAAAAATGTACCATTAAACGGCTATTTTTGCTGCACTAATTATACTTGGTACTTACAACGTTGCTTTAACTGATGCTCCTATTTCAGGATTAATATAGTTGCCAATTGCCAGTCTTATAATCTAGTTAACGTAATGGCTGTTTGATACAGCGAAAATTCCAAAATTTTAAACTATTTTTAATTCCAAATAGTTTTGTTAGTTTTTAATAGTTTTCACTATAACAGATATATAACAGATATTGTATTTAATTTCCAGTAGTCTGGCACAACCATTTTTTGTTATTTAGGTTTCTCTTTAGGAAATAAACATGTGGGGTCTAAAATAAACTGTCCCTTTAAGACAGTAACTTTTATTGTTGCTAATAATTAAAAACAAAAACGGTATCTTTACACAACGAACTCATCTGAAACTGTTTCAAGTGTATTTTTTAACAAGGCGGAGTAATTTGAGCTACTCGTCTTTTTGGAGGCGCTGGTGCTTTAAGGAGGTTCTGTCCATCCACGCAGTTTGCGTGGTTTACGCAGTTTGCGCAACGTACACACGAGAAGCCAGGTCTCACATCCTGGTACTTTCCCCCCGTTGTCAAGGCAGCGGCAAGAGAGAAAGGCTGGCTCGCGGAAAGTAGCTGCAGTGTCCTGATAGTGCATATGTCCAAACGTTTACAAACTGTCCCGGAAAGTTAGGTGTAACTACACAGGTAATGCATGTGCATGTATTTTTTTACATGTTTGAAACAGTCCTTTTTCCTCGCCGTTTGTTCCTCTTTCTACCTATCGGTTAATAAATACAAGGAACTCCGGTAGACAGCCGTCAGTCCGTGTGGACAGAGTAGGAAGAAGAGCCTGTCCATTGTAGGTGGCATGGTAGAGACAAGAAGAGGATATGTACGAAAGCCTCAATCGCCCCGTTTTCCGTATTCTTTTCTTCGGTGTTTTCCGTTTTTAGCCTTCTTGATAAGATATGCGTAGACAGCGAGTTAATATTAAACTGCACACAAAAAATAAGAATTATAAAATGGCTATCGACAGAATTCATTCGTGACAGACGGAGGGACAGAGCTTTAAAGAGACAGTATCAATTTTTTGTTTCCGTATTTTAACGCCGTTGAACAAACGAGGACGCGCTTTCAAAGCGTGTTTATAGCAGTGCGTTCTGTTCATATACGCCTGTTCCTAGTTCTCGTTATTCAATGTTTTGGGGTCGTTTTCTACAGGATATACAAATGTATTTTGCCCTTAAACCAGTTACTCTGCATCGGTGCTATCTGTGAATATGTTCTTGGCGCTCCTTTTGCGCTCAGCTCTTAATATCATTATTTTACAATGACAAAAATAAAATTTAAGATTTATTAGCAGCGGTTCCTTAGCTGAGATGATACTCCTGCATCTGTTTTTCAGTATTATGTTTATGGGTTTTAAACGCGTTGCAAAAGAGGTACATTGGGTTTTCTGTGTAGCTTGATGATTACATTTGTTTCTGGGAGTTTCACTTCGTGAGTTTTACAGATGCATGTCTCCGTACCTGGGCATTTCTCTGGGTTCTGTAGTTCTAGAATCAGACTTTTTACATTCTCCAGTGAGTTACTGTTGCCAGTGCCGAAACTAAGTTGGTTTTTTGACGTTAGGTATTGTTGCAGCAGGAAAGCAAAGCCTTGTATCAGGTGTTCTTTTACTTCTAGAAAATGAATACCCTTATTTTGTAAACTGGACAATAAACCGGAAAAAAGTATCACGGGGAACGTGTTTTCTATATTTTACAGATTTAAGTTGCTTGGAATTTTGTGTGTGCCTACCTTAAGAATGGATAAATGGGAACCATTAATGGTGCATACACAAGTTATGCTGAAAAATTCTGTATAACCTATTTGGTTTATTGACAATAGTTTGTGGTTACATAAACGGTTGAATGAAACGTAGAGTTGCAAGAAAGAACCAAGGAGAAGAAAGTTTTTATATATAAAAAACACTTGTGTGACAACAATAAGTTAAAAAGTTGTATAGTAAGTTTAAAAATTCATGGTTTTTGTTCTTTTTTCATTTGGAGATCCCTGGTACAAGAAAGGTTGAAAACCCCTGGCATGTTGTATTTTAAGTTCCAAAGCCAATGAAGCAGCTCAGTGTGTAATTTTCTGTGGTTTCCTATTATGTGCTCCATTGATGACCTTTGTCTTAATGCACTTGCTTCTGCTTGCTCCGACATCAAAGTCACAATTGTCTGCAAAAGTAATGCTAAGAAGCATTTTCCATCTAGGTAGCATGTGGTAGAGGTTACATATTACAAGCATTGGTACGTGATCCTTAGCTTGAAGTCAGACGGTTTTCACCTGCCTTGCAGGGTAAGGTCCCTGCTGTACTCTATTGCAATGAGTCATTAATCTGTGTTTGATGTTTTATTAGCCCTGAGCTAGGGTAGTATTGTTTTAGAGCTTTTGGTATACTTTAGGTTAAGTGTCAGTTATTTTGCAACACTGTGATCGATATATTTTGATGGCTGTAACGTGAACATGGTTACAATAATGTTAAAATACCACGCAGCTCTAATGCATAGTCATTTGCATGGTTTGTAGTTTGTGCTATAGTCTTCTTTTTGAGTAGAGTTTTTTTTTTTTAGATTTAGTGTTACCCTGTATAAGATTTTCTTAAATGGGCCAGATGCGGATGCTCTCTTGTGAAGGTATATACCACCAGTGTGATTCTTTTTTTTAAGTAGTAATAGTAGGATTGTTAAGGTAATGTATGCTAGACAATATCCCCCCTGATTACTTAAGTTTTAAATGTTTCATTGTCACTGGACATATGGTTCTTCCAGTTCCTGTCGCTGCAGGAACCTATCTGCATAAAATATTTCTCTGTTTACATGTGGGTAATATTATATCTAAAGTGACGTGCAAATTTAACGATTTGGTACGTCTGGGTAGTTCAATGGAGCTCATTTTCCCTTATCAGTCTAAATGAGCTTTCTGTAAGTACCTACGGCAAGGGTTTCTCAGTTGGTTTACTCTGGTCCGCAACCAAACCAAAACACAGTTTAATCGAGATCTCACAATTCAGTCACCTCCAGCTGGTGACTTCTACTGAAGGGAAACTAAAAAATTGAATTTGGCCCTTGGGGAAAAATAACTGCATATCCCTTCCCTTTGGGATGGTATTCTAAAGTTTTCTGGAGGACCCAGTTATGCCATTTTGCAGCACTAACTGTTGAAATTTTAAAGAAATTTTAAGAAACTGAACTAATTAAGAGGTTTTGCTCATTCTGATTTAGCTCCACGCCTTTTCCTGACAGCTGCGGAGGAGAGTAAAGATGAGTGATAGCTGCAAACAGGAAAAGACGTTGACAGGGAAGTTCCCCAGCATGTGACAAATAAAACGGTCTCCTTAAAGCTAAAACACACTGCCCATTGCAGACAGTGGAGGATGTGACAGAAGATGAATAATGCCATTTCAAATCCAGGAGGAGTAGTCACACTGGCAGGAATGAACGGGTCCCGGGCCCAGCGTTACCGGCCAGCAGCAGATTTTGATGATGCTACGCTTGCCCGCAAAAGGGAGTACTGGAGAACCAAAAAAAGAGAACAGAGAGCAAAGCTTTCTGCATTGAAGAAGGAGAAACTTGGGACAAAAGGCACCACCAACTGTAAGCAAGTACTGGCTGCTTCGGCAGTGTTTTCAGAAGCATCTGCAGTGCTCACTCGTGTCCCCGCACCTGCACGGTCACTCCAGTGCCATGGCCTCGTCACTGCTCCTCTGCATCTTTTGGGGCCGGCCTTACTTAACAGTGATGGGTCCTACCAAGCAGCAGTGAGTTCATCTTCGCCTGGTTTCTTTGGGAACGACCCGCAGGTTGAGGATAATAAGGGGTCCCTTCTCTCCCCTGTTGACGGAGTACAAGACTGGGAAAGCACTGGTGTCATGGCTCCAGTATCTGTGAGCCAGTTGGCTCCATCCAAGAGTTGTCTTTTAGAGGAAGGGCGGCAAACTCTGTCGAGTGAAAAGGAAAGCGATTTGCAGAGGGTGAAACTCCAAAAAAATATGCTACAGTTCCCTAAGACTTGTTCAGAGTCATTGTATGATCCAGATAATGCTGATGTCAGCAAGGATGTGGTCAAGTGCTTGCCACTGGATGCTGAAAGAGGGACTTTTTCTACAACTAAACCTAACGGGGCACTGTTTAACAGCTGCTCCCAAGTGCCTGCTGCTCAGATGGAACTGCAGTTTAACAGTTCCTTTTATAGCCAAGATCAGAATGATACTTCTCTTGTCAATGACAGCTCTGCCTCAACCCCGCCTCAATACCACACAGACCCCCAGATAACATTAGGGCAAATTAATAACTGCTGTATGCAGGTTGGCACTCAGCCAACAGATGCTTCCCTTAGTCTACTGAAAACTGGTATTGCTACAAAAGTGAAGATAAAAGGAGATCCCACTGATGTAGTCACAAGCCAGATTTCAGGAAGTAAAAGTACAAATCTAGCCCCATTAGTGAGGAAAAACAAAACCAATCCTCGAGAACCTCCGACAACTCTGAAGGGGAGCCAGACCTCTGGAGTAATAGTCACATTGGATACCGAGGAAGAGAAAGCTGCCCGGCGCAGGGAGTACTGGCGCATTAAAAAGCGAGAGCAAAGGGCGAAGTTGACTGCTAGGTTAGCAAAGGTGAGAGACAAGACAAGGACCATGACCACAGCCATGCAGAAAAACGAGCCGTCATCTTGCATGGTTCTGGAGCGTCCATCTGCTTGGTGCAAAGATGGGCAGAGACAGCCCGGGAGCCGAGTTCGAACTCCTCTTATTCCTGTAAGCCTCCAAAAGGCAGGAAGGCTGCTTAGGAATGCCAGGGCAGTAGCTGTGTCATGCTCAGCTTCAAAATACTCCAACGTTACTGTTAAAAAGGAGCCATCCCATTCAAGTGCAATTTTGTGTAGTCCGGCCCCATCATGTTATAATCAGCCAGCAGTCGCCACAAAAACAGAGAGGTCACATGAGACCACAGCATTGAAGGCGGCTGCTGCAAGCACATTCCCCCATTCCACTGCAAAGCTGCAAGCAACCATTGGTCATCAGAAGAGGCAAGATACAGATGAACGCTGGGGATCCATCCGATCCAAAACCCCAAGGCAGAGGTTTCTCGAAACTCAGAGAATGATGAGTCACAGAAGCATGCGTAAGCCCTTCTCCCATGCTTCCACCTTGCTGACCCCATATGCCAAAAGAGGTGGTGCAGAAGAAACGGCTGAGGAGAAACTCGCCAGGAAGCGAGAATACTGGCGTATCAAGAAGCGCGAACAACGGGCAAAGCTCTCTGCGGAGGTGAAGGCCAGGTTGAAAGAAAGGGACTCTTTATTGCGCCGAGTCAAGCGGTACCAGTGCATTCTAGAAGAGATGCGCAAGGCCAGAGCGGGGGCAGGAAACAGGAGTCTGCAGCCTGCAGGGAATGCCCTCACTGGAGATGTAGAAGCCATTGGGGGGTTTATAAAGGAGGATGGCACAGTGACCACAGAGATTCCACAAACTTCCACTCACCTTAGGCTGTTAGGACCAAAAATGACACCTGAGCTGCTAGCGCTGCCAGTTCAGAATGCTGATGTTTCAGCCAATGCCAACAAAGCCAGCTTGGTTAGCTGTGTAAAAGTAAATGTTTCAACGTCATTGCGTGATTCTACTCAGGTGAAGGACTCCCATCAACTTGGTGCCACCAGAACTGTGTTTCGTAGTGTTGCAAAAAATTCGCAGAACCTTGATGCAGCTGCTCCCCAAATTTGTGTAACTGAAAGGCATCCTCAAAGTGTCCAAAGCACTTACCCTAGAATTACTTTAATCAAGCCTACACCGAATGTGTCACAGATCAACAGAGTTGTAGAAAATGTCTCACTTACTGCTCTCAAAGAAAGACCAAGTTTAAATGTGGCTCCCTCGACTTCTGGGGTGGCTGTCAAAGTGCCCTGCCGATCAGCACAGCTAACGGAAGAGGAGAGGATGGCTAAGAAACGAGAATACTGGAGGATAAAGAAACGGGAGCAAAGGGCAAAGCGCTCAGCCCGTGGGAGGGAACCATTCAAACACACCGCAGCCATACTGGGGCAGCAGAACCACAGAGTGCCCTTAAATCACAACACAATACCACTGCCTTTGGCTAAGAGCGAGCCTCTGTCAAAGCCAGATTCTGAGCTGTCCATTTCCCCTCAGGGAAATGTAAAACAGGAGAGGGAGTCCTCTTTGAGTGATGACTGTCCTGCTTCTCCGTCCTTATGTGAAGATATTAAACCCCCACCTCTGTCACCTTCAGAGAAGCAGACTGAACCTGACCAAGAATTAAACATGGACAGCCAGGAAGCCACTCTTCTGGCTGTTGCCTCCATGAAAAAGCTCCTGGAAGAATCATTGAGCACTGTGACGGATTGTAATGGTCTGTCCTCCGGCAACAGTGAGGTGCTGCCTTGTAAGAGTGAGGAGGAAGCTACTGACCTAGACATTAAGCCCAGCCTGCAGTGTCCTCTCAGTGAAAGCCAGGAGGCCATGAATGCAGGGCAGAAGCAACAAGAGATGTTCACCTGTTGTCCCAAGTCCCCTTATGAGAGGCCGCTGAATGAGGCTGCTGTCCTTCCTTCTTCCCACAAGCCCTCAGCAGTCCCTTCCATTAGTCAGGTACCATCCCGCATGTGTTCTACTGGTTCAGACCTCTCTCCTCCGGCACGCTGCAGCAAACACCGCTGCATCCAGCCCTCACCTCTCCGCAGAGCACTGAGGCTACGCGCAAAGAGAACAGGTCACTGCTGTTCCCCCGAGCCCCCAAAGCAGCTGCCTGCCCCCTCTCAGCCTGATGAGGATATCCTTCAGAAAAAGAGGGAGTACTGGAGGATGATGAAGAGGGAGCAACGAGCCAGGAAGGCAGCGCGAGAGAAGGAAATAAAGAAGCCGAGAGCCATTACAAGCCAGGTACCAGCATTGCAGGAGATCTGAACTGATCATTGTTTATCGTCGCTGACCGTGTACGCTAGTGCGTGTACAAAGCTGTGCAAATTGGTTGTTTTTTTACTTTCAAAATCAAATAATCAAATAGATTTTTTTGTTTATTTAGACCATACAAATACTCTGAATTAGATGGTTTTATGGAGTTGATATGGTATTTAAAATATTGTGCTTTAGACTCTTAATGGGTTTATTGATTTTTTAAATATTTTCAGCTTTTTATTAATTTTGCTTTCTAAATTTATGAAATGTATTTATAAAAAGATGTATTGAGTGTGATGTATTGAGAAGTTTATAAAAATTATGGCACTCTTCAGAAGCATAATTGGAACTCTGTACCTACTATAATGCAGAAAGTTTGGTATTAGCTTTAGGCTATGTTGTGTGTGAGCTCTGCTTTCGACCTGTGCGTTATACACAGCCTTGTAAACGGCATGTAAATACAATTGTTGGTGAATATTGCACGCTGAAGTTGGTGCCAGGTTCAGAGTTTGTCCCCGCCCACAGACCCCTGTGCAGTTGCAGGAAGACCGATGTTGGAGGAAGCAGGAGCAGGTGGCCAGTAAGGCAGTGCTGGATCAGGAGGTGAGGAGAGAGGAGCCAGTTTGGGCCTCCAAGCCTGTCCTGCTTGCCAAAGCGGCACCTCAGAGGCCGAAGCAGCAGGTAAATTACAGTCAGAATTTGGCATGATACTGTGAAAATGGGCCAAGCAGACTCTTGAGTTTGGATATGTTTGCTTCCCAAATTGGATAAACTTTTTAATCGAGGTTCATTCTTAAATTAAACTTAAATTTTAAGTGTTTTTTTTATTATTAATAAAAATATATATATATTCTTAATAATGCATATCACAATATTATGATAAGTGTACAGATTGATGCATGACGCAAATGACAGGTTAGAAATGTTCACTGATTAGTACCCTGTAACTTTGCCCCAAAAGCGTAGCTGCTGGAGCACATCTGGCTACTGTTTTATAAGACTAGAATATGACACAATGCTTTTTGTGGGATTGTTCTTTTTAAGGGCCAGAACATTTGTTTGGTCAAACTTCAGGAACCTGCTCCTCCTCTGCAGTGTCTGCTCCCCACTGGGGGTGGAAGCCTCGTCTCCCCCCTTTCCACGCTCCTGGTAGTGAATCCCTCCTCAAACAGCTTCCGTGTCGAAAGTGATGCTGGCAAGCCTTTGGACGGCACAAGTCAGGGGTCTCTTGGCTGTGGAACCAAGCCAGAGGTGGAGGCCCTGCCTGGACCTGGGGGCAGTGAAGGCAGGATACTGCTGCTGGACGAGGACCCCAGCCCAAGTCCCAAGTCGGCACGAGTGAGACGCTGGCGCCTGCAGCCCGCGGGGGGCACCGTGACCCCACCCGGGCAGCTGACCTCTCACTCCCAAACCCCCCAGTGCAGTAGTGCTGTTGGTGCAGAGTGCAGGAGGCGGCTTGACTGTCAAAGCCCTCCCAGCAAAACACCACCCTGCACGAAACAGGCAGGCACAGTCCCAAAGGTGACGCGGACCCCTGCCGAGGTGGAGGAAGACCTTCGTCAGAAGAAGAGGGAGTACTGGAGGGGCAGGAAAAGGGAGCAGCGGGCCAGAAAGGCAGCGCGGGAACGACAGCTGAAGCTGGTGGGGGCTGAAGGGCATGCCAGGGCTGAGGGCCTGGGACAGGTATGGGATAGCCGAAACTCAGGGTGATATCATAGTTATTGGGCACAGAGCAGCATTGTCCATTTTTCCGAAGTGTGAATAAAACTGGGAAAAAAAATCAATAATAAATAGCCCATTTTAAATACTATTTTGGAGCAGTATTATTAGTTGAAATTCATCCGTTCTCTAATAAGTTTGCATTTAGGTTGTCATGGTAGTCATTCAAATGTTTTCTGTGGAAATCTTTCTTAAATCTTTGAATAGGAGTGAATTGTCAGTGTACCAGTAGGAACTTTCTGCCAAGTTAACCAGAACATAAGCTACTGACTTGCCTTTCCCAGTAAACAGAGTCTCAAATGGTACATACTAAGTTCTGTTTGGCTATAGTTTTTCTCCTTTTTTTCTTTTAAAAAGTTTCAATTAATTGAACTGAAACTGAAATTAAATTACGTGAAAGCTCAAGTGCAGTGATTTCTATTTTTCAACTGTAAACTGGTCCTAATTATACATTATACCAATTTCATTAGTTTTACTTGTATGTTGCTTTAATAGGATGGCTTTGTATGTGTTAAATGTCCTTCTGTAATCCAATGCATCAACTACAAAATAACACAACTAACGTCTTCCATTGTAAATGAAGGGGCAGGACTCCAGCCTGTGGTTTAATGATGCAGAAGATCCGTTGCTCTGTCACAGGTGAGCCGGCACGTCGCACTTTTAACTTTGCTTTTACATATTCAGCTTGTTTGCTCCTCCTCAGATTGAGTGACAAAGCCGTCACATAGATGGACTGACTTCCTTCGGAAGCAGAGGGGAAAAAATTGATTTCTTATGAATAACTGAGCAGGACAGTAATTTAATTTATCTTGTGTCAGGCAGATCAATGCAATGCACATGAATGTTTACATTTTTGAGAGAGAGGTCCTTCTCTGGGCGGCTCTGAAATCTGGCAAACGTTGAAATAGTGTGAATGTAGGGTTGTAGTGGTACATGGGTGCTCCCTCACCCCTGGCCCCCAGCAGGACTCTGTGTCACTTCAGCCTGACCTGCAGTCTGCCCCTGACCGCTCACCCTAATGCCTGACTCCTCAGCACCCCCCTGGAGGACAACCCTGGGCTGCTGCCTCAGCTGTACCAGACGGGAGATGTGAAAGGTGAAAGCACACTAGTCACACACAGACACTTAATGTGCATACAGTCATGCGTCGCTTGACGACAGGGATGCGTTCTGAGAAATGTGTCGTTAAGTGATTCCAGTTTTTTTTACAGAAACCTCGATGGTATAGTCTACTACACATCTAGGCCACCGCAGTAAGAAGAGTATAGTATACTCTGGGGATAAAAAGTACAGTAAAGTACATACATAGACCAGTAACTTTTGTTATCATTATCAAGTATTATATGCTGTATGTATATGTATGTGCTATACTTTTATACGACTGGCAGCACAGTAAGTTCCTTTACACCAGTACCACCACAAACATGCAAGTAATGAGATTGACATTACACCATGACATTACGACGGCTGCGACATTGCTAGGCTATGGCAGTGTTTCAGCTCCATTGTAATCTCACGGAACCACGTCATTATGCAGGATACTGTACTCCTTTCTCACTCACTCACTCAAACACACCTCTTAGTGTCGCTCGCTGGTTTGGTATCCTAGTATTATGGTTTTAGCATCTTCAAATTAAGTATCTTTTGCATGGAGAAGTAATCTTTAAAAGTGCACTTCCAGGTGAGGGGGAGGTGGGATTCCTGGGTGAGGAAGAGGATGAGGAGGAAGGCAGCGTGGCCACACCCACCTCGGCGGCCATGTGGAGGAGCCGCTTCCTGATGGACTATGACCCCCTGAACCAGCTGCTGGTCTGCATGGTGTGTGGGGAACTGCAGCATTCCCACACTCTGGAGGGCGTTCGGGCTCACATTGACGAAGCTCATCCCAACACAGCCAGCTTGGGCCCCCGTGAGCACCGCCGCATCCAGGAGGCCTGGGACGAGCAGGTGTCCGTCCGCGAGCGCTTCTTCAGCAGCCAGATGCAGCAGCAAGGTGCCCCCATCACAGGTGAGAGCTTTACGCCACTAACGTACGATAAAGTACGTCTTGTATGGCGCGCAAGCTGCCAGTAGGTTTGCCAAATCTGCTTAAAAATAATTTGTTCTCCTTCTGAACGTTATCCTCGGGTTAAATTCAATGGTTCACTTTTGCAGTGCAAGGTCACAGATTAAATGAAGCAATATTATTTAACTTAAAAGTATTGTTGCTGGGTGTTTTGTGTATGGTAAAGAATAGTGATACCTTATTCCTCCTTGTGTCGAAAGTCTTATTTTGCCTACCTAATCGTTCATGTATGATTCCCATCTGGTCCAAAATTCTTCAGCAATAACATTTATAACATCCATCCACCAATCCATTTTCAATACCCCTATTAATGGCCGCAAGCTAACCCAGTTTGGGGCAAGAACCAATTTCGGGGCACTCGGTCAATACACACACATTCACACCTACAGGTAATTTGGCAATTCCTATTCACCTCAGCATATTTTTGGGCTCTGTGGGGCAAACTAAACAGCCCAGAAGAAACCCCATGAAGACAGAGGCAGAATATGTAAACTTCTCACACGAAGAGCCATGGTAGAGATTTGAACCTTGGGCCCATAGGTGTGAGGCAACCATGCAATGGACTGCACCCCACACACATTTGTAATCTGTAATCGCCAATTAGTGATCATGTTTTTGGATGTTTCAGAGGATGATGACCCGCCAGCTGAAGTTGAAGTCCTGGTTGACCTTGAGGATTTCACGGCTATGAAACATACCAAATCAAAGAACAAAACTCCTAAGAAAGTGTAGAGGGGCAGGTATGATGATATCCTAACGTAAGTTCAGTGACTGATCAAAAGAAGCTTAACTGTAGTAAATCCTACAGGACTATCTCTGTGAGATGCCAGTCACGTAGAGCTAATCTTACGGATTGCCCTGTCAGAATACCAGTTCGCCTACAAGTAACGTCACCCGTGCATGGTGTACTAATGTTCACTGTGAACAAATCTTCTGTCTTTAAGAACCATTTAAAACCGTTACGACCTGTTCTATGAGCAACCAAATGCCACACCCCAAGCCCACCTGTGCATGTTTCCATGATCCCGTTGTTTTGTTTTGGCTGAAAGTCACATTAACATTTTGTTTCAATCCTGGTATTAGGAAGAACAAGAACCTTGGAAGGCCTAATGGAAAAAGCGGAAGCAGTGGTTCCCATGAAAGGAGTACTTTTAATTTCCACGGCACTCGTTTGCATGGTTCATTTCTCTTTCAGTCCTGCAACTTGTGGACTAAATCTTATGCTGGGAACAAGGATGTGCAAAAAAGCTCTTGTCACCTTGTGTAGACACTGGCATACTTAAGCCCAAATGTATGTTCAAGCTGTACTTCAGATTCGGTTAAAATAAGGCACATCGTCTGTAGGGGATCCTGATGTGCAGCTGACTCCCATGTCAGCTTAAATGAGCCCTTAGCACACACCTCAGACACAGCTCTGCATTAATTCTGCAATGCTCTGAACCTCTGTCTTAAATGTAAAAGGGATCAGTTTACATCATTCAATGTTGGCAGTCCTCTGCTCACAGGCACATGTCAGATCAACAAATTGACTTTAACAGTGGCCATAGGCAAAAGAAACTGTTTTTAAACACTCCCTGCCTCAGTGGCTCAGCACCCATCTATATGGAATATAAATCCACACCATGATTTGGTCAGTGGGGCATTGTAACACACAGAACCAATCAGCAATGCAGGTATTAGGGCTACAAACCTCCTTTCCCTGTTAATATTGTTTGTTGCCATAATTCTGGGCTCCACTAAGGTTTTTTTTGATATTCTAAAATGTACAGTGAGGGAAATAATTATTTTACCCCATGCTGAAATCTTAAGTTGACCCATTAATAAAGAAATGAGAAGTCTATAATTTCACTGGTAGGTTTAACAGCAAAAGATAGATTATCAACAAAACAAGTAAGAAAATCATCATTTAACAGTTACAGACCAATTTGTCATTTATCTAGGGAAATGAGTATTTGATCCCTTGGAAAACATGGGTGGAACAGCTCGATTTTGGTCTCATCTGACCACATCACATTTTTCATAGCCCCATTGGAATTATTCAGATGTTCACTGGCATACTTCAGAAGGACCTGAACATGGGCCCTCTTGTGGACGGGTACTTTGTGAGCACTGCAGGATTTCACACCCATCCATCCATCCAGTTTCCAAACCGCTTATCCTTACTGGGTCCGGAGCCTATCCCGGAAGCAATGGGCACGAGGCAGGGAACAACCCTGGATGGGGGGCCAGCCCATCGCAGGGCACATTCACACACCATTCACAGCATGCACACCTATGGGCAATTTAGCAACTCCAATTAGCCTCAGCATGTGTTTTGGATTGTGGGGGGAAACCGGAGTACCCGGAGGAATCCCCACGACGACATGGGGAGAACATGCAAACTCCGCACACATGTTACCCAGGCGGGGATTCGAACCCGGGTCCCAGAGGTGTGAGGCGACAGTGCTAACCACTGCACCACCATGCCACCTCGGATTTCAAACCATAGCGGCAAAATGTGTTACTGATGGTTTTCTTGGTGACTGTGCTGCTGTGAGATCCTTAATGGGCTACTCCCACGTGGTTCTGGGGTTAACCCTCACCATTCTTAAGATCATTGATGCCAAATGACCTGAGAACTTCCTTGGGGGGTCCCAGACCGAGAGTGATTGACAGTTATTTTGTCTGTCTTCCACTTGCAAATAGTTGCATCAACAGTTGACGCATTATCACCAAGCTGCTTGCTGGTGGTCATGTATCTCATTCTGCCTTTGTGAAGGTCAACAATCTTGTCTCTGAAGGTTGAAGGTATAGACAGGTTAGTGACCCAATAATACTATTTAACAAAGTAATGGCATTAAATGAGAATGCTGGCTTTCGATCTGTTAATACTTAATTAAATACTACTTCTGCTTTGTTAGTGCACATGTACTCGACCTAATTTCTTCCTGGCTTGTAGGGGATCAAATAATTATTTCCTAAGATAAATGACCTGTTACATTTGTACCTGTTAGTTAACGATTTTTTTCTTGTTTGTTTTGTTAAAAATCTATCTTCTGATGTTGAACCTACCAGTGAAATTATAGAATACTCATTTCTTTATGGGTGAACTTAGTAATTCAACAGGAATTCAATAATTATTTCCCTCCCTGTATGTATAACATTTCATTGGGTTGTTTTAACACACCGATCTAAGCCCCTGGACAGTAGTGCAATAAAACATTAATGTTTTGTTTCACAGCAGTTCTAAACATCATCGTACCCTTGTTTTCCCCGCACACTCCCTAATGCAAAAGCAACATGCACAAAATATGACTTGCTAATCAAGATACTGCTATTTTCCTTTACATAAGCTGGATGTATTGGGTGACGTATGAGCATTAGTATTTATCATTTAAGAATATTGTACAGTATATGCACTGAAGGGCATAGAAAAAGTTTACATATTTTCTAATATATTTAGTATATTGACATAAGATATATTCTTTACTGCTTATTTTGGCTTTATTGCTTTTTCTAATGAGGCATATCCAATCAATGAATTAAGAAATGTAATTAATTAGGCAGCCTGCTCTGTGGCTTGGCTGATTGCAATTCCTTTATATGGTCTGCTCTAAAAGTATAGGCACCCTTGATAAAGGGTCAAAATAAGATTTTTTTTTTTTTTAAGAAACGCACGATCTTTGAATTTAAATCATTGACAACCACTTAATCTTAGAAAGTCAAACAAAAGTTATTCTTACTAATTAAATACTTTGTCCCGTTCTCTCCATCTGAAGCAGCTGTCTTATGCTCTTCCGTAGCTCCTGCTCTTATTGGAGTGTGAAAATGAGGTAATGTCAGTTATTCTGTCGCCCATCACCATCAACATCATTTGTTTTGCCTTTATCAAAGGTGTCAGTAGTGTAGGAGCTGGCCATGCCGGCAAGGATGGGAGACATTCAGCGCCTTGACGCCGGTCGCCAGTCTTCATAAAGACCCACTTGAGGTAGCATTATGGAAATTGCTTGGGATTTTTTTTCACCTTGCTGTCTGATGTAAGTCTTCCATTGTAAATTAGACTGCAATCTGCATGGTGAATTTCAACAAATGAATGCGTCGGTAGTTAGTTTGGTATGATTCAGCACTGACAGCAGTTACCACTACTATGTGTGTATAACCACAGTACAGTTTTCACTGGTCAGTAATATCACAAAACTGATGAATATGGGTTTTGCGGGCAGTCCATAGAGGGAAATCCAGGCCCACAGACACTAAACCAGGCCTCCTCGCACGGTTACCTGCAAGCTCCAGTTACGCAGCACAGATCGGGCCCTGTGGAGGCTGCAGGCTGACACCTCTACCAGCTGTGCTTCCCTTAGGTGTTACTGGCAATGTGACCTCTTCATTTCAGCATTTTTAACATTGTGGTTTTGTAATGGTGATTTATATCATTTGTATATATGTAAAGATATTTAAATATTTAAGTGATGCTTTAATGACAATTTTGTTATTTTCTTGGCCTGTTTACCGTTCTCTGTATGTTTTTGAAATTGAATGGCACCATGCAAGTATTTTTTTTTAGTTGTATGTCATTCTGTAATGTACCTATTTCACCATGCATGTATCACAAGTAATTAGGTAATGTTCATTAAAAAAAACTAAACTTAAAAAAAATGCAAAAAAAGTCTTGACAGATCCCCATAAACTACACAGCTTTTAAGGATTTTCAACAACAAAGCATGCTCTGAAATTGGACTCAAACTGTCAACCCAGCCTACCAGTCCAGTTACACTGGTCTATGTTTTTGGGGTACAGTGTGAAGGGGCAGATGCCAAGGCTATACTTTTGGTTAAATATATAAAGACTTCTAAAGTTTTTAGGAACACTGAACATTGCATTTGAGCTTACATCTTTGGAGGTTTCTCAGCTGGTGTCTGGGATTTTGAAAAAAAATCCCATAATGAACTGTACTGTAAAACTCCTGCAGCCATAACAAACGTGTATATCATCCCTGGCAGAGTGCACCCCATCTGTTTGAAGTTCTAATGCTCCTGTTTTTGTTTCAATTGCTGAGAATGTGCTTTTCTCTTGGAACCAGTTCCTTGTGTGTTGATATAGGGAAATGTTTTGACTCTTTTCATACCTAATAAAGCCATTTTGTACCTTTTATGGTCTCTCTCATTGTGGCAAAGAATATTACTTTATTTATTAAAATGTTTTAAGAGATACTTGGATAGCAAATAGTGTTTATAGTAGGTTGGGTCTTCAGAGAATCAAGTTATAGAAGACCAGCAGTTGAGAGAGGAGTTTGGGCTGTACACTGAATATCAGAAGTGGGCTGTCCTGTTCCTCCGAAGCCAAATGAGTGAGATTACTGAGGAACAGAAGCATTCATGCAAAGTCACACAGTGAATGAGCTGACACAGCAGCCAGGAACGTACAGTTTAACAGTCCACCAGCTAGGGGTCATGGTGAGCTGGACTTTGCGTGTGTAAACACAGGCTTCCTCCTGACCCCAATTCCGGCACTATGCAAACGGCTTCTTGCTGCGGTGCTGCCTTGCTGTTGTAGTAGGTAAAGGTAAGGCTTTTGATCTAATGGTTTTTTTCAATAGAACAATACAATGGTCTAAATCAATCCGTGACTGCATATCCTTTAAGTTAGACACAGCAGGAGTGTACTTCATCTCTCTGAATTGTAGATGAATATTGACATGTCCTGGATCCCCCAATCGCTTTAAGAAAGGTCACCGTAGACCAGGCTACTGCTTTTTCAGCATGTTTCATGCATCTGTATATGGTGCACTTTTTTTTATGGTTTATGGTAACATGTTTAAGGATCCGTCTTTCAGCTTGGCAAGATAAATAGCAAGAGGAGAATTTTAAGTATGAATATCTAATATCTAAAAGTGCTTTTATTTTATATTCAACTAATACATCTTTAAGTAATAACATATGTCAAAAAACCCACACTGCACGGAGACAGTCTGTTTTCACACATCACCAACATGGTCATATGCTTAGAGCGTTATTTGTGTTCATTATAAGTAGCAAAAACGTCCAATTCTATAATCAAAAGCATGCACCTGGTTTGAGCCATGTATGTCTGCAAATCTTAGTCTCATTTCCATGAAATGGTCCATAGGGGGCAGTGTGTGGCTCAGAAAGTTGCTGGTTCAAGCCCCAGCTTCAGCCTTTCAGTCTCAGTAGGGCTGACCCTGAGCTGTGACCCCCATACATATGTGTGGGCATGCATATATTACATTGTGGAGGCCAAATGTCCCCACAATGTGATACAAACCTATTCCTCTGACCTAGTGGGAACATTTTCTCAGTCCCCACATGGGAAAACTGAACTACACTAAAAGTGAATGCCGTCAAAAAAACAAAAATGCTGAATGTCTTGTATTTTGTGTGGTTACTTATGGTTAAGGTTAAGGCTCGGTAGGGGTTAAGCTTTAGGGTTATGCGCACAGAAATATATGGAGAGTCCCCACACTGATAGGAAAACAGTGAGGGCATTAATTATTTGACCACCTTGTTGAATTCTTAAGTTTACCCATTTTAAAGAAATGAGAAGTCTATAATTCCAATGATAGGTTTATTTTAACATAAGAAGATATGTTATGTAATTGTGTGTAATCATTATGTAATAGTTACAAATCAATTTGTCATTTATCTAGGGAAAAAATTATTTGATCCCCTACAAGCCAGCAAGAAATTAGGTCAAGCACATGTGCACTAACACAACACAAGTAGTACTTCATTAAGTATTAACAGACACACAGTCAGCATTCTTATTTAATGACATTACTTTGTTAAATAGTATTCTGGGGTCACTAACCTGTCTTCATCTTCAACCTTATCACCACGGGAAATAACAAAGAGCTAAAGCGTGTGTTCCAAGGGATCAAGTATTTATTTCACTAGATAAATTATAAATTGGTCTGTAACTGTTATATGGTGATTTTTTTTCTTGTTCGTTTTGTTGATAATCTATATTCTGCTGTTAAAATAAACCTACTAGTGAAATTATAAACTTGTCATTTATATATATATATATATATATATATATATATATATGTGTGTGTGTGTGTGTGTGTGTGTTTCATGGAGAGTACGATGTGAGTAGGCAGAAATAGAATTTTCCCGCGGTGATGAATGAAGTACCACTATTTTTTTCAGTCTTCCGCCTATGTACCGCGAAGCTGCAGTATACGATGCGGCCACGAGGCGGCACATGGCATCGTACAAGAAGCTTAAGTACTGTAGGAAATCCTAAAGTGTTTCACTTCAATTGTAAAGCATCTACAGATCCAGAGAAAACCAGAAACAGTTCGGGCACTTCCTCTTCTGTTTTATTTTTCTAAGTATCACAAAAGAAATATACAACACTTGCATATAGACTCATTATTATATTCATAATTCATAATATATAGGGTAAATTCCTTTGTACGTTGCAGCAGATTGGTCTGCCAGTGTTGTTCCTTGCCCCCGTAGTTCTCCGTCATTTCTTCTTCGATTCGGATGTAAAGCGTTCCTGGATATTCACCTTTCCGGTTATATAAGACTAAATACCAAAAGTATGAAAAGCGGGGCACTTTATTGCCAATATTATATTTTAAAATACGTCACTTGCATATAATTATTTCTTTATAACCCAAAAACTAAATTAAAAATACGTTTTGTAATGCCGAACGTGTTAAATGTCACAGAAAACCAGCACTCCATTTCCTGGAGTTCAGTTCACAGAGAAATCCGGTGAAGCGCTGCACTTTAGTGGTGTGCGATGCTACAAGATTTGGAATCGAATCG
Organism: Isichthys henryi; assembly: GCA_026776945.1. Taxonomy (NCBI): domain Eukaryota; kingdom Metazoa; phylum Chordata; class Actinopteri; order Osteoglossiformes; family Mormyridae; genus Isichthys; species Isichthys henryi. Next base: position 15,851,991 of record JAODJX010000002.1, read on the forward strand.
ATACCAAGTAAATACAGGGCAAGAATCGCCGATACGATACCGATACTTCAATTTAATAATTAAGGTGCATGCATTATCAAATTGCTAAAGCTGAATTAATTTTCATTACCTTTCTTGCGATTTTTTTTAATAATTAGATGTGGAGCTTTGTTGTCTGATATGAAATAAACTTAAAAAAAAACCCAGGACAGAATTTGGACAAGTAAATAAGTAAATAAATACTGTAGCGCGGAGGTACCGGCGGGTAGCCGACTGATGCCAGCTTGTAAATAGTTCTCAGTAATCGCTTGTGTCATTATAAATGTGCTGTGTATTATATCGTGTATAGTGGTTAATGTTTATTGTTGTTCGTAGTGTGTCTGCATGTGTGCGTGCGCCCACCGAATATATGAGGAGTAAATGGGGCGACGAGCACGGTGGTCAGTGTGAGTGTGTGGGTTGTTGTGGTACGGGTGCAATAAACACCATTTGGTGATTAAACTGCGAACTATCTCTGCTGTCTAATTATTGCGAACATGGCTCAGTGATCCACTATTGTAATACTTCATTATAAATATTATAGTGTGTGTGCGCGCACGCGCGCAAGTGAGCCTGTTTGCTTGCCTGGCGCCGATTAGTCACGTGACAGCCGGGAGCGGCGATTGAGAGCAGCAGCGCATTCAGGAGAGAAATTGAAACTGAAGTATCGATCTCATTAAACTGATATTGATTAATATCAGTACCAACATTATTATCGGTATTATCGATACTTGGATCGATCCGCCCACCACTACTGCACTTCAGTCACATAGTTTGCGATTTCTGTCATCGCTGTTACTAACTCTTCATCTGCAGGAACCTTTCCTGCTGGTATCATACATGCCAGTACTACCGTTATCCCTGCATGAGCTTTAAATGAAAAGCCGAACACTGTTTCTGGAAACAACTGGACCATAAAATATGGACGGACTGACAAACAGTCTTGGTAAGTCAGTACATATTATTCGTATTTAAGAAGCGTTCCCTCTTGCATGTTAAAGAAATGCATCATCTGCAAGCTCCTCAAGAAACGCGCGTTGGCGTGTTCAGTTAGGATAACCATTTACAGTAGTCGGCTGCCGAAAGTTAAGGAATGGGCGATTCAGTGGCAGCAAAAACAAATAACAGAAGTGTATACTTTGTGATTGTCACACGCTATCTTTTATTAACTGATAAAACATTTACACGTTAACCAAAACGAAGTACAATATAGTGCAATGTAAATTAATGATCAAAATAATACATTTTGTATTATCTAACATTAAAATCCACGTAGACCTACGTTTATGTATTTATTTTCAATCTATGCCATTACCGCAGTGTAATATCATTAAATATTACTTGTGTAATATCGCATGTTACGCTTGGTAATATTATTCACCCTCCGATAAATATACTATAATATTAAATTAAAGGATCTATGCGAATGTATGTATGTATAAGTTGTATTAAATTACTGCTGCTTTCTTTTTTTAGAAATTTTGCAATTTTATATTGTTGCCAAAGCAACTGTGCTGTTGGATTTGTCTAATTGCTGCTCAGATTTTCTAACCTAGTTGTTAATGATTTGTGGAAAATAAGAGTCTATAATGAACACTACTAAAGTGTTTTGAGGTAGAGGAAGCTCTTCCCATTAAACAGAGTAGAGTTATTTTATTTTAGGTACTTCCACTTTTTCGCCTTACTTAGGGTTAGATTATGTGAAGCCTGTTGCAAAGGCTACTGCATACTGTAATATGAAATGCTAAAGTGTAGTTTTCTGTTACTCTGTGCTCTCTCATGGGAAGTGACAACTAGCACCTCCACAAAATGTGCAGAAATTACGATATCTGAACTAAGCACGTTGTACTTTGACCCTTACTTTGATCCTTACACTAGCCAATTTTCCCTGCTTGCAATACAACAACTTCAAGAACTGTCTGTTCACTTGCATATATATTGTCCTTCTTTGTAGTGTGTAATGAGATAATCAATGTTCTTCACTTTACCTCAGTGATTTTAATGTTACATCTGACTGGTGTAGAGTCTGCCGTCCCATGTACCTGTTCACTCTTCTGTGGCTGTTGCGCAAGAATCTCACTGTGCTCCTGTGAACACATCTGACAATAAAACTTGGAAATGGAAACATTTTCAAATGTTTGGGGGCCTTGCAGATGAGGTCTGATGTGCAAACCGATGTATTATGATAATAGAGATCCATGAGGGAGAATTTAAGATTTATCTCAGCAAAATGACATCTATCAGGTAGCATTTCAAGTGTTTTCTGCTCAGGCCCGCGCTGGTTTTCCCAGTTTTAGTTCTCTGTCCTTCTGACAATGTAAGAATAGTCCGCAACGTGTCATCACGCCGATTTATCATCTAATATCCGAGCATTAAGCATACAGCTGTCTGACATCAGTAAGAGTAAATGGCATTTTAAGCCGCAGCAAGATCGCCTGTCAGCAGTGCCCCCATAATTCATCTTCATGAGCCATATCTTGTGATTTAGTGACTCTAGACACCCACCTTCCCCATCCCGTGAAAAATGGGACGCTGTTTAGGGAGCACTCGGACATTTTGAGGCCTGGTGAATTCAGGTGTTCATTATATAAAGATTTTCCTCAATAAAGATGCCCAAACCCCAAAACTGCACCCAGCCTACACTTAATATTGAGCTAACGTTTGTTCACCCATGCTGCTTTTGTTAAATATGTCTCCACTCACTCCATCTTCTCCTTTTTCTGCCGTTCCGTGTCATGTTGCTCTGTTCATCTTCCTATCTGGATCATACCTTAATATACAGTACAGTCGCCACCTGGGTCTTCCATTCAGCAGTATTGTTTGATTTATTAGGGCTGATTGAGAATTATAATTTAACACTCATTGTAGTACATGCTACTTGGAAATTTTGTATAGATATAAATACATTTAACTTAAATGTATTTTAGAGCATGGAATAGTCTTCCTGTTAGTGTAGTGCAAGCTAAAACCCTGGGTTTCTTTAAATCAGAGCTTGATAAGATTTAATCAACTCCCCAAATGAGCTTGATGTGTCAAAAGGCTTCTATCATTTGTAAATTTCTTATGCTCTTAAATAAACATTGTGGCATATTTGTGGTTATGTGTGGAATTTGAAAAAGAATAGATATATTTGTTAATTCGTTTGGATACGTGTGCCTGTTATCAAAAGGTTGCTGGTTCAAATCCTCCCTCTGACAGTGGTGTCTTAGCTGAGCATGACTCTTAATCCCAGCTGTTCCAGGGACTCAATCTGACTCTACTTTCTGATCATCACTTCTATGTCCAGCTAAATAAAACTGCAATAAAGAAATATTAAGCTGCTAAATAAAGCTGCAATAAAGTCTGCAATAAAGAAATATTAGTTAATAATGAACACTATAAATGTAAAAGTGCAAAGCCAAGGAGTTTTAGAAATGTTTATTTTTTTCTCATGAAACACATTTTGAAATTAAATGAAACGATGCTCCATTGTCTTGTTGAATACCCCCTGGTTTCACATTTAAGTGATTAATTTAGCTCAATTTAGCTCAGTCATTAGCTCAATTAAGCCAAATGAAATAAATGCTTAAGTTATCTAAAAACCATCATAGATTATTCTGTATGTCATAAGGATAAGGGTTTGGAAATATACAAATATACATCATCAAGTGTAAGATGCTGTTTTGCTGACAATCTACTGCCCATCCATTCCATTATGTGCGGTATCTTCTAAAAGACATCTGTTGATCAAACATTCAACTTTTTTAGTCTAATCCTTGTGGGAGTGGGACTTTTTGGCAAATTAACTACTATAAATATTCCCTTGAAGGAAGGTCTTTTACACAAATATGGTCTGAGGGAGGAATTAAGGTTCTCTCACCAAGTCTGTTGACTCATGGCTGTAAGGCTAGACGCAAACGGAGACATTTTATAAATTGAGTAATACAAAGATGCCCGATCTTTTTAAAAATTACGCTACATCACAATGGAAGCATAAGTGCAGAAGTCATTTTAGTCTCTGATTCTGTTGTGATCCATTATACAGTCCTAGTCCCACCTTTCTTTATTTGTGTCTGTGTTTGTTTTTGACTGTTCTACATACAGAAACTATGCAATGGCACGAGAAACATGACTAGGGGAAGAAGCACGTATGTTTACTTGTGTGCTTCCGTAAAACTCCTGGCAAAACCCCCCTGCTTTGTTCAATCTGCAGTCTGCCTGCCGTTATCTGAAGGTAACTGGTTAGTGGGTTAGACCAGTGCTGCCACAAACTGAGCACAATTAAAGTAATACATCATACCTCCCAATTGCTTCATATTAGATCTGCTCACCCAAGTATTTGAGTTTTGCAGAGTTGATAAAATAAATTCACCCGATAGTTCTTGCCTTTGGCGATTAAAATCTCAGCTCGACATTACTCTTGGCATGGAACGCGCGGCCATGGAACAATAAAAACCTTCATCTCAAACCACAGCTTGTTGATTGGATCATGGTCTGGAGTTCTGGAATGCTGCAGCTGGCAGAGTTTCAGCATATCGCCCACCACAATGACCTGGGCTAGCAGCACTGAAAGCTCACTCCGAGAATCTCCCCTCTTTCAGTTCCCACAGCCTGTAATTCCAATAAATGGCCAGTAACCCACATCAGTAACCCAATAAATGGCCAGTAACCCATAAAACATATGCAGTCATACATTATGGGTAATTTAGAATCACCATTTAGTCTAACTGCGCAGGACCCCACACATGTCATGGGACCAACTTGCAAACTACACACCCATGGAGTAGAGGCAGAGATTTGAACCTCTATTGGTGTGAGGCAGTAGTGCTACTCACAGAGCTACCGTGGCACCAAGTACAGAAAACATTCAATTGGACTGATAAACATAAACAATATTTTATTCTATTTTGCAGTAAGCACTAGTAGAATAAGCACAGAAATGGACAACCAATCTATTAGAAGCAAACATGCACACACATTCTAATAGTGTTTTGTGTAAGATTTGTGGTGCCAGATAAGGCTGCTCACTAGATAAAAAAACCAAGGGCCTGCCTGACCTTTGTACTCCTTATAGTTATCACAGGTGCCTTTGTGTTCAGCTTTCCTAGGGCATTTAATGAACAAAGGTTGACCTGTTTTAACTCCCGAGTGTGCAGTATTTTTTATATAAGTTTGTTCCATTTTCTGTTTGCTATTTTGAGTTTGTCCACCCAAGCAAAACATTGACCCAGCCACCTGCCAAAAGGCTAGACCTGGCTCTCAAGGTCCTGATATTTGTGATGATTGACATGTTTGCTCATGGACTGGAGGGCCACGGGTTCAATGAATTAGTTCAGAAACAAAGATTTCCCAGGCTGACAGTCCTGCCAGGGAGACCGTTCACTATACCCAAGACAAAATTCTGCCTCACAGTCTTCTGAGATAAAAGCAATAGATTAGTACCATATTTCCTACCAGATAATTCCCAGTTATGACTCATTAGAACGCACATTATTGATTTACTTAGCTTTGATTTGTAGGATCTTACTGCTGGATTGCAAACAGAGTTCCTTATGCTTCTTGTGTGAATGCTGCAGTGATGTCTGTCCTGCATTTTGTCCCAACAGTTTAAGTAGTCATGAACTGTAAGAGTTACGGGATGGGAACTATTTCTTCTAACTCTGACTCAGTGGCATATTCTGAAGTTGTATGGATATTTAACTATGCAAGCAAATGTTGTCCTTGTCATTTTGTATTTCAGCTAAATATATGAAGATGAAGATCTGGCCCTGATGCGAGATCTCTTAATATCCCACCTCACAGCTGTCAGATGATTCCTGAAATTTCAAAACGATTGTCTTCTTTAGCAGCAGATAACAGCTTACAGTGTGTTGAATTTAGCCTTCATACTATTTCTTGCTAGAGTCACTGTGGGGGTAGGACTTTCCTAACTTAATCTCTTTTGTCTGTGGTCTGACTCCATTTTCAACATATTGCTCTATACTTCGATACAGGGCAGAGGAGAGGCCTTTGTGGTCACCTGGATTAGTATTCAGGATAACCATAGCTGTAACCACTGACCGTTAGTTTTCAATCATGGTTCTTTGGGTAAGTATCCTAACAGGAACATCCTTTAAGAACGTTTTCAAAATAAGTAATATATATGCATGGGGAATAAAAAGGAAGAGCACTTGAATGCACACAGTGTTTGCAGAGGAAATCTGGTTATGTTTTGAGAATATCCCCAATGGAAATCAAGGTCATGGGTACATTGTAGACCAGAGCTCATTCTCTTTTCTTATAGTGATATTTCTGTCTATCTCCTTTGAGGTTTTCAGCACCAGTTTCATTTTCAGGCAAATCAAAAGCAGAAGCAGCTCTGACTATTTCTGACATGACTGACGCAAATTCCACCTCACTCTTTGGTGGTCAGGTCCAGCAGTGACTGGCAGTAGATTGGAGAGCAGAAATATCACACGAGCATTTATGTGGATCAAGGGATAATGGCAAGGAGTAAGATGGAGAAATGAAAGAGTGATGCATGGATAGGCATGTCATCCTGCATGGCACCACCTATTCCTGACTCACAAACCACAGTCAGAGAGTCCCCTTACTTGTGCACGGCAGACTGGGAATGGCTCCCCGTATGGGCAGACTGAGAATGCAGGCTGCTTACCGGGGTCACCTCAGTTCAGGAGAGCTGGCTTTTGGGAGCACAAACCCCATCAGACACAGGATGCTAAGCACGTGGTCGCCCCAGGCTACAAAAAAGATAAGTTCTCTAAGTCTGTCTTTTAGTTTAATTTGTAGGATAAGTTGGAAGTTTGTAGTTTTTTTTTGTTTTTTGCACATTGCACTGTTGCACTGTACACTTTACATCCATCAGGACTGTATACCAGTAGCTCTGCTCTGCCTGTCTTTTCCTTTATCATTTCATCTCATATCTGCACTGTCTTGTGTCTGCACTGTCGTGTTTTTGCAGTGTTTGCACATTTTGCACACTTGTACTTATGCGGTCCTGTGTTGATGTAGTGTTATACGTAGCACCATGGTCCTGGAGGAACGTTGTCTCGTTTCACTATGTACTGTATCACTGTATATGGTTGAGATGACAATAAAAGCGACTTGACTTGAAAAGTAAATACAGTACCCAATGATACTCATAATGCAGTAACAATACAAGTAACTACATGGGGTACTGTACTGTACCTCAAGCTGCAGAACCACTGAAGCCACACAATGTTTTCATGAGAGTAGTGCATGCATTCATTATTATGAACCATTGTCTTTAACCAGAATATTTAATATAATAGGCCTTATGGCAGTGCATAAGTTGTCCTTAAGTTGGATAATCATAATGTGGGCTTTACTTCCTGCTTTGCATTCATGGAACTGTTGATGTATTATCAAATTCTTTTATTAATAGCAGTTCAAAGACCAGTAAATCCTCTAAGATTGCTTGGGTTCATGGCAGCAACACTATTACCGGTTTTATGAGTATTCAGTTATTGAGGTGCACTCTAACCTCGGGTGGAGAAGATTCTCATTTTGCATGGGCTGAAAATCCAACATGCATATGCCCTGATCAGTTCAGCCTATAGCTTCAGCCGGAAAGTCACTGGTTTGTGGCTTACAGGCTATCAATGTCCCACACACCATTGCAGGCAAACATAGCAATGTTTGATAACGAGCTGTAAATGTAATGTAATGTGTTTGCTCAGCCTGTTCCATGTGATTTGGAACCTGAACGACTTCAGCTTTTCATTTTCCTTGCTGGTTTAAATGTAGAGTCACATGGGCATTAAATAACTTAAGCATCTTTTTTTTTGTCTCTTTCGGTGTGTTTTCATGTGTTTGTGAGCATCTGTGGATGTGTGAGTGCTTCATTCAGACCCATTACTACAAGTGTATAAAATAAAGCACCTGGCCATGCAAAGGTCAAGCATTTGTGAACAAATGGGTCGTTCAGAAGAGCTCGGTGGATTCCGGCATGGTACTCTCATACGATGCCACCATTGCAATAAGTCTGTTTTGTAAATCTCTTACCTGCTAGATATTCCACAGTCAGTTGTAAGCTGTATTATTGCAAAGTGTAAGTGATTAGGAACAACAGAAACTCAGCCACAAAGTGGCAGACCACGTAAAGTAACAAAGCAGGATCGCTGAGGCACATAATGCATAAAAGTCGCCAGTGCTCTGTTGACTCAATAACTGCAGTTCCAAACTTCCTCTGGCCTTAACCCCAGCACAAAAATTATGTACTGGGAGCTTTATGAAATGGGCTCATGGGCTTTATAAAATGCAGATCTCACATAACCAACGCAATGCCAAGAATCAGATGGAGTGGTGCTGCCACTGGAATCTGGAGCGGGAAAATGTATTCTGTAGAGGGCCGAATCACGCTTCTCTGTCTGGAGGTCTGATGGACGAGTCTGGGTTTGGCAGATGCCAGGAGATCGTTACCTGCCTGACTTCATTGTGCCAACTGTAAAGTTTGGTGGAGAGGGATAATGGTATGGGATTGTTTGTCAGGGGTTGGGCTTGGCCCCATAGTTCAAGTGAAGGGAATTCTTAATGCTACAGCATACCAAGACATTTTGGTCAATGCTATGCTTCCAACTTCGTGGGAACAGTTTGGGGAAGGAAGGACCTTTTCTGTTCCAACATGACTGTGCCTCAGTTCACAAAGCAAGGTCCATAAAGGTATGGTGAGTTTAGTGTGGAAGAACTTGACTGGCTGCACAGAGCCCTGACCTTAACCTCATTGAATACCTTTGAGATGAACTAGAACGGCGATTATGAGCCAGGCCTTCATGTCCAACATCAGTGCTTAGCCTCATAAATGCTTTTCTGGATGATTGGTCAAAAATTCCCACAGATGCACTTGTGGAAATCCTTCCCAGAAGGGTGACAGCTGTTATTGCTGCAAAGGGGGGACTAACTCAATTTTGATATCTATTGATATCACAGGCCTTCATGTCATAAAGGTTCCTGTGGGTGTGATGGCAAGGTGTCCCAGGACTTTTGTCCATATAGTGTATGTCTGTATGTCCTTTCCTGCGTGCAGTGAGTGAAAGTGTCTCAGGGCTGGGCGATATATAGGGTTTTTAAGATATATTGATATATTTTCATGCAAGATATAGGATGAAACAATATAATTCATGTCAATCTAGTTTATTCTGCTTTAAAATTATACTCATACAGTTGCCAGGTTGCCTCTTTCTCCTCTCCCTGTTTGTCTTTCGCACAACTTCACCCGGCCCAGCCCCCTCCCTGTCCGAACACAATCCGTACCTCTTCCTCTCTCACAAGTCGTACATGTAGCGACAACATGGGGACAGACACATACATGAGGCGAGCTAGCAAACAGGAACTGGTTGGTAGAAAAATACAGTGAGGGAAATAATTATTTGACCCCTTGCTGAATTCTTAAGTTGACCCATTAATAAATAAATGAGAAGTCAATAAGTTCACTGGTAGGTTTATTTTAACAGCAAAAGATAGATTATCAACAAAACAAGCAAAATTCGTGCTTTAGTACAAACCGAATTCCAAAAAAGTTGGGACACTATACAAATCGTGAATAAAAACTGAATGCAATGATGTGGAGGTGCCAACTTCTAAT
>JAODJX010000002.1:15891544-15906727 GCA_026776945.1 Isichthys henryi
CATGTGACCCAGGCGGAGACTCGAACCCGGGTCCCAGAGGTGTGAGGCAACAGTGCTACCCACTGCACCACCATGCCGCCCCGCAAGGTCATTCCATTTTAATTCAAAAGATTTCTAAAAAAGTTTTTGCATCATCATTTTGGTTTTGATGATGTACAGTTAGCTAAGCCTCTGTGTCCATGACTGGAAGATCATCAGTTTGAGCCTGGCCTTAGCAGAATAATGACTTCAGGAAAGGCTCTCAAACCTCAGCTCCATGGGGACCTCTACAGCTGGCTGCCCTTCGCTGCCAAGCTTGCTCTCACCTACATCTGTGTCACTGAGAGCAAGATAGGGTAGGTAGGTGAAAAGAGATTCAATAAAGCAGCAACATTTCAAATTGACATATGAATTAAAGACACCTCCCAGAGCTCAGACATGTTTTATTATAATTTGTTAATGTAGGTACTTGGTTCAACTATAGCTCATTGGAGATATCAAAATAAATACTTTCTGAAGTAATCAAATTCAAAGGAAGCGAGTTTAGCGTAGTTTCAAAATTACCCCCAGATACCTTTATGAGGCTCAAAAAGAACTTTTTTCTCATGAAGAGGACCAAGTAACATGTCTGTATACAAATAGTACATATAAGTATATATTTTATTACAAATAATCAGCTTGTTATTGCTGTTTTTAAATAACCAAATGTAGTAAAAAAAAAACGTTTATGAGATGAACTTTGACCTTGACCCAAAGAGACCTACGCAAAACTTTAATACCATGAAAAATTACTCTTTTTGAGTTTTAGTTTACCTTTATAAGTTAAAAAAGAGAACAAAAGATACTGGTCAAAACCGAAATGATCCAGTATTTTTGAAGTGTTTGCAGTAGTAGCTGTAGGGTTTGAGTCAAGTTTGAAATATATCATCATTTCTTGCTGTTGTTTACTGTAACAGCATGTTTGTTTTTAACACTGAAAGCAAATGGAAGTATACATGGCAAACATAATTACTTTATTTTATACCATTGCTATTATTTATTTTCTTACCTGTAGAACAACAGGTTTTATCATTTTGTCCAAGCATGGCACTCTAGCAAAAACCAAAACATAATAGTAATGGAGTTTTCTGGGGAGACACTCAAGTTTTCCTGTGATAAGATCCACCATGGTGCACAAAATGACAGCAAAATTATTTCTTTAATAGATGACACATCAAATGTTGCTCTCTTTCATTCTGAATACCATGACATTTTTTATAACAATGATACAGTAAATGCTTTGCATGCTAAAATGTTATGTGCATTTGATATCGAAAGATTAAGCTGTATTATTAAAAGGTGTACCTACACTGTGTATAAAACTTTGTTTTAATTAACTTCCATTTTAATTCTGCTTCCATAACTTCCGAAAGTTCATCCTCACCCGCAATTCAAATTAAACTGAATCGGAATTTCAGGGACACTCAATTCGATTCTGAATGGTACACAACCTTAATTCCAACATACCTTATACAAAAGGCAAATAAATAAAGTATGACCCTATGAAAACCGACAAAGACGTGCTGAGGCTAATTGGAGTTACTAAATTGCCCATAGGTGCGCATGTGTGAGTGAATGGCGTGTGAGTGTGGCCCCCCGTCCTGGGTTGTTCCCACCTCGTTCCCGTAGCTTCCAAGATATGGACCCCCCGCGACCCAGAAGGATAAGCGGTTTGGAAAATGGATAGATGAATGCAACGTTTATTTTATATCATTTAACTCCAAGTCCTGTTTATAATGACTCAAAACCGAATAAAACAAATGTTTTGTTAAATGTCGTATACGTTTACATTCCTTGGGCAAAAGATCACAGGTGACTATTGCTAATAACATTTACACGATTTACGGAGTCGAAAGCTTCTACATATTTTCGCCGAAGTACACTGTTTCATAATTATATGTACATAATTATATCAGTTTAACAGTGCAAAAAACCCTGGCTGTAATGATTAAAAATAATTTATTATTAATATTATTATCAACACCATTACTAATAATAATATTAATAACAAATAATAGTAATTATTATTATTATTATCGTGATTGGTAATTTTGTCATTCCTACATGGCAATCTAAGGAACCTGAATAATTTTACCGAGTCTTACTGCCTCCAAGCGTCATATTGGAGATTTTGCGCTACGAGGCCGACCAAGCAATCGCACTTCGTTTTTTTCCGACACGAAGTCCGGAGATCTCCGAGTCACGTCGGGTCGTACTGACGTCACCCTGAGGGCGCTCGTCGGCGCGCGCGAGTCGGGCCGAGCGGAGCGGGGGCGAAGAAGAGGAGGGTAGGAGCTCGGGAACGGAGGATGGGAGGAAGATTGGAGTGAGAGAAGGAGAGACGGAGAGAAATCGCTGTGTGTGTATGTCTGTAAGACTGTGAACCAGAGCTGAGTGAGGCCGCGTCGAGCCACATTTTAACTCATCCAAACTTTAAACTCCTTCATCTTTTTTTTTTACTCGCCGTAGCTTGGCTTCAGTGCCGGGTCCCGGGCTTTTGTTTCGCAGCCGGGTCGGGCAACAATAAAGACGGGGGCAAGATAAACTAGCTGCACGTCATTTTTGTTTTCTTCTTTTTTTCTTTTTCGTGCGAGAGCGGGGGAGAGTACGCTCAGGGACCGGCAGAATGGCGGCCAACATGTACAGGGTCGGAGGTAAGTGCTGCTTTATTTAGGAACCTGCGCTAGCAGGCTGGCTAATGTCTATTTCCGCGTATTTAACCCCCACCCCCTCGTCACGCCGTCGCCGTAACTTTAACTAGCTGCTCTTTTCCCCTCCGCACACAAGGTAGGCAGTCCGCCGTTTCAGTTCTCTGGTTTAGGCCGGGTTATCCGCTGCCAGGTCCATCTTATTCGGAGAAAGAAAAAATACCGGCAAACAGCCGGTTAGCCATAATGCACAAGTCATCTGAAGGAATGGCGAGGAGGGGGGGGGGGTCAAGTTTTTAAGTAAAATGTACCATCAGCGGCTGCATTACAACTGTACGTTTCGTGCGCTGAGACTTTTTTTTGAGCTTGGCAGGCTGTTTCTTAAGGGGATTTGACTTGTCTTTCAGTTAGTTAGCGCTGCAGGATAACACAACGAGTGTTTATTTATTTATTACAATTATTTAAAATGCAGCACCTGTACCGGCTAGCTGCGGTAGAACGAGGACTGGGCACTTAACCCCCAGAGTGGGTTGATATTTTTTATATTACGATTCAGTGAAGTCCCCCTGCATCCAGTGTGCTTTGTCCTTTCGATGCACGCTGATGTCGATATTCGGTTCGGCGCATCCCAGAGATGCCGGATACACTTTAAGCGGAGGATGGCGCTTCCCGGGCTATGGGGGGTTAGGGTATGTAGGTCACAGCAATCAGACGGTGGGGGTGGGGGTACCTGAAGGTAGAAGTAACAGCCAAATGCCAAAGTTATGCAGTCTTGCTAAGTCGGCGTGGTGCTGACATGTCTTTTGTTTGTACCGCGTAGGGGAGCACGCCGCGCTCTTATTTAACGTGGACTCTCCGCTTTGCTGTCAGTGGTCGGGAGTGTTCATCATGAATATGGTAGTGCATGACATCGGATCGGTTTTTATTTCAGGGTCATGTTTGGGAAGATGAGTGTCAGGAGAGGTGTCCGACAAATAAACCTTGTTTTGATGATGTTTTTGCACTTAATTATGAGGCATGTAAAGATTGTCAGAAAGTCTTGGCCGAGCATTTAATAGCAACCTTGCCATGGCGAGGATTAAAAACTTGTATTGGCCTTCCCTTAACCTTCAAATGTAACTTACAGGCCAACTTTTTTCCCTTTGCAAATTATTTTACGTGCATTCAAATACCGTGGTGCTTTTACCTCGGGGCCAGGCTTTTAAAGAGAACTATGAGTTTGTAGTCGTATTTTATACTTGTTTGACATCTAGGTTCAAATTAATTATAAACGTGTGGCGCTTTTAAATGGAAGTGCTGAAAGCTGTCTTAAGTCGAATTGGGGGTCAGTTTTGGGTCCGTGCCCAGTGTCGAGGCCGCGCGTGCGCGCCGCCGTCTGCCAGACCGGGACTCCGTGGGAGGGCCGGCGTGCGCGCTGCCGTCGGCCAGCCCAATACTCCCTGGGAGAGCTAGAGTAAGCTTGACAGGCTATTGTACTGCGCTGTCCACTTATAAAGCCCTAAAGCAGACCCAGCTAATATTCCAGTTGTAGTATAGAATCTCTTATGCAGGGAGCCACTAGAACTGGGTGGCAAAGTGCTTGCTAGGTGTACCTGGTTGGTTGAGTTTGGTAGAGTTTGTAATGAAAGCAGATCTGGGTTCTGTGTCTGTGGTGATGGCATTAGGTAGTTGTGATTTAAAAAGCTGAATGTTCATTTGAGGTCTGACCCTTACTGCAGTAATCTTTGTGTCCTATGTTCTTTGAGTTGAACAGATATGCAAAACTGGAAATGTCTTTCCGTTCACATTAGGCACAGGCCAGGAGGATAACCTTTTGGGGTATGGCGTTAGGTGTTCTGACTGCAGATACAGAGGTTTTGCTCCATGGGTGACAACCCAATATAGGCTCACAACTCAAGTGCTAAAGTCGTTTCTCCAGTTTTGTCTGCTATTAGACTGTTTCAGTGTTTAAAGACAAGCTTGATAGGAAGCGCAAGGGCATCTACTACATGTTCATTGCATCATAAGTCCTTTTTCCACTGTATCAGAAGCATCTCAGAGTTGCCATACAGGGCTGGTTGTCTGCTCTTGTTTATTTTCTGCCGGCTGTGAGCAGCAGGGCCAGAGGTGGCCCTATCAGGGAACGCCTGACTGCTGTGATTTGACAAATGCTCCTGCTCCTCCAGCATTTGCAGACACAGGGGGAGGCGTGGAGTTAGTATTTCCAGTGCTTCTTGTCTGAGTAGGTCATATGTGGCTGACATGCAAAAACAGGTTCTGAAAAGTTCCCAAGGAGTGTTCCTAGAACGTTTCTTGAACAAGTTTTCCGAGTGAGTGGACCAACTTTTGCTGCATTGTTGCTGTAGTTAGAGTAGAGGGTGCTGTTTGTTGCCTGGTTCTGTAGAACTCAGATGTATAACAGTGGGTTCTGCCTTCAGAGCATCATCATGTGTTGTTAATGCATATTATCAACATCTTAAAGATTATTTGTAATATTTCCTGGATTTGGAGTGCTGGCTACTCGCATGTAGGTTTTGTTTCAAATTTTGCTTGTGCTTTTATTTGTATTTTACTTGTTTGCCGCGATGACATTTCTGCCATGGTCCATACATTATTGCGCAATTATTTTGAAATGTAGCTTTAGTCTTCCACAACATCTTCTGAAGGTTCTTTTTGAGAGGGTTTTTTCCCCGCTAATGTAGAATGGCATCTTTTCCCAATTTAATTTATACATTATCTGTATTTTTCTAAGTTAGAAGGTACAACTGGGTGAAAGTTCCTGATTTAACCTGTAGCTAATGATTCAACACAATTCTGTTTACTGTAGGCTGGCCACTCTCTTGGGTGCATGCTGTTGTCTGCAAGGAGATGTTGGGCAGGGTGTGACATGATCTGTGCTGCTCTGTAGTGTGGCCATTGATTGACCGGTGCAGGAATGGGATTATTTAACATTTTTCGGTTTCCCCTCATTTAACACATTAATGGTGAATTAGTCCACACCACTGGAACAACTGCATACATACACTCACCACTTTTGCTTTGTATTAGCCTATACTACATACATGACATCAGTATAACTGTTAGCAATATGCAGGAGACTCCTGGAACTTACAGGAGGGGTAGGATGTCTTGTTGACAATGTCCGTGTCACTATTTGCATGAGCCTTAAGACTTAAAACATGAAAATATTGAACGTGTTTGATTTTACTGTAATGTCAAGAAGCTAGACAGACTGACTTAAGACAGGCATATATGGTGGTCAAAATAGCTAACAGTTGAGATGAAGGAAGCACTCTGCAACTCTAGCAAAACCGACAATAGATTGTGTTTGACAATAGAAATTTTTCAGTGACAGTGAAATTGCGTGAAAAGTCGTTAGGTGTAAGGCTGGCATTATCAAACTCCATTATCAATTCAATAGAATATGCATTCTCTCAAAATAGAAAATGTTACTGCTCATAACGTGAAGTAGAACAGCTTTTAATATTAACATTATGTTAACTAGCATAACTGACTTACTGACACGAGTCCTCTTAATCCTGTGAGCTGACGTGCTTCCTTTCAGATGCTAGAGCAGTGTTTCTCAACCCATTCCTCGGGGAACCCTAGACAGTCCACGTTTTTGCTTCTTCTCGGCTCCCTGCGCACCTGTACCAGGTGTTCGCTGTTCCTGATTGGCTGGGAGGGAGCAAAAATGTGAACTGTCTGGGTTACCCTGAGGACTGGGTTGGGAAACACTGTGTAAGAGCATAGAGGATGTGCTCCAATACCAGCCATGGTCAACTTTACAAATTGAACAACTGACAACCTTTTTTTGGAGTTTAGTGTGAAATGCTGCCATACTTTGGTGTTTTTGTTTTTGAAGCTACCATTGCACTTTGGTTATCTTCTCTCTACTAAGTGGTAATAACACAACATTTCAAGTTAGCGCAAGAAACACACATGATGACGTCACCAAGTAATCGATTATTAAATTACTTTCCAAAACTGATTTTAGTCGACTAAGTGGACTCTACTCACAAACCACAAATATGTGAAGTTTGACTTTGTGTATTATGCATACATATACACACACACACACACACACACACACATATATATACGTACATATGCTAGAGCTGTCCAATTAATCAAATTTAAATCACGATTACAATTATGGCTTCCCACGATTACGAAAAAATAATTGAGAAAAATGATCTTTCTTTGTATCTCGTATTGAAATGATGCCCTGCTTTATCTTATGCAAAAAATCCAGATCGGCACACTAATTTTTCAATTGTGTGCTTTGGCCCTGTCTAACTGTTGTTAGTGAATTCCTTACAGCACAGCAGTCAAAACGCGTTCACAGTTGAAATGGTAGGAATGGGTACCTTTGGTCGACAAGAGGTAAATGCACATCAGTTATTTGGAATCATTTTGGTTTCAGTGAATCAGAGCAAGAACAACAGCAAATAATTTGCAGAATATGTTTCAAAGCTGTCTGCACCGCATGGCAACACGACTAGTTTATTTAAACACTTAGACCACTTAATCTTAAAGCTTTATGATCAAACAATACGTGAACAAAAAACTAAGAAATGTGAGGCAAGCTCATCAACTCGTACTGCAACGCAGTTATCTGTTAAGGGCACCCTCTATAGTACAACTGCGTATCCTTCATGTTGTCAAAAACGATGAGAGCTTACGGATGCCATCCCATATATAGATATAAAGGGTGCCATCACATATTAAAAGAGGGTGTTCAACACAGCTGGAAATATTGTCTCCTGCCATCGTGCATCACTGAAGCCAGATCATGTAAACAGGCTAGTTTTTCTTGTTGAAAAGTTGCACTTTTTATAACAGTGGACTGAGCAGTTGACTGTAATATGTATAGTGGTGAAAAATCAAGTTTAGTGTTTTTGAACCTCAGAGAACAGTTCATCTCAGTATAATTTGACTGTTCATTTAAAAAAATATTTGTACATGTTCAGCGTTTTGTTTAAGAAGAAATTTATTTTGTTTCAATTCATTTTCATTAAGTGTATACATTTCATAAATATGATTTAATATATACAATGTTTCTGCAGTCAGTAGTAATTGTGGTAAATAATCATGATCTCAGTACTGGTCAAAAATAATCGTGATTATGATTTTTGCCATAATTAAGCAGCTCTAACACTATATGGCAAAAAGTATTGGGACACCTACCTTTACACACACACACACACACACACACACAAACATTAATGACATCCCATTCTTAATACACAGGTTTAACATGGAGTTGGCCCACCCGTTGGAGCTATAACAGCTTCAGCTCTTCTGGGAAGGCTGTCCTCAAGGTTTAGGAGTGTGTTTATGGGAATTTTTGACCATTCTTCCAGAGAGCAGTTGTGAGGTTAGGCACTGATGTTGGATGAGAAGGATTGGCTCACAGTCTCCGCTCTAATTATCCCAAAGGTGTTCTGTCGTGTTAAGGAACGACCTTCACAGAGCACTGACAAGTTCCTCCACACCAGACTGGTGCGCAGTCATGTTGGAACAGGAAGGGTCCATCCCTAAATTGTTCCCACAAAGTTCAGAGCATAAAATTGTCCATAACGGCTTTGAATGCTGCAGCATTAAGAGTTTCTTTCACTGGATCTAAGGGGCCAAGCTCAACCCCTGAAAACAACCTCGCACTACAATTACCCCTTCACTAAACTTTACACTTGGCACAATGCAGTCAGGCAACTACCGTTCTCCTGGCAACTGCCAAACCCTGACTTAATAAATAATAATAATCGATACTTTATTAATCCCTGTGGGGAAATTGTCTTTACGCCTCCCGCAACTTTGCTCTTTGTGGAGTACGTTGTCCGTGAAGGGCAGCCACCCATAACAGTGCCCAAGGAGCTGGGGGTTAAGGGCCTTGCTTAAGGACCCGCAGACCTTGTGATTACAGGCACACAGGCTTAGCCCAATGAGCCACACGCTGCCCCCAACTTATCCATCATATTGCCAGACGGAAGTATGATTTGTCACTCCAGAGAAAACACCTCCACTACTCTAGAGTCTAGTGGCAGCGTGCTTTATCCAAGGCTTGGATGCAATTGCTCAGCCATGGAAACCCAATCCATGTGGTTCTTTACGCACTGTTATCGAGCTAATCTGAAGGCCACATGAAGTTTGGAGGTCTGTAGCTATTGACTCTGCAGACAGTTGGTGACTCTGCACACTCAGCAAGCATTGTCCCTGTTCTGTGGTTTTATGTGGCCTACCACTTCGTGGCTGAGTTGCTGTTGTTCCTAATTGCTTCCACTTTGTGATACTACTAACAGTTGACCGTGGAATATTTAATAGCAAGGAAATTTCACAAATGGACATATTGCACAGGTGGCATCCTATCACGGTACCACGCTTGAATTCACTGAGCTCCTGAGCGACACATTCTTTTGCAAATGTTTATAGAAGCAGTCTGTATGCCTAGGTGCTTCATTTTATACACCTGTGGCTATGGAAGTGATTGGAACGCCTGAATTCAATGATTTGGGGGGATGCCCCAAACTTTTGTGAATATAGTGTGTGTGTATGTGTGTACACTAGAGGTGTAACGGTACAGAAAAAAAATCACGGTTCAGTGTGTTTTCGGTACATTGGAGGTAAAAGAAACAACATATATTGCTTCTTTTTTCCTTTATTGTACAATGGTTTCCTGAACTAAGTATAACTCTTCTTAAATAAAAAGTCTCTGTGAATACTGCTGCACCCTACTATCAAAAAACTAAAATTTTAAGTAAATGAAAATAAATGTCCATTAAGGTGCACGTATAGAAAGTTAACTGTACCTGATCTGTACTGTATTCACAATAGCGGCTTTCAGCTTCATATTAGAACTGTGCAACACAAATTTTGTCTCAAAAAATACAAAGCATAACAAAATAAATATTAATTAAAAAAAAAAATCCCTGTGCTGTACTTGTATTCACATTAACAAATTCCAGCTACACATTAGGATGTGCGCATGCATGCATAGTGTGGCTCCACATTTTTCTCCACATTTGCTGCATTCGTTTGGTACATATGCGTACTGAACCGAAGACCTGTACCAAAAATTCAGTATGAATACATGTACCGTTACACTCCAACGCACACGCACCATCTGGAAGAATCAGAGTTTGGTGTTACTTTGAATTACGGCTGGGTGATATGAACTAAATACCATACCATGATATTTTTAAGCAGAATAATGATACGCTACACACACAAACACACACACACACACATACACACACACACATATATTCATATATTCACATATTATATATAATCTGTTTTTTTACATGCTGTGGACTTTTTAAGTCAAAGTTGCATATCAAATGTCAAACATTTTTATTAAAACAGTATGTTGTCAAAACAAAAGGCAAACACGGGGTTTTCTGTTTGTAAATATGCAACTGCAGCTATCTGTACAGACATTTTCTTTATTCCACACAGAAGTATTAAAAAAAACTAAATAAGCAGCTAAAACATAAACGCATTTTACTCCACTATGTCCGACAGCGATTCTTTTTTCATTTCTCATTTTATCACTTTGCTTTCAAAACAGAAGGTCAGTGTTTATGAACAGAAAATTAGAGTCTAAAACCTATTTGGCAAATGGCTCTAAAAACAGAAGCCTGACCACCGTTGAAAGTGTGCTTAATAACTGGAAAGGTATTAACGTTCAATAAAATAAACATTATAAATTATATTTTTAACCTGTGTGGCATTTCGGCATGTTTTAAAACAAAATGAAACAAGTGACAATGATTGCCTTTCCGCTGCGCCAACTTCCTTACCAGACACTAACTGACTAGTAATGGTATTTATTTTATCTATTTTATCTTTTAAGGATCCTAGTACCACTTCACAAAAATATTACATGGATGAAAATTTACACCTGAAAATCTTCCCCATGATAGACCCCAAATCAGCCCAAAATTGGAACTATGACAGAGGACAGCAGAGGGTAAAAAAGGAAGCTTGCAGCTGCTGTCTTGTGAACAGAGCCATCTGCCATCTAAAGTTAATTTGTGGATCTTTTTGCAAACTTCCCAGGAACATTGTGTAGGTCAATAATTCTCAGACAGCGATTAAACCCCCCAATTGACAACAAGCAGGCTGCTTAAAAGAAAACAAATCGGTTGGGGGGGAGTGATACAGATAATCTGATAACCTTGGGGGGGGGGTCCCAAGGCTGCTAATTTTGTGGAAAATATTTGATCGCCAGGCCAGATTTTATTATGATTTAAAAACATGTCTCAGATTGTTTAATACCCTCTAAACCAGTGCTTCACAATCTTACAGTAAGTCCTAGCTGTGCAGCACCATTATTGTGCGTTTTATTTTAAACTGCATTGGAAATGTAGGCAAGAAGGCCGAATCCACCTGTTATTCTGCTTTTTGCTTTGAGTGTAGCCTGAGCCTACTTCCCTGACAAAGGCAATGATTGCTGGGTAATCACTGTCAGATATCAACACCTGGTTGCTTTTCTAATAATGTTGATTATTGCTGATGTCATTGTACCACCCAGCCCTACGAAGTGCAAGAGTATAAACACTAAGGTAAACCAGTAGAGAGTCTTATACTGAACTAATGAACGTCAACTGATCATTTGGGTATTTTAATTTAGACCATACACATTTTTGAATGTCTGGTGGGTGCACATTGGTTCATTACACCAGATGATTCAGTCAGGCAAGCGGTTCTGTCATATCTTCAGACAGGAGTCCCTGCTAGCAGATGTCTATACCATTGAGGTTTTCGGCCATTTGTAAACATGCTCTGGGTTGATAGCTTTGGGGGTCCTCCAACAACACAGCATCATCTGTATTTGAGTAGGAGGACACGAAGAGCTTTGCATGCATTGTCTCAAGATTGTGGGAGGTCCAGGAGAATGGTGTAAATTAGGGCTCTAACAGTACATCTTGTGCTATTCGGTGACATCATTTTTGGTTTGGTGTGCATGATTTAAGAAATGAAATATATTGTTTGCCACATGCAGATTCCAAATTCATAAGCAGATGTTGAATATGGAAAACATTGTTAATTGTGCCTGTGAGTTGGTTATGCCTACGCAGGTTTGCTGGTTACAGTCAGTCCTAATTGGCAGTTTGGGAACATTTGGTTTCTTAATAAATTACACCAGCACAGGAGAGAGTATAGTTGATAAGATCAAGACACACTGTCAGCTTGGTGTGGCCAACAGGTTAATCCATCCTGTGCTCGGTGTGGATCCCTCTGCCCCAGTGCAGTGATGAGGACACACTGTGCTGTAACAATGGCACCATCCTTCGGATGAGATGTAAAACAGGCGTCCTGACACTCTGAGGTCATAAAAGATTCTTAGGCATAGAGGAGTAGTGGTGGTATCCTGATAACCTGGTTAAAATTGCCTACTGTGGCCCTTACAAATCTGTCCCCCTAATTATCATCTACATGTAACTGGAGAATTCTCTCCTGCCCACTCACCACCTCGGCTACTGTACTGGTGCAGATTTGCTACCGTCGCATCATCCAGGTGAGTGAAACACAGTTATGGTGGTTGAAGTGGCTCCCTATCGGTTCTCTAAAGTGCTTTGGGTGTCTTGAAAAGCACTATATACATATAACTTATTGATTCATTTATTTTTCATTCATACATTCAGATTATTTGCTTTGTTTATTTTTATCAGTTCAGTAGTTGACCTTTTCAAATTTTGCACTGGCTTGTCTGGTCTAATAATAGATTAATGTTCTGAGATTCTTCTTTCTTTGTATTCCATTAATAGCATGTACAGTAAACTCCATTTATAACGGATTTCAAGGGACCTGGCGAAACAGTCCGTTATAATCAGAGTTTCTGTATAACCCAGAACACAACTACAGGACACCATTTACTCATGCCACACTCCATCAGATGTAGATTATTATATTGTACATGTAGTAATCCAACTTTGCCTGACCAGATGCATAACTATTAATAATCCCGACTACATATCTACACTGGATAACACCGGCATCGCCAAGCACCTTGTCTGTTATAGCCGAACAAAACTACAGCTAAAAGCGGCCCTGAGGACTAAGTTGTTTGTCCATTATAAGCGAAATTCCGTTATATGCACGTCCGCTATATCCGATGCTTTTTCTGCATGCTCTTAAAGGCACATGGCGGGGACCAGCGGACCTCGTGGACTCCGTTATAGACGATATTCTGTCATAAGCGAGTCTACTATAACGGGATTTTACTGTAATTAGTTCCCATGGTAATATTTGTGACATTTTTCTGTGGTTTACAAAAAAAAAAGGTTTCAGTTTATGTGATCAAATTCATTGATTAATTGAATCATAATAGAAATGAAAGGCTTTTGAATCTGTCCCTCAATCGTAATCCAATTGCAATCCAATTGCCTTGCAGATAATACTTTTCACTCCAAATTCCAACATCACCACAAGGACACTTAGGATAGATCAGTGATGCTTTATTAATCCCCGTGGAGTAATTATTTTCGCTTTACCCCATCTTGCCTTCCATGAGACAGACACATACACACGTAAGAGTGAAATTGGGGGTCATAGTGCAGGGTCAACTAGCATGCAGCACCCCTGGAACTGGGGGTTCAGTGCATTGTATAAGGGCTCTCAGATGTGGTTGTTCTGTCAAGGCTGGGGCTCAAACGAGTGGCTTTCTGATCACTGGCACAGAGGCTGAGGCTGTGGAGCCCCTCTAAGGGTCTTCTGACTTGACGGAGTGCAATGCCCTGAGATAAAGACTGGGGAAAAAAAGGGGGTGATCGCCCCTTAGCGACAGCTAAACCTCTTGACATTAGAACAACACCTACACTGACTACTTTTAAACCACTGCTCAAAACCCATTTATATTCCTTGGCTTTTAATTTGCTTTTTATTTTTAAATAGTTTGAAGTAGCTTTTATTTTGTTTTATTGTATATTCCTAACCTTTTATTTACAGATGTGCTTATTGGTTTCTATGCTGTACAGTACTTTTGTCAGTGGATGTTGACATGTACATATATTGCTGGAAACTCATCCCCCATGAAAACTCATTTGAGACGACATCATCCGAGTTGTGTGCTCTGCTGCGGCAAGTCTTCCTGTGGTATTTAAGGAAATTCTGACTGAGCTAAAAAAAAAAATAGGTACAGTAATAGGGATGTTTATCACTACTGATGTGCGACCATACTTAGTAATGGAGGAGACAGTGCATGCGTGAAAAAATGAGATGGGATTTAATTCATTATGATTGCTATGATGCATTCTTATTTTGAATTTTTATTTATTTTGCATATTTGCAGATGCAAATAAGCATCTGTTCGGTTTTGTCATTCAGCCAGACACACTGACTTACAACCATTTGTAATTGTGTTTGAGCTTGCAGTTTTAAGTAACTTTTAAAACAAATTCTGCTTTTCTCTGCTGGACTGAAATTTCACCATCCATGAACCCAAAAGGAGGTTTCAACAGAGCCATGAATTTTGTGTGCTGTTTCACTCCTAGTGTAATTGTTGCCTTCCTTTTTTTTTTTTTTGTCAGAATGCCTCAGATTCTGTTTGTGATCTTGGTTGGATGGGGGTGTTCTTTTCTTGGTGTGAATAGTTGAGCTTAGAAGTGCCTTCTCAACATAAGAAATTTACAAACGAGCGGAGGCCATTCGGCCCATCAAGCTCGTTTTCGGAGAACTTAACTAATAACTCAGAGTTGTTAAAATCTTATCTAACTTTGATTTAAAGGGACCCAGATTTTTACCTTGCGCTACACTAGCAGGAAGACTATTCCATACTCTAACTACACGCTGTGTAAAGAAGTGCGTCCTCAAATTCATTTTAAAATGTTCTCCCGCTAATTTCCACTTATGGCCACGAGTGCTAGCGTTTAAACTAATATTGAAATAGCCGTTTGGCTGAACAGCATCCTGACCTGTTAGAATCTTATATACCTGGATCATGCCCACCCTTAGTCTCCTTTGCTCAAGGCTAAACGGATTCAGCTCAGCTAACCTCTCCTCATAAGACATTCCTCTAAGACCAGGAATCATTTTCGTAGCCATACATTGCATCCTTTCCATGTCCTTAAGGTATGGTGACCAAACCTGGTTTGCACACAATATTCTAAGTAAAATATTGGAATAAACTTTTAATGTCATCCTTAGCCTCCAATGCAATCTTCCTCTTGATATGACAGGGCCTGAGATCATATCTTGCGAGCATGCTGTGTGGTTGGAGTCTGATCTGTCCTCTTTGGAGTGCATCCTTAAACAGTCTTACAGTTGTGTTTTTTGAAGAGTGGGCCCAACAAGAGCTACTGACCATTAGCAAGCCATTCCATCTCTCCAAAGGATAAACCTATTCATTAGGGTTCAAGCATTGAATTGAAATTTTGATATGGCACCAGGATAGAGGTGAAGGTGGCAGTGAGGTAATGTTCGCATAGCCGTTGGCCAGACCTATTTATCTATCTTGGTACAAACCGGATTCCAAAAAAGTTGGGACACTATACAAATTGTGAATAAAAACTGAATGCAATGATGTGGAGGTGCC
>JAODJX010000002.1:15915761-15936067 GCA_026776945.1 Isichthys henryi
CAGCTGACCTAAAGGTTACCCCAAAAACCAGCACACACACCGGCCCTTTGCGGATAAGATTGCCCACCCCTGGGCTATACGGTACATAGCTAATAGTTGTCTGTGGCTACCCTTGCATTAATTCGGTGAATACGTGGATGTCGTCTTTTAAGATGTTGCGTTGAGTCATTCTGCTGTGAAGTGACATTGAAGTTCTGCAATGACTACATTGTCATTCACTTTTAACGTGAAGTGTTCGTACACAGCTGCGGCTTTCATTCTCTTTTTATTTATGCTCTATGCTTGGTCTTCTGCCATGTTGCAGAGTAATTCAGAAGGCAGATTTTAATCAGTGCTTAAAAATAAATAAATAATCGAGTGATCCAGTTTAATCAAGTAATCCTGACAGCTCTAAATGTTGGTACAGATGCTCCTCTACTTACGAACTTTCAGACATACGAATGAAGAGGACTGGAGGTCAGAATTGTGTCCCCAACATCAATTTTTTTTCTATGCGCCAATTCCACCTAGTACGACTTCTGGCCGCAACTCCTGCCACGCAGCAGCATACTGTGCATGCTCCCAGCATCCCAGTTCTTTGTACTTGCGTATACCCTTAAAAAGATGTTGAATAACGACTTACGAACATTTCAAGTTACGAACAGCCGTTCGGAAAGTAACTCATTTGTGAGTAGAGGAGCGTCTGTATTTTACAGTTATGGCATCACCTGTAGGTACACAGGTAAAAACAGTAAGAACCTACATGTGTTGTTGATGCTTGCTGACTTTGTGAGGGTGGGGTGCTTCTCGGTTTAGGGTAACACATCATGTTTGAATATCCCTGACAGCTGCCCTGGAAATCGCTGGCCAGTGTCGTTCAATTCTACTACATGTGGAAAACTACGGACCGCTACATTCAGCAGGTGAGCTCTCTACGTAACATATACACAGCTCATTTGCTCTGCTGAGTTATCACAGCTCTGACACGTTGTCTCATTCACAATATAACACATTAGTACATTACTTGTCAGTTTGAATTAACCGATGTTTAGCTCAACAGAAAACTGCTGTGCTGTGTCTTTGAGGCCCAAGTGAAGCTTAACCACATTATTTATCTCTTGAGCTGTATTTGGCCTCTCCATAACAGAATGCCTGATGCATTGTCAAGCTTGTTATATTTACAACTTGCTAATAGTTAGTTGTTCTGTCTTTCTCTGTGTACAGAAAAGGTTGAAAGCAGCAGAAGCCGACAGCAAACTGAAACAGGTTTACATCCCAACCTAGTAAGTGTCCTCCTGGCTGACGCTTTGTTCTAACTATTAGTCCGATTGTTCATCAGTCATGAACCTGTG
The DNA here is from genome assembly GCA_026776945.1 of Isichthys henryi. Classification (NCBI taxonomy): domain Eukaryota; kingdom Metazoa; phylum Chordata; class Actinopteri; order Osteoglossiformes; family Mormyridae; genus Isichthys; species Isichthys henryi. Next base: position 15,917,093 of record JAODJX010000002.1, read on the forward strand.
TTCACTTGTGCAGGTTCTCGGTGTCTGTGTTTGTGTAAACATTCTTGTCTTACATCTCACCCCGAGTGTCTATCTTGTATGAGTACGTGTTCTTCAGGCATTGTTCAGTTGGTCATGGCATACTCTGCTGAGTAGAAGGCTGTAGCTCTCACGCCTTTAATAAAAATGCTTGGACAGAAACTGCAGTGTTGTGTAAATGTTCTACACCGTGTCACTGTATTATCTGTAGTGTAGGATTGTGAAGTGTCACTGTTATTTACCTATTTCTCTTTACCAGTACCAAGCCCAACCCGAACCAGATCATGGCCCCAGGCAACAAGCCTGGCATGAATGGAGCAGCAGGCTTTCAGAAAGGGCTCAGCTGCGAGAGCTGCCACAGTGAGTATCTGCTCTCCAGACGTGCAACATCTGGTGCATGAACATGGCAGCATGAACAGCTGCCTTATTAAATGAGGTAGACCTACTGTGAAATTTCACACACAGTACATTGCTGACTGGAATCCTGCGGTGTGTTGGTACTTGATAACTGGGGCTTTTGTCACCCTGCTCTCGTACGTCCTGCAGCTGCTCAATCACCACAGTGGTATGCCTGGGGGCCCCCCAACATGCAGTGCCGACTGTGCGCATCATGCTGGATTTACTGGAAGAAGTATGGAGGTCTGAAAACCCCCACACAGCTAGAGGGCGCCACAAGAGCAAGTTCGGTACGTATGGCATTACCAGTTTTGTGGCAGTTTAGTTATTGCACTCTAGCTACATAGAGCTCTTTTATAGTCTTGTGGAGAAGGGATCATATTCTTTGTATTTTAAGAATTGCAGGTCTCATTTTTTCTAAACACAACTTAATGCCCAACAAATTTTATCATTACCAATCTATTGGCAAAATTTGTCATCGGGCACCAATATATTTTGGGTGGACTCTGGTAGGGCCGCATGATTCTGGGTAAAATATGTGTCATTCTTTATTAGCTAATTATTGTTATTAGGCAATTATTACATATCGTCTTTATGAAGACAGAATGAATATTATAATCCTGAAATGGGACTGTCACATCAACTTTGCAGAACCAAAAAGGCCAACTCCAGATTTTTTGCAAACGCCTAATTTCCGAATGCAAGAAATACTAAACATAAACCTCATTTGCTCTTTATTATAACAACCTCGAACAAATATTTTTGCTACGAATTCATTGTGTTAATGGAGTTTGCTTTCACAATGTGAAGTCATGTCGGGCACTGCTGCAGTTAGATGCAGTGTGGCTAGGTGTACTTCTCCTGATTCAGATTTTCACGTCCCCTCTTCCCAAGGATGCCGCCCCCCGAGTTCATATGACCCGCCAGGAAGTGCAAGGCATGTCTCCCTTCACCAGTAGCGCCGGGCGGGCCAAACTGCTGGCCAAAAACCGCCAGACCTTCATCCTGCAGACCACCAAGCTAACCAGAATCGCCCGTCGGGTGTGCCAGGACATCCTACAGCCTCGCCGTGCTGCCCGCCGCCCCTACGCCTCCATCAATGCCAATGCCGTCAAGGCAGAGTGTAAGTTATAAACTTGCCATTACCAGGATATGACGATGCTTAAAGTGGTTGATGGCATGGGGGTGTGACTACAGTAAAAGTTGTGGACCTGAGGGAGGAAGGCAACAGTACGTTATCAATGTTTGGGTGGGCAGACTACTGACCCGTAGCCATGCCCTTGCCGTGTACCATAATTATGACGACGTTCAGATACACTTTGCATGCCACTAGTTTAAGAACCACTGTTTTACGCAATTGAAAAAAGCTGCTTCATACTATTTGTTTCCGTAATTTGGTTAAAGAAACTGCCTGCTGAATTTTCACTGCATTTTATAACAAACTGCCTGCTGAATTTTCACTGCATTTTATAACAAACTGCCTGCTGAATTTTCACTGCATTTTATAACAAACTGCCTGCTGAATTTTCACTGCATTTGATAAACTGCTGGCTTGAATTCTGAGGATGGAGTGTGTATCATCAGCCAGCAGAATAGCCAGTTGGAGAGCTTCATTCACTCAATTTTTAGTTGACCTATTCCCATTTTTCACTCTTATTTAGTTTAAGGTTCTTATTTGCAAGCAAATAATTTGGGCGTTGGTAAAGGACTAAATTATTGATCCTTCGATAGTAAGAGGAATGTTAGTGAGCCACAGGGAGTACATTAGTGAATAATGGGTATGTTCCCTGCATGCTCTGATTATAAGAAGTCATTATGTGATGACAAATTATCTGCTGACATAATTCTGACATGGGCTCTTTGCATGTGCTAAAAGGTGGTGTCATAGTTGCAATCTTGTCATTTGCCCTGTAAGATTCTGTTTAGAGGATGGTAGTTGGTACGGAACATTCAGAAGAAATTGCTGGTCCTGTCCCAGATCCCAATGCTCTAAGAAAGAGAACTTGATATTCCTGCAAATGTGAAAATTCACGAATAATATTTGGGCAGCTCTAAGCTCAACCTATAACATTCTGTTAGTGGTGACATGGTCTTTATTACCAATTTCTAAACAAACAGCACTGTGCTGTACACTTTGTCATTTCCTATGTAGACCTTTATATATAATATACAAACCATCTCAAATGTACACCTGTATGTACAAAGTTACTACGGTACTACAAATGAAAAATTAGAGTCTGAAAAGTTTAAAAGTTAAGATTCCAGGGTCACAAATAATGGGTGGTATATCCAAAGCAAAGACTAATATGGATGCAGTATGCACACTTCTGTTAGTAGTACACTAACAAATATTGTGTATTGCTAATATTTATGTATTATGTGATTTATTTATTTATTTATTTTTTATGGGATCCAAATCATTTTCAGTATTGTTTTTGGCTCGAGTCCAAACTCAAGATTAATACTAATTTTAAACATTAATAGTAGTTTCAAAAAGTACATTTCTGAAAGTGTTGTACCAGTGGAAGAGTCTCTGATACACATTCAGAAACCAATAACATGGTTAATACTTAATGTGATAGCATGTGCGCCGTAGTGCCAGACCATCCACAATCCTGAATGTTTATACTTCTGGAGCCAGTGCGCCAGGCACTTGTGTACTTTGACGTCAGCCCTGAGGTAGCGCTGTAGATCTAAGTTGCTCTTAAGTTACATTTATGAAGTGTGGTGCGGATGTTGTAAGAATAAATCAGAATTCTCCTTAAACTAACTGTGCACTATGTACTCTTAGTACACATGACATGGTTATGATCGTGAGTGAAAAAAATTCCATAAACTACATAAGATCCAAAAATGAACCTAGAACTAAATGACAACCATACATATTGGTTCTGAAACCAACTGAAATAAAAGCTCTCAAGTACATCAAATACCATTTTAAAATAAATCATTACTTTAACTAAACATCATCTTTGGGCCTCATACATCGCAAAACAAACCATACAAATAACCAATGGCACTACATTGTGATGGTTTGTAATGGCCAGCAAAGTCCTACAACTTTCAGAATCTTTATTGTTCACCAAGTACTAAGTATAAGAAAAATTCCTCTTGATGTAGATGTCAACACAAAGAGAGATATAGGATGATATGTCAGACCCTAGAAATAAAATTACTAAAGTAAAATATATAACTAAATAGACTTACATCTTTAAAATAAATAATAATGAAACCACACATAAAACTAAACTAGACTTCAAATGAAAATTAAAAAAATGTTAAAAAACCACATTAAAAAACTGGTATATTGCATTGTGTAATACCAAGGTGTTTTATTTTAGTTTGTAGCCATTTGGGAGTCTTTACATTTCTTTCTGTCAGCCATTCTTTGAATCTGTTTTTGTTATCTAATGAAAGACGGTAAAAAACAGGGGTATTTGTATATAATCTTTGGCCCAACTACCTTCTAAATTCTGGTTACTTTTCCACTGGCCAATGAAGGCCTACTTTTTGACCAACATCAGTCATGGAGAATCTTGGGTCTGCTGTAGTTGCCATGTGAGTGAGAGGAGGTGGGGCAGCTCCTCTGTGTGTCTTTCTATGAATCTGTCTCTGTGCGTCTGTGTTTGTGTGTGTCTCTGTGTCAGTCTGTGCGTTTGTCCCTGTGTCCGTGCACCTGCGTGGCTGTGTCAGCCTGTATGCATCTGTCTCTGTGCATCTGTGTCTGCCTCTGTGTCTGTGTGTGTGCATCTTTCTCTGTGTGTGTGCATCTGTTTGTGGCTGTGTCAGTCTGTTTGTGGCTGTGTCTGTCCGTCTGTGCATTCCTGTGTCAGTCTGTGTGCGTGTCTGTGTCAGTCTGTGCATCTGCCCCTGTGTCTGTGCTCCTCTGTCTCAGTTAGTATGTGTCTTTGTGTCTGTGCACATCTGTGTCAGTCTGTGTGCGTGTCTCACCCCTCTGTCCAAAGCATGAGGAAGCAGAAGCACATTTGACATGGATAAATTCAACACTAGAAAATGAATATTGGTACGGTTTCAAAATTACAGAAACGATGTCGAATATTTTCAACACTATCAACTATCAATATCAGCTGTCTCATGTCGAATCTTCATTTTTCTTTTTCAGGCATGATCCGGCTCCCTAAAGCATCTAAAACTCCTGTGAAGAACCGGCCAGTTGTTCGGCCCACTCTGGTCACTATAGTTAAAGAGCTGGGTAAGACTGACACCTAGGGCAGCCAGTCAGTGTGACGCCTGCAGTTTTGGAGACCAGTGGAGTCTGACTTACACATGCAGGCTGAGTGACCCTCTGTCTTCACCGTCAGCTCTCCAGGCTCCTTTGAAGCTGAAGGCCCCCAGGGGAGCCCCTACCCCCATTAACCGCAACCAGGTGACGCAGCCTCGGGCAGCCAGTAACCTGCTGGGAAAGAGGACATTTGACAGTGTGAGTTGTCCAACTGAGCTAGTATGGATCACCTGTTAGAAGCAGGTTGATTGTAACATCTTCATCACTTTCACCAACCATGACTTTACATTCATCTGATGACACTGCCCCTCTGTGTTTTGCAGGTTGCTGGCCTCCCTTTTGCTGCCAATGGCAGGCCATTCACTTCTGCCATGAGGACCACCTCCCAGTCTGTCATCAAGCGCCAGAAAGTCAACCAGGGAGATGCTCCCAACCCTGTAGTATTTGTGGCCACCAAGGACACCAGGTGGGTGTTCTCACAGGGCCATGGCAGACCTCAAAAGTACATCTGAAGAACATGCTCTAGGTGGGTCTCCCACCATACGGGTATGTAAAAGGGTTAGTATAATATCCCAAAGCACTCTGATGTATAGGATTTTATTGTACAGTGATATTGCAGCTAGCCAGTGCTTTTGTGTAAGTATGGTTTACTGAGACCTCTTAAAGCGTTATTTTCAGTTCTTGTCTTTTTAAACTGTTTGTATAAATCGTGCTCAGCTGCTGGACTTGATATGTCAAGAGGAGCAGTTTTTAAACTGTTCTTGCGACTTAGACAACTGAGTTCTGAGTGCATTGTCGCAAAATCCTGAGCATAGAGTGGTCTGATTGGTGATATTTCAGAGCCCTCAGGAAACACCTGACACAGGCAGAGATGAGGAGAGCGGCCAGGAAGCCCCACGTTGCTGTGCGGGTGAAGCTGCCAGCGTCCCTTCGCCCACTGCCAGGCTCCATCCTGCCCTCCAGCACCAACGAGCCCATTGTGCTTGAGGACTGAGCAGCCTGCCATCACATATTGTCGTTGTCTTTTTTGTTATTCTCCCTTCCTGGGAAATGTCTACTTTCTAAAACCCTATAGTGTGCAGACTGTAATCCCAAACGCATTCGCCAACCCACTTGCACACGTTACCCCAATAGGTATTGTTTTTTTTTTTTGTTTTTTTTGGACTTTTAAATCATTTTATTACTGTCATTTCAAATTTTTAAATAACAATTTTAACACGTATAAAGAATTGTGCTCATGTTCAAATCGTTAAAGCACACTTTTTCCTTCAGGTCTTTTTTGTGTAAATATTTTCTGATTTTGAGATGTTACACTTGGGATGGTGGGTGGTGAGGGTGGGTATTTTGACATTTGGATGAAATTTTTATGCTTGGTGGCAATGGATTTGCCTCCCCTGTTCCCCTGTCATATATTTTTCAGTGAACTAAGAGTGAATAACTGCCACCATCTCTGTAGAATTAATAATAATTTTTTTTTCGCAGGCTTTACAAAACACCAACCCCCCCCAAAAAAAAAAAAAAAACTCTCCTCTCCCTTTGTGTCAGAAAATACAATGCGAGAATGATTCAGTGAAGATGCCATATTCTGGTAAAGAGAACAAATTTTAAACCTCCCACATCCAAACAAACATACTCTTAGCCCTCAGTGGTATTAGAATCTTGTTAACAGATGTGGCAAAATCTGTTGCCATTCTTTAAATTTGTAAATTGGCTGTATTATCTATTATCCCTATTGTGGATATGATACCAGGTGTTTATATTGAAAACAGTAACTGAAGCAGTTTTGCTATGGACCGTTTATCTTAAGGTTAATTCTCCTCATAATTAGTTTGACTACCAGGTCCAGTCGGATAATTTTCCTCTCATGGAATCTGTTAAGTCTCAAGTTGAATGACTTTATAATGTGTGAAAGTGTATCTAGAGGGTGAAACTCGGGCTATGGATTTTCCACCACCGATGGGTGGAAGTTTGTTCCCTGTGGGAAAGATTAACCAGCAAGTGCTACTCGGTTCAGTGGACATGTGGAAGGAGCACGGTGTCTGATGCTGGCAAATGGTAACGTGCTCAGTACTGAACAGCTAGCTGAAATTCACGGAGAAACATGAAGATTTGTGGCAGCGGGTGAAGATGAGGACATACTGGTGTGGTATGGCTGCTTAAGATGTAAAACCATCCCGTTGGATGCACTTATGCTAATATGCTGGGGGTGTCAGCCTTTGCAGAAGGAAATGCACCTGCCTGCAAGGCTAATGGCAGAAGTTTGAAGATGGACCATGCTATTTGAGGATCGGGTGAAAGCCTAAGCATACCTTCACACCTGACGTGACTTGCTGGCCAACTGATGATTGCAGATACACCGCTGAGCATTGAGATTTCCACTCGGACCAAGAGAGCCTGCAGAGGAGATTGTCCATTATTGCTAGAGTGGTGAAAGGAGCTGAACCAGGCCCTGGTTGTCTTCCTCAGGGATACCCCCCTCCCCCCATCAGCTGACCTGGATCATGGTTGCCTTGTTTCTTCTTCAGCAGGTGACAAATTTAAAATGATTAATTGGTTAAGGTTGCTATTCCATGGTCCATTTTGCACTTTTGATTCAAGCATCCAGAGCTAGGTTAGGAATTTCTTTGGAAGATTAACCTAAAGTGTTTTTTTGAGATTAATCCGCGCAGACTGAGAAACCAGCTGAAGGCAAATTGGCAGGACAGACCGTTTAGGAACAAAGTGGAATCTGGAGTATTCTGTTCTTTTAATTGTAGAGGAGTTTAATATATGGAACTTGTAATTGGTCTGCATTACCAGATGCGGGGAATGTGGGTATGAGTTCAGAAACGGGGAGTGGATTTTGTACGTTAGAGAAATATGCTACATTTTTTTTTTAATTCCAGTGTCTGTGTACCTTATTAATGTATCTTGAGATAAGAAATAAAGGTTTTTTTCTTCTTGACGTGCAAATTTTCTTTATGTACATTTTTTGTGTGAAAATTGTTACAAGTTTCTCATACTTTTGACAAGTCCATGTGCATGTCTTAATGTTTCAGCTATAAAAAATTTAGCTGATGGCCAGTAATTCCGTTCTGGATCAGTCGAGTCTCACGCCTTTGTCTAACGTCAGTTCACTTTTTACAGCATAACACGGAGGAAACGACGTTTCATTGCTGCATATTTTGGAACATCGTATAATGGTGTCTTCCGCATTTAGAATGCTTCAGTCGATGCAACCTTTGAAATATTGTTCCAAGCGACTCATTTTCTGAAGATGCGTGTTGTGAATGTCAACATGGATGCCTAGCTTTGCCTAAACTTAGTTTTAAATGTCAAACAATTTGTTCCTTCTGTATTGAACAAAATGTAAATGCAACAACCATTTCAAAGTCTTTTGATGAAAAGAAATTCGCAATCGTTGAAATTTGATTCATTGGGCTCTTTTGTTCAATGCCAACCCGAAAATAAGGTGGCTCGTGGAACACAAGCCCCATCTTCGTGTCTGCTGTTATCACCGTCTACACGTAGATGATCAATTCTTTAAAATTAAATTAACATTTTATTTTACACAATAGGGACGGCATAGTGGTGCAGTGGTTATCACTGTTGCGTCACACCTCTGGGACCCGGGTGCGAGTCCCCGCCTGGGTCACAGGTTCCCCCCCCAAAAAAAACCATGCCGAGGCTAATTGGAGTTACTAAATTGCCCGTAGGTATGTATGTGTGTATATGTGAGGGGCGGCATGGTGGTGCAGTGGTTAGCACTGTTGCCTCACACCTCTAGGACCCGGGTTCGAGTCTCCGCCTGGGTCACATGTGTGCGGAGTTTGCATGTTCTCCCCATGTCGTCGTGGGGTAACTTGTGTGTGAGTGCGTCCTGAGATGGGCTGGCCCCCCATCCTGGGTTGTTCTCTATCTCGTGCCCATTGCTTCCGGGATAGGCTCTGGACCCCCCCGCAACCCAGTAAGAATAAGCGGTTTGGAAAATGGATGGATTTTACACAATTTGAAAGACATACGCTCTTTGTCTACAAAAAAATCTAGATTTTCAAACTTCCGTAAAAGATGCAGTTTTAATTGCGTTCATATCATTCACATGAACTACATGCAAGTTGAATATTCTAATCAACACTAACCGTTTAATTAAATTATCCAGGCGCGACATTAACAAAGATTAGACCGTAGTGTTTTCCCCCCATATAGTGGCAAATGTTTATTACAGCACTATCTATGCTGTGCGAACCAATTAAGGAAATTCACCTGGCGCTTCTAATCTTGCTGGCTATTAGACGCTCCTCTTGACGTATCAAATACAGCAGCTGAGCGCGGTTTATACAAAATTGCCTTTCGATGTACGTAATACGTCAATTGTGCTTTTTTTTTAGTTGCTGTAGGGGAGTGTTAGCTAATTAGTAAGACCTGCTGCGAATTGACTGTGGGGCAGCTACTGAAGATCTCTTTCGTCCGATAATTCAGAGTGGACTTGGCTTCAGTTATGTCTGAGGAGGAGGTGGGTTATTATTTTTTATATATATGTTTTAATATGCCGTGCCTGCAGAACACCTCTATTGTAGTTCTTGAAGGGGCTTGTTAATTTGAGTAGTTTTCCCTACTTGATTAAGCCAATGGTACATTAGTACATCAGTTTGTTCCTGTTTTTGTGAGATAAGAATGGTTTGGTTGTTAATTTCCAAATCTTAAGTAAGGCTGTTAAGCCTTGCTTTCTCAAATGTGTGTTGCTTTGAATAAAACCGTCTGCTAAAGAAACTTAAATACAAATTCTTGTGGAATTTTAAAAAGGTAGGTAATTGTGAACACAAACATGCTTCAAAAAGTGAAAAAACTATAGACATACTACAAACAGATTTTTCATTTAGGTTGCAGACCTGTTGCTCACCCCTTACCCAGAAGACGAGGACAGTGAGGAGTCCCTGTTTCCAGTTGAACCTCTGCACTGGTCTGGCCTGTCCTTGGCAGAGGCTCTGCTACCGCTGGTGGAATCCCCTGTGTCCTCCCATGTGCCCCAGTCACCATGGCTGTGCTCAACGCGCTACAAGACGGAGCTGTGTAGCCGCTATGCTGAGACCGGTTCCTGCAAGTATGCGGAACGTTGTCAGTTTGCCCATGGTCTCCATGACCTACGCGTGCCTTCCCGCCACCCCAAGTACAAGACAGAGCTGTGTCATGCTTTCCACACTGTTGGCTACTGTGCTTATGGTGCACGCTGCCTCTTTGTGCATGGCCCCGAAGAGCAGAGGCAGGTCAGGCCGCGGCGCCGCAACATCCCCTGCCGTACCTTCCGCTCCTTTGGTGTGTGTCCGTTTGGTGCCCGCTGCAACTTTCTGCATGTTGATGTTGGTGATGAGGAGGATGAGAATGGTAAGCATGGGTGCCCACAGCATAAAGGGGGCCGTCAGCCTGGCACTCTGTGCCGCACATTCAGCTCCTTTGGCTTCTGCCTGTATGGGACCCGCTGTCGCTTCCAGCACAGAGTTCCAGCAGCCAACTCTGCTGGAGGCCCGGACTGCAGTCTAGGTGTTTCCTGTGCACAGCGGCTGGCTGGGAGAGCCCTGTCCCTAGCCTCAGACTTGCTGTCTTCACCTGATTCATCCTCTTCCCCTTCTCCATCTGCTCTGACTTCACCTGTATACTTGGATGACTCTTGTACCCTAACCCCACCAATAGCCTCTTCTGTCCCACTGGGCCACAATGCATTCACTTTCTCCAGCCAACACCTGAATGACCTTCTCCTGCCTCTGGCTTGGAGGTTGAAGCAACTGGAAGGTACTCCTGCAAGGGTCAATAGCTCCCCAGGTGTGGAGGGTAAAAGCATTTAGTGTAAATGGGTGATTGTCCTGTTTTTAAACCTCCATGTATGAAATCTTAATTTTTGAAGGGGGTGTGTTTTTGTTCTAAAACCAACTTAAGAGGGAGTACTTCGATGGCACAGTTGAGTTTAGCATGCTTATTTAATGTGTCGGTCTGAGTCTGGATATTTTTTTCTATCATTCAAAGTGTGGTTTCCTTTACCTCTAGATACTGATTGCTGTTCTATATTGCTTGATGAGCCAGTGTTTCTCAAACTTTGGGCGTTTTCTGAGCAATATCCCTGCATTTTTTTTTTATTTTTTTTTAAGTAATCATTAGTCTGTCGTGTGCTGGGAAAGCATGTGCATCTGGGACCTGCTACCAGAACCTTAGAGGTTTGAGTCACTGGACTTGGTGAATGCCATTATCAGCATGTGAATATTTAAATGGAGCCTTTAGTGAACCTAATATTTTATTTGTTTTTAATCTTTGTACATATTTCTCAGATGGCACAAGTCAATGTTTACTGTTGGTATTTAATCCTTGTGTAATTTAAGGTGTTTGACTAATTTATTTTGAGACTAACCTCTCCACTCCTGGATAATAAACCATTCAATCTTAAGCCAAACTCTTGTGTATTTCATTTGATAGCTGTTACTTAAATGTCCCCTTTAGTGTACCTTGAGTGGTGCAAGAACAAGTCTTGCATGTTAGTTGTGCTCTGGTGGGTAACTATAGGGTGAGGCCACCAGAATAAGGGCGGTCCATTAAAGTCAATAACGTGATCAAATTGATATGTCGTCTCTACTCGAAAAGGACGCAATTCGCGTCATAAGGCTTACTTTGAAGCATTCAATCTGCTAGAACGGAACGTCGCGTAACATTTTTAGGAGTGAAGTTGGAAACGTTTCTTCCCCTATTAAAACTATTCGTCAAGCAGTATTTCAAGTGAAAGCAAAGTAGTAGAGCCAGAGCGGCCAACTTCCGGTCGACTCCATGCCAGATGTCGTCAGCGCGTGCGGGTTGCTATTCGACCAATCATCCCGCCAGGCGGTGTGTTCAACACCGGAAGTTGATTCGTTTGTATTCTGTCGGAGGGCAGAAAGTACTGGTACATCCGCGGGTTGCTCGCTGGGGCACAACCGTGTTGGTGTAGCAGGTAGGAGTCAGCTTTGCCTAAACTTTAAAAATGCACAATCGAGTCTGTATGGAAAACTTTTTACGGTTTTGGGGGTGAGGGATGTGTATGAACCTGTACAGTGTCGAGTTCCCGATGGGTACGGTGAAGTAGCCTTAAGTAGGTTAAGCATTACTGAAATTGGTTGTTTAAAAATTGTAACAAGTGCTGAGTAACACTAATTCAGTGCTTCAGCGCCTTATATCGGTATAAGACGAGACTGATCGTTAACATTAACTCCTACAAAACTCAGGTTTACTATGATTTTGCCTCTTATTATGGACAGGGAATATACTAGGTGTATGTAGGGAGTGAATGTCTTTGGGTTCGTTTTCAATATGTTTTACAGCCAATTAACTTGTCAGTCAAACGTTGATAACAGGTAATGGCTTCCATAAGACGAGCGTTTTGTGAAATTGTTTTTAATCTACTAGCAATATTTTCGCAGTCGTTTTTAGCATGATGTCAAAATGATGTTTAGGAGGCGGCGAGAGATGGGTGGGTAGGTAGGTCTGGGGTGCTGCAGCCTGGCCCAGGTAGCATAGAATTCAAACTAGGGTTCTCCCTGTATGGGATCCCAGTGCATCGCAGTGCACACGGGGAATATGCAAACTCCATAGACCCGGCAGAGAGAGCCAGGATTCAAAGCTCCAACCCTGAAGACAGTGTTGTCTCTGTAGTCATTTTATATTCATATTGTGACATTCCTGGTCACAGGGGCAGCGCCACAGCAATGGCGGACAGAGAAGAGCGCCGCTTTGCCGAGGTATCTCGGGAGTCCATCAGGCTTATGGCGGAAAGCGCTGGAGTGGAGCTCACTGATGAAGTTTCCGCCCTGCTGGCTGAGGATGTGTGCTACCGCCTGAGAGAAGCTACACAGGTAAGCAGAGGGTGCTGGTTCAATGTGTATATTGTGTCCAATTGTACTATTAATATGTGTTGTCATTTCGATTGAAAGTAACTCAATGTTTACAAGTCAGGAGATGTTATTTTCAGTTGACATTGTGCAGGCTTTGAAGGTGTTTCCTGACTGCTTTGGGCAGGTGTTCTGTGTGTCCCATGCCTGTTTTTAGCAGCATTCTATGCTTTCCTGTGTATCTGCCTGCTTTGTCGCACTGTAATCAGCCTCACTGGGATGTTGGTGTTAATTGACCAACTGTTGCCTTTGACTTTTGCAGAGTAGCTCTCAATTCATGAGACATGCCAAACGGCGCAAGCTGACAGTTGAGGACTTCAACAGGGCGCTTCGGTGGAGCAACGTGGAGGTGAGCGGACACGCAGCTGTGTGCTGATTCTCAGGTAGCAGTTGCCATTGGTTGCTCAATCCAGTGGGTAATCCTCTGATGGGTGGATGGATTTGAATGTTTTTGGTGATGCCTCTCACAGGTGGTCTGTGGGTATGGGGCCCAAGACGTGCTGCCCTTCAGGCCGATAAAGGAAGGGGAGCTGTTTTTTGTGGAGGACCGAGATGTTAACCTGGTGGAACTGGCGCTGGCCACAAATATTCCCAAAGGCTGTGCGGAGACCATGGTGCGAGGTATAGCCTCTTTGTCCGAAGCCCTCTCTGTGTCCAGGCATAGTGTGGCTCAGTCTCTGACCATCTCTCATCTGTATGTGGTATTGCCATTGTGTTCTTGGGTTGTATCCTGTCATGCTGCATGTCACAGTGTATAAGTAATGTGTTAAGATTAAATGTTGGTTTTATTTCTTGCAGTCCAAGTGTCCTACCTTGATGGAAAGGGAAACCTAGAGTCTCAGGGCACAGGTAGGATTAGGCATCTAGTTTCACCATAATCTGGGTAAAATCACCAAACCACTCTTCCTGTGTTTTGCATGTGAACTTTTAAGTGACTGTCGTATTCCTTGCAGTACCTACTGCGGTGCAGTCTCTGTCAGACGACTTGTACAAGTACTACCAGCAGATCACTCGCTCCATCCTGGGGGAAGACCCACACCTCATGAAGGTCAAATTTGACACTTCTCCTTATCAGCAATTTCCATAATGGCAGTTGGTAGCACACGTTATTCGCTTCTTTGGTGGGGAGGGTCTAGACCGGTGATTCTCAAAGTGTGTGGTGTGTCCCCTCCACCACAAAGCACAACAAATCCAGGTTGAGAGAGTGCTCTAAAATGTGTAGTGGAACCAGAGCATGTCAGCGGAGAGGAGCGATGAGAATTTCCACTCATCGCACGCACTCGTCGCTCAGCACTTGCTCCAAAAAAGAAAACAATCTGGATTGTATTTTAATTTTAGCTTAAACTATTTCCTGGCATCAAAATAACTGAGTACCCAAATCCACATTTAAGCAGAAATTAATTCTTTCAAGGTGTTAGTGGGTTGCCAACTTTGCCGTGAGATTTTCAATTTGATACAAGTCTGCACGCACGTTTACTTTTATTACCTTGTAAATAGATTGTAGGGTTTGCAGACTACCCCAGCACTTTTGATATAGCTAATTTTACATTTATAATGGAATAATATAGATTTGCCATAAGATTTCTTGTGTGTCACGGCAGATGCATGAGAATTGGGAACCCTGCGAGAGCAAGATGGAGTGAGAGAGAAGGGGATGCTCCATATTTTTTCAAATATGCCACTTTGCTGTCGCTCCCGCTCTGCTCTGCTCTGCTCACATGCTCTGAGCGGAACCAAAGCTGAAAAAGAAAGTTTGAGAACCACTGATCTAGACAGCGGTAATGTTTGCATTAACATTAAGTCCTCTGCTTTAGGTGGCTCTGTTAGATCTCCAGTCAAACTCGAAGATTGCTGCACTCCTTCCATACTTTGTGTATGTCATCAGTGGGGTAAGATCCTGTTTGTACATAAGAAATCTGAGGAGGCCAGCAAGACATTGTCTGTGTTTATAGGGATTGACCAAGGCTGCGCAAACGCTGCACCTCAAACCTGTACAAATCTTTTTTCCACATGTCTGTGTGCACTTCCACCTGTTCTTCTGGGGATTGGCTTCTCACCATCATGAGTATGATAAATTATGTCATAAATAATTATAAATTAATGTTGGTGAAAGAAAAGGTGTTGGGCTGGGCGGTATGAATGATATATACACTTATTGTCATATAATTTTAATGGGAGTTATATATGAGGGGGAGTAATCCTATAAACATTTAAATTACCAGGTTAAAAAAAAAATCAGTATCTTAAGATATTGTGTGTAAGAAAAGAAAGCCTTAATCTTAAAAGGATGTCGGTGGTGCGGTGGTTGTAGGCTATTGGTGCTGTGTACTAAGAAAAACTTCTGCCAAATAAAACTGTAAATCCACCAGCAGCTGAAGCATCGCCTTCTAGTAGAACATACAGAATGCAAGTGCTTATGGTCACAAACAGCAGTAACACCAAACTGGTGCCCTGGAATGGGCCGCCAGGCAGAGGAAAGGCCCAGCGGAATGGTGCTTGCTAATGTTAAGAATCAGCCTGAGCTGATTAGTGTTCCGCCCTTTCCACCACCACCCCCAGGTGAAGTCTGTCAGCCATGACCTGGAGCAGCTGAATCGCTTGCTGCACATGGTGAAGAGCCTGGTGCAGAACCCCTACCTGTACCTGGGCTCTTACGTGCGCAGCTTGGTGTCCAGTGTCATGTACTGTATCCTGGAGCCCCTGGCTGCCTCCATTAACCCCCTGAACGACCACTGGACCCTGCGCGATTATGCCGCCTTGCTGCTCAGCCACATCTTCTGGTGAGCATGTAGCCTCAGAAATATACATATCTGCCTTAAAGCCGAATATTATGGTGCCTCTCTGATGGCCAGTGAAGGTGGCAGAAATGCAGAAATTATCCTGGGACTTGTGGGCTTTGATTGTTTCTGGACTGGTGCTCACCTGTTTGCCATTACAGTAGCTCTCATTGTTTCTTTTGATTCTTTAACTTCTCTGCACAATAACAGACTATCGGCAGGTAAAAATAGAGGTTCCCTCAGCAGTCAGTTTTATGTGACCAAATGCACTCTCTGCCTCTGGCAGGACCCACGGGGACCTGGTGAGTGGCCTGTACCACCAGATCCTGCTGTCCCTTCAGAAGGTGTTGTCGGACCCCGTGCGGCCGCTCTGCTCACACTATGGAGCCGTGGTGGGGCTGCACGCTCTGGGCTGGAAGGTACTGCCCTCTGATTGCCATTTGTGGTCAGTGAAGACATCACGGGCATCTGCTGAGTTTAGGTCCACCCTGTGTCACGTGTGCTGTTACTAAAGTGCTTTTCTCTTAATTTTTGCTTGTTTGTTTTAACCAGCATTTTGTTCCCCTGCTTGTGTGTTTCAGGCTGTAGAACGTGTTCTATACCCTCACCTCCCAGCCTACTGGGCCAACCTCCAGGCCGTGTTGGATGACTATTCTGTGTCCAACGCCCAGGTCAAGGCTGACGGTCACAAGGTCTATGGGGCCATCTTGGTGCGTGTGCACACCACTGCCTTGTGTCAGCCATGGTTCTTAAAGTTTCAGTCACTGATGTGCGCTTGTCATCGCACATTTCCCCCTGCAGGTGGCAGTGGAACGTCTGCTGAAGATGAAGGCCCTGTCTCTGTCTGGGGCAACAGAAGTAAGGGTTGGTGGGATGTCAGGTGCTGGGGGGACCATCGGAGGCCGTGAGAGCTCCCCCGGGCTGAGCCCACCCCCTGAGCCGCAAACCGAGCCGGGTCTGGGTATCGCCAGCCACCTACAGGCGGGCGGTGCAGGTTTGCCCTGGGAGGAGTGGACACCTGTGCCCCTTCCTGCCATGTACTGCGAGCTCTACTCCTTCTTTGGGGACAGCTTGGCAGTGCGCTTCAGTGCTGGTCCCAGCGTCGGGGGCAGCCCCCCAGTGGCCTCACTGCAGCCCCCCGGCCCTAGGAAGGACCCTCCCGGCAGTGGCAGCGCTGGGAGCGGTGGCACTGCCAGTCTGGACACCACACGCAAGATGCCCCAGCTGACAGCTAGCCTCAGCATCAGCCCGCGGCAGGACGGCAGCCCCAATGGCGAGCCAGCACCGCCCAGCCTACCTGGCCCTGGAAGGTAGGCCACGACGTGCCCACGTCTGCCTCCGACTTAGGCTAAAGCAAAGCCTCAACTGACTTTCTGACTTTTTAATGGGACATTTGAAATATTTTTGGATGGGTCTGATGACTTCCCTCTAAACATATGCTTAATTAGGCTATTTGAATTTTCCGGTTATTTGAGATGACACGAAGGTGACACACAGAGGCAGTGTATGTGTGCCCTCAGACGCCCTCTGCCCCTCTGCCTTTCCCCAGATCCTTGCCACGTTCCTCTTCCTGCTCGTCATCAGTGCAGCGCTCCCGCTCGTCATCTGCCCGACCTGGCCAGCGGCCGCCCGGTCCATCCCGTGATGTGTTCCCCAAGGCCCGCTTTGCCCCCCTGCTGACCAGGCCCCCCGCCTTCTCCTTCCTCATCGGCGGACGGCAGATGGGTCGCCGGTGCCAGGCCCGCCACTTTCAGACAAGCTTTACTCCGTCGCCAGCCTTATCGGCTCTGCCACCTCGGGGCTACGCACACAAGCTGCCTGTCATCGGCAGGGTCAGCAAGCCACTGCGCCGCTGGGCCTGCTCCCACTACTCTCTGCACCTGCCTCTGTGAGCCACCTCCACTGCAAACAGCAGCCAGACTGAAGCTGAAAGAGGCTCGCCAGTGCATCTCTGGTCCAGATCAGCGTCCCTGACCTCTGGCCTGGCATGACTTCCCTTACCCCTCACTGTCTAGAGAATATAAACAACTTCCTGTTTCTTTGGACTGTTACTGGGGAGGTAACATTTCAATAAGGAAACCCATACTGTGCCACACACGTCGTTCTCTTACAGGTAACATTTGAAGGTACAGTAGTACTTTTTTCTCATCCTTACATGTTCATTTTTTGTAGATTTTGTTGCATACCAGAGTGCCAAGGGTGATAGCATGGAATTAAAGAGTAGGAAACAGGATGTCCAACTCAGACCAAGACGACACTTTTTGGAAAGAAGGCTGTATTTGCTTCTGTTTGTAGGGAATGCAGTCTTCACATATACATCTTACATTCTATTGTCTAATATACAGCATTTTAATGCTAAATTAGACTTAAACGATATTGTAATTGTCCTTCCCTTTATACATGTGTATTACATGTGTGACATTTGTACCCATGTGAAACAATTTTTATAGTAAATATTGTGGTTTTCATGATTTGTGTTTCTGTGGGTTGTTGTTAATTCACATAAAGATGAAAAATGGTGTCAATACTTGTTCACTATAGTATGAAATAATTATTTCCATATCGGCAGAAATGGGAGGGTCTTTTGGACAAGCTGATATGCATTGTGTATTCATTTCTTAATGATTTCTTAATGAAGCATTAATTACACGTAACGAATTTTCTCCAACACATTATACGTAGTACAAAGTGAAAATTCATGTTCAGTATTTTATCACCGAAACACGTTCATACTCGCTAACCTCAAAACTTTATGAATATTTTAATTACTGTTAAAAACAAAATGTATTCCATTTCATATCCACGGATGACAGACAAAATTGAATAGGAAAAAGAATGCATGGTAAATTTGTAATTTATAGAGTTGCTTTATGTAATATTCAATCATCCACCGATCCTGATTATTATACACCGGGTACAAACATGCCATGCAAGTTTATTTTAGGCTGCTTGCCTGCCCTTAAATCCAGTATGGTTATCCGTATATGTAAAATATGTTTAGTGCGTTAAAGTTGTAAAAATAAAGTTGTACATATTATACTTACGGTTTAATGGTTTCCCATTAAATTATTTAATACAATTGCCTAGGAAATATGAGACGGCATATTTGTTTACAGCACGCCAAGCACAGGAGAACAGCTCGCTCACATTGCACCCTGTCGCTGGTATTTTCGAGTATAAATATAATGGTTAATAGGTATTATGTGTGTCCGCGCTTTTGTCGGGGTAGAGCGTTTTGTATTATGGTGGTCAGCTATGTGCTGTACATTATCTTCGGCGGCTTGATCTTCATGGTCCTCGAAAAGCCACAGGAGAGAGCTCTGTTAGTCGAGGTCCGACGGCTCCGACTGCTCTTTCTGGAACAAAACCGATGTCTCCAGGAAAAGCGCCTGGACCAGCTGCTGAAGAAGGCGCTGTTTGCTGGCAAGCGACGGATAGCCGTCCTGGATGCCGACACTGACGAGTTAAACAATGATTTTACTTCATCCCTGTTCTTCGTCACTACTTACTTAACGACCACAGGTAAATGCCATAATTGATAGGCCGGTGTTATGCCGAAAAAGGCATCCCTGCCGTAGAACGCATGCCTGTCTCGGGAGCGCGCACCACTGAAAACAGCGAAATGAAAGCTCTTTTTGTAATGCGTAGAAATGATCGT
>JAODJX010000002.1:15964195-15988735 GCA_026776945.1 Isichthys henryi
CCCGATCCCTGCGAGCCATGGCCGCCTGTACCCAGTACCCACCACTTGAGGCACGGCCTTCTCCTTACTCCTACATGGTGCCTGCCTTCGTTCGTGCCCACCCCCCAGTGCTGCCCGAAATCTTCCAGCCCTCTGTGGGCTCAGGTACTGGGAATAATCAGAGGTCACTGGGTGGCACACTCTGCACAGGCTGCACACTCTGCACAGGCTGCACACTCTGCACACTCTGCACAGGCTGCACACTCTGCACACTCTGCACAGGCTTCACACTCTGCACAGGCTGCACACTCTGCACACTCTGCACAGGCTGCACACTCTGCACACTCTGCACAGGCTGCTACGTGTCCCCGGACCGGCTTTTCCTAAAGACCTGCCTAAGCACAGAACATTCCAGTGCAATATGTTTAACATTTATCTTTTGGTCAAAGTATTACCATATGAAGAATTGCAATAAAATAATCCTCAGCCTAATTATGTCACTTTAAAAAACAACTTTATTCATTATTATTATCAGTATTCATTATCATATTATTCCCAGTAATGCACTATTGTAATAAACACTGTTGTATTGTGATCCACGCTACTTGGTGCATAATTAATCCATATTATTGCTCACTTGTTACCTCATTGTATAAACGGTTTATAAAAATATCTTTCAATTTTGGTAAGTAGAAATTTCAGCATAAAAACATTCCCAGACACTCACATTATATAATGACTGTGGTCAAGGGTCCAACTGCTATATGTTTGTAGATTTGTTAACCAGAGTTTCAAAGTACACCCTATTCATTTGTGCTTTCCCTCTTTATTATATACTGCTCTGATTATCGCTATGAAGTGGCATTGAATTAATTGAATTAATCAGGCCTTTTCTAGACAGAATCTTACAGTATTCAGAAAATTGTAAGAGGCATGTGTTGTAGAAACCTGTGACAAGCAGGAACAGCCTTTGGTGCTTAGGTGATTGGTCTGGCGTAATTATAGTCTGCTGTGCAGAACAGAGCAGAACGGGACCCCTTGGAGAGCTTCATGGCGTAGGAGCAAATCGCCGTCTAGACAAACAGATTACGATAAAAAATGTAATCGTAGAAAAGTGAGCTCTGATTTTAAGTTTCTACGGCAGATGCCCATTCAGCCTGCCACTTTACTGTGGGGTATCACTTTCTCTTCTGTCTTTACTCTCTTCCTACCTCGTATGTCTGCCATTCTCTGCCTGTCTTTGTCCTTGTCCCTGTCACCCAGTCCCCATGTCTGTAACACGGGACTCTCATGGTGTCCTGATTAATCCTGCTGAGGACTCTGGCCCCCCAGCTCAGGACCCTCTAACCATCACCACTTTCCGGCCAAGGCCTGTTCCATCCCTGCCCTCCTCCACCTCCAGCTCCTCCACTTTCCATCTCCCTCCACCCCCCAGTGCTCTCTGTAAAGGTACGGCTAATGAGGAGCGAGCGTGCACATGTAAGGACCTATTTACATATCTGTATGAACACAACGCCGCTCCTAGTACAGAGAACAGTTCACCTGAAATAAAGCACCTCATCTAAACTTTTAAACCTTTTCCATCCTCTTTGACACCTTCTCCGAAGCTACATGTAATACTACTGCCTGCTGCTTCTTTTCTGGAGTTTTCCTCTGTAATTATGATTGTACTGTGTAGTCTAATATAATGTGTACCCTATGACACATATTCCCTGCTAAGGGTGGCTCGTCGTGCCATCTTGAGTCATCACTGGCCTTAAATACCTAACCTACACTTTCACCTCTCTGCCATTCATTCCTTGATTTACAGCTTCCATTGCTTTTAACATCTCCTTCCTCTACTTCATCTGAAATCCAGCCGTCAGGTCTGTGGCACGTGCTAATGCCTTGAGAAGGCCTGGTGCTCCTGGCAATCACGCCCCCCCTGCCCCTGATGGTTCCTCCCCCCCAGGGGCACACCAGCCTAAGATGGGCAAGGCCATGCTCTCTGAGCCTGCTGGCATCCTCACGAAGCCTGCCAGCCTGCCTACTGCCCTGCATGCAGGTACCAGGCCGGCTGTGAGTCGTGTGTGTCGCACGGCCTCCTGTGTCACTACAGTGCAGCTCCACCCCAAAGTGAGGAGTGTCAGCTTAGGCACTGTAACAGTGCAGCTGTGACACTTAGATCACAGAAGGAAACATTTACCTATTTGCAGGACACCTTTAGGCAAAGTGACATACAGCTAAGAAAGCCAGATCAGACAGTGCCTGGGTTAATAATATAATCACTCGTCTGACCATGGGATTCAAACCAGTGACCTTCCGATCGTGGGCACAGTCCTGAGTCCTGCAAGTCCTGACCCGCAGGCCACACATCAGCCTAAGAATTGGTTTTACACTCCTCAAGCTTGAATGCGGGTTTGTTGGCATACCGAGAGTGATCTCTAACTAGCTGAACTATCCAGTTGATGGAATGGAGAAATCTGAAAAAATATGTTAACTAAATTTTGGTTGGTCATTTTAAATGACCGGAAATATATACTTGATATATTCATTTCTTGTGGTTTATTAAGGTCATTAACTTTTGTCTTAGTTTTTGTTGTGTTTTGTGCCATTTGCCCTTAATTTTCTGCTTCACTAAGTATCATTCCCTTCACTAAATATAATTTCTATCTCTTTTGTCTTTTTCCATCACGTCTTCCCTGGCCACCCTGTCATTTGGGGGCATCATTTTCTCTGTGCCTAAATCCCTGCTGTTGTAGTTCCATCACCCTGGCAAAGTGAGTGGCGCCCCCCCAAGACCCAGACAGCCCTGTCGTCCGGTCTGTCTCCCTCCTTTTTCACTGTTCTCCCTGCTGACACTGAGAGGACCAGGGAGGACTCTGAGGCCATGAATGACATTGTCTCAGCCCCTAACCCCTGCCTACAGCTCGCTCCTCCACCTCTGCAAATATCTGCCCTTCAAGCTACAATAGTTGCCTCTCCTCCAACATTTACCCCTAATTCTATTTCTGTACCTACTCCTCCTCCTATTTCGCTTATACCTACACCTCCTCCTGTTTCTCCTATATATACTCCTGCTTCTGCTATACCTATTCCTCCTGCATTTTCTTCTATACATGCTCCTTATTTTTCTCCTATGCCACCTCCACCTCTGTTTTCCTCTATACATGCATCTCCTCCCCCATTTTTTCCTATACCTGCC
This sequence comes from Isichthys henryi, assembly GCA_026776945.1. Classification (NCBI taxonomy): domain Eukaryota; kingdom Metazoa; phylum Chordata; class Actinopteri; order Osteoglossiformes; family Mormyridae; genus Isichthys; species Isichthys henryi. The sequence goes on from JAODJX010000002.1 coordinate 15,967,359, forward strand.
CCTCATCCTGCTTCTCCTGCATGTCCTCCTGCAGTTTCTTCTGCACCTGATGTTTCTCCAGCATTAACACCTGCTTGTTTTCCTGTATCACCTCCTCCCCCATTATTTCCTCCTACAGTTTCTTCAGTACCGGATGTTTCTCCGGCATTAAAACCTGATTCTTTTCCTGTATTCCCTACTACTGTTGCTCCTATATCAGCTCCTCCCCCTTTTCCCCCTATACCTGCTCCTCCTGCACCTCCTCCTGCAGTTTATTCGGCACCTGATGTTTCTCCAGTATTAACACCTGCTTCCTTTCCTGTATCCACTCCTCCTGTTGCTCCTATATTATCTACTCCCCCAGTTTCTCCTCCTCCTGCTTCTCCTGCACCTCCTCCTGCAGTTTCTTCGGCACCTGATGTTTCTCCACCATTAACACCAGCTTCCTTTCCTGTATTCCCTTCTCCTGTCGCTCTTATATCAGCTCCTCCCCCATTTTCTCCTATACCTGCTCCTCCTCCCGCTTCTCCTGCACCTCCTCCTGCAGTTTCTTCTGTACTTGATGTTTCTCCAGAATTAACACCTGATTCTTTTCCTGTATCACCTCCTCCTGTTGCTCCTATATCAGCTCCTCCCCTATTTTCTCCTATATCTGTTCCTCCTGTTTCTACTGCAATTTCTTCTGCACTTGCCCCTGCAGTTTCTCCTTTTACTTATCCTCTTCCCAATCCTACGCCTGGTTCTACTCCCACGCTTCCCCTTTTTTCTGCTTCTTTCTTTGCTACAGAATCTGCTTCTCCAACTCCTACCCAGGCAGGTATGGTATAGACACAGCCTTTTTTCTTTCTTCATAAGTTTGAAGCGTAATTTTTTCTTCCCTTTCTTCATTTTTTTTACTCTGGCATCTTTTGTCCTGTTTCTCTGTCATTGACCTCCATTGTTGTAGCTTCATTGGGGAATGGTCCTTCCGTGCCTCATGCCTTCTTCTCTGGAAGCCATTGTGACATTGCCATTTGTGAGCCCAGAGCTAGCCTGATCACACTTCCTGCCCCACCTGACATCTCCCATCAACCTGACAGTTACCCCTCCCTGGAAACACCAACTGGTAATTTTCACAGGGTTAGAAATCATGCCAGAGGATAACACCATCTTTGCTCTCCGGGCTACTCTGCCTGTCTCTGGAGCTTCCATTGTTGTTAATAATCCTTCCCAGTGTGAGGAAACAGGGCACCTAGCTATGATTCCCACCCTATGCTCTCACATACCACCTTTGACTCTGTGGGTTTAATGGGCCTTGGCTCCATTGTAACATTTGCATGTTGGGCAAACGAGCAGGGAGATGACGGAGCGCGGAATCAGGATCAGGTAGGCGGAAATCCAGAAAACAGAGGGTTCATTAAAGCAAAAACACATTCACACGGAAAAACTACATCAATGACCGGACTGGGGAAACAGACTTGAACGCAGACTAAATACACAGGACTATTGAAACTGACAGAAAACAGCTGGTTACAATCAGGGTAGAACACCTGAGGGGACGTGGCACACAGAAGGATCGTACGAGCAGGTCATGACATCCATTGCCTATTTGAACACACTGTCATCCCTGCCCGCGGACAATACTCCACCTTCTCACGATCCATTGACTGTGCTCCAACCTCTGACAGTACTCCACACCCAAGAGATATAAGGTTGTTATTACAAGACTAAAATCATTGGTGAGGTATAGTATTTAAAACGTATTATTATTGTAGCTGAATAGTTATAATAATCATCATCACTAGGGCTAGGTGACATAAGCAATATATCGACTTATAGTGATATAAAATTTAAACAATAATTAAAAAAAGACATACTAGATTTCCAGTATTAGGCCCTGTGACAAAAAAAAACTGTATTTATTAAAAGTAAATTTCAGTTTGCAGATAATTCAGTTTGTCTGCATTTTCTTGGGTTGAATCTGTTTAATGGGAATTGCAAGGGAATTTTAAGCAAAAAATCAGCCTCGAAGAAATAATAACTTAAATTATATGGTGATAATTATTCATATTGACTGGCCACTATGGTAATCCACTTTTACCTCCAGAATCCAGAATCGTATGGAGTTTAGATGATTCCTGTGTTGAGAGAAGCTATTCTGCACTGCACTGTTGTACGTTATCATTTTTATATGTATCTAAAGACTCTGACCTGTATTATTAATAGCAATAATAATTGTTACTTTATTGATCCTCATGGGGAATTCTCTTTATGCCTCCCCCAGCTTGCTCTCTGTAGGTGAGAGCAAGCTAGCCGCAAAGGCCAGCCACCCATTGCGGCACCCAGGGAGCTCAGGGCCTCGTTCAAGGGCCCAGGCTCCTCCACAGGGCTCGAACCAGCAACCTTCTGGTCACAGACATAAAGACTTAGCCCACTGAACCACACACTACCCTCAAATAAGGTGTTTTTAGCCACAGAAATGCCATTGACTGGATGTTTTTTTTGTTGTCACACTAGCACTGTACATTCTCTATAAATTACATATAGTACAATGTGTTGAAATCCCTGAGGGGTGGCTGTTTCTGAGATGCTGTAATCACCATGTCTGGCTCCAACAATCACACCCCATTCAAAGTCACTTAGATTTCTCCTCTTAACTGTTCCAGTACTTAACCAAACAGTAACTGAACATCGAGACCCTATCTGTCTTCAGTATTTATTCTGTTCTGGCCATATTATTTGCTGTTTGAAGGAGCAGTCCATTCCATTACATATGTATGTATATATGCGTGCATGCTAACCAAAAGCTACAGTATGAGCAGGTTTAACTGAGAAATCTGCGGTGGTGTGTCTCACAGACTGTTGCTGACATTGCTCACAATTAACCACTTCTGGCGATATTCTCCACAGAAGTTCAAAGGCAGTTGGGTGCTTTGATAGAAGAAGATGATTTGTACATGTCTACATCTAATGGTGAGCAGGTGTCACTAAACATTTTCTTCTGCCTTTGTAGCAAAATAAGTAAAAATGTCAAAATGAAGAATTATTGCCCTCTAATGACCATTGATAGCTTGGGGCGGGGGGGGATCAGTGGTTGCAGAGACTTCTAGGATACCCAGAGCATAACAAGACCGTACCGTGTGCTTTTCCACCTTCCACAGAGAGGCAGGCCAAGCCTTTTAAGGCCCACAGCAGTGAGAGGAGGCGGGACGCTAAGCTGTCGCCCGCAGCAAAGCTGACAACAGGGTAAGTGCTATAGCGAATAGCTCATGTTTCCCAGTCCTTCTAAATTAAAGCTGGTTCCCAATTCAGGAGCTACAGTCTTATAAGGCTGCATTCCAAGACCAAATGTGTCACAGTGGGGTGACAAGGCTGCCACATTTCGAAGGCTCCTTCAAATGTAGCCTAGAAATGCACTTTTTTTTCTGGGCTGCAAAAGATCCACCCAAACGATGAAACATTCATTGCCCAGATTTTTAGAAGGACGCGGCCTACAAAGGCTTTATGCTGACCACGTCTTCGGAAGGATGCAGCCCCTGAATTGGGACACAGCTTATGATTCCTGATTTTACATGTAAGCAAATGCAATAACTTATAAATAAACTGAATGATAAGCCAGGGGTCTCAGCCAAAACAGCCAACTGACTGATGTTGCACCACTAGTCAGTGTGGTTGCTGTACCAAAGTGTTTGAAATAGCTTTTGTGTTGCAAATATAGTGAGAAACATACTAAAATATTGGGAAAGCATACTAAAATATTGGGAAAGCATACTAAAATTGGTCAATTTTGATAATATTGTGATATTAAATATTCATGATAACTAGCAGACTGATGTAGAGAGCAGCTTATTCAGCTTTAGGTTCTCCTTTAAACCCTTCAAACAACCAAACACATTCACAGCTCTTTTCACCATTAAGGTAACAAGTTAAGTCATCAGAGTCGCCTGTAAATCTTTTGTACTTGTGCTCTGCTCAAACTGGAACAGTAAACACAGTAAATGACATATTGTACATATTGCTAACATTGTTTTACATATTGTTAATTTATTGGTAATATTGTATGGAAAGCATTGTCTAGCCATTCTGTGGTTTATCCTCATGTTCATTTTTTGACCTGGAACACAATTTTTTGACTACATAACAAAAATAACCCATTTTAGTTCATTGTCCCAATATTTTTGCTTCTCACTCCAGTATTGTAACAGCATTCTTAATTGTGGTGTTTCATGAAGCATCCAGAGTTTGGAAGCATTTCTATATGAGAACAGTGTGTGAGAATGATATGCATCAATGAATATATATAACTAGGGCTGGGTGATGTGAGATATTAATATTGACATTGCATGATATGCGCATGCAGTTGTCACATCGCAAGGATTGCGATAATCAGCTGGGCTGAGACTTGGGCGGCATAAAATTTTTTGTACTTTCATACTATGCCAACATTATACCACAGTATATGGTATTTACAAAGCAACACTATTGTATAATACAGTACAGTTCTGGTATTTTGAAATCTGCGTGATAAAATGGTGGCGCAGGAGGTAGTGCTATCGTTCGGCAACTGGAGGGTTGCAGGTTCGAGCCTTGGTTCCTCCTGACCCCATCAAAGTGTACTTGAGCAAGACCCTGAACCCCAAATTGCTCCCGGTGTGCAGGTTGGTGCCTTCCATGGCAGCCTCCACCACCGGTGTATGAATGGGTGTGTGAATGGGTGAATATGAGGCATACAATGTAAAGCGCTTTGAGTACTCGTAGGAGTAGAAAAGCGCTATATAAATGCAGTCCATTTACCATAAAATTCGCCAAGTGGGGCTCCCCATTAAAATTGTCCCATTGTTAAATGAATGATTGTAATCTAGTATATGTAAAATTCAGTGTAACGTATACTGTACCACCACTCCTATTTCATGAGCTTTGCATGCATTCCTCAAGCCAATCATAATCATTTTTCACCTTACTATCAGACTCACTCATAGACACTCATGTCGTGCATTTGTGAGAAATTTAACAAAAATGAGTTAGGTGGAGAAAAGTGGACAAGAAATAGTCTCTAAGAGACATTAGCCTTCCACTCTATAGAAAATATTTTGGATTCCAAAGAGTCAATATTGAGGAAAAGCAAGTCACGTGTTGGCACAACTTGTGGCAACACCACCAACTTGTTTGACTCTATTGGTAGAGAATAATGAGTTCTGTTTGGTTATATAAAGCCAAAAAAAATCACATTGTGATATTTTAACTTTTTCCAGTATTGTGCCCCCCCACGTAACACCCCGTGGGGGTGAATTGAACTTTCATTTTTATGCTGCCCGGTTTTGTACCGGGCTCATGCCTTTTTCTTATAAATGTGGGCACCCCAGGGGGGGGGGGGGGTGCAACAGTTAATGGTGCTGGGAAAAAAATCTGCACTTTTTTTGGGGAGGGGTGGCGCATCTAAGTATATATGTTGTTGACTTCATCGTACAACAACTCAATAAACAAGCTCAATAATTTCTGCTATTGTACCATATCTTCTGGTGACAGGTGCAAAAATACTGCCTGATATAGCAGTGTCTTGTTGACTGCATGACTGTACTGTAAGTTGCATCCCTTGGATCTTATCAGAACAATCCTCCTTCAGAAATGGTGAATAGATTTTAGTGTTTATTGATTATCTCAAAAGGATTATTAGATTAATGGTGCCTAAAAATAAGCTTTAAACATGCCACGATTGTTCATTTTTGCTGTCAGATTAACCTCAGTGATGACTTGTAGGTTGTAGTATTGCACTCTGTGACCATGTCTTCCCCTGGAGAATAAGATAGTTATTGGGAAAGGCATTATGCCTCATGCTACACAGTCTGTTCTCCTTATGAACCTTTATCCCCCTGATCTCTGAATGTTGGAGCTGCGGAAAATCACTAAGATTGTAAACTACTATCTCTACAATATTAATGCATGAATGCTACATCAGCCTCATGAGATGAGAAGTTGTTTTGGCATGGCACGTATCACTGTCTTCCAGAATTATTTGCTATGGTGAGTCTAATAAACTGACAGATTTTAAAATATAGTGTGGCATTGTATTTGGGTGTACTTGATGTTTCCATTAACTGACACCTGTTATTCAGTTTTAACATTTTTTTTGCTGCTCTTTAGCTTATTTAGATCTATTGGCAACTATTTTGTCTGTCTTATAGTCTTGGATTTTACTGTAAATTGCTTTTACACAGAATGTGTGAGGTTAAACTGTGCTTGACCTTTGATCTCTGACCATAGTGCCCCTGTCCCATAGCTCGGAGAGCACGCTTGCTCTTCAGCAATCTTGTCCAAGAATTGCCAGAAGTCCTGGTTTTCCATCACAGATAGCTAACTCAGATGAGACCCTGATCGCAGAGTGGTCAATGGAAACAAAGCTTTTTTGGACACCGATGTTGAAAGAAAATCTATTGCATACCAAGCTTCCTTGCCAAAGCTTGGATAAAAAGTACAATGACATAGATGTAAAGACAATGGTGGCTCTGCGTCCATCTTGCCCTAGATTAGCCAGTATTCCTGGTTTTCCATCAGCACAGAAACTTAAAGCACCTGTGGTCCAGATGGAGAAGCCTCCAAATATGGTAAGTCTTCTGCCGTCTTGTCCAAGAATTGCAAGCATTCCTGGCTTCCCTTCAAGACAGCCAGTCAGTTCCCATGACATTCAAAGTGAAAGATGGCATATGCACAAGAGGCCATTGTGGGAAATGCAGAAGTCAAGACGAATGCCAAGTCTCTCGTCTTCTCAAGGAAAAGGCAAAACTTACGGAAACAAGGAAATGATTCTGTTGATGGCAGCGCTCTTACCTTCATGCCCAAAAGTAGCCCGTATTCCTGGTTTTCCCTGTACACAGTTACCCAAATCAAAGGAAGCCTTAGGAGAAGAAAAGGTAAAAATGTTGGCTCTTTTACCATCTTGTCCAAGATCATCCTCAATTTCTGGCTTTCCATCCAAACAAATGAAGTCAGACATGTGTGAAGAACAAACATGGCCTACTGGAAATGATACAGGGGAGAAGCCAAAAAAGGAAAGAATTAAGTTTGCCTTGGTTTCCTCTTTAGCTGAGATGGCACTTGATAAAGAAAGTTTGAAATATATGACTGACTTAGCACCATGTTGCCCAAGTGCAGCCAGAATTCCTGGGTTCCCATCCGCTCCAAGGCCCAAAGCACTAGAAAAGGTTCCAAGTATGATAAATTTTCTTCCTTCTTATTCAAGACATTCTAAAATTCCAGGCTTTCCTTCCTTAAAAATTGTTAATACCAACATCCAAGAAAAGGAATGGTTTATAGCTAAAAGGTCACTGCTTGAGAAGCCAAATAAGGAGAAGCCAATGCCGATAATACTGTCTCCACTATCCCTCTACGAAGTGATCAGAGACAAAGAAATGATGAATATGATGGTGGCCCTTGTGCCATCTTGTCCAGCATCGGCAAGTGTTCCAGGTTTTCCATCTGTACCAAGGCTGCCGTGCATGGAGGAGACCACTGATATGAACCGAATTTCGATGACTAATCTAGTGCCATATTGTCCAAGGATTTCAAAGATTCCTGGCTTCCCTTCATTGCAGTTAACTAAGTTTGAAGCACAAGACTGGTCATTACTTAAAGAGCCTTTGAGCAGGAAGCTCCTGAAGACAAATCAGGCAAGGTGCTTAAGTACATGTTCAGCACTTTTTGGATCAGAGGACAAAGAAATTATGAGACTTACGGTGGCTTTGTTGCCTACTTGCCCAAAAGAGGCTCGTATCCCTGGTTTCCCATCTGCTCATTCAAAGTCACCAAACAGCCGATCCCAGTGTTCAGCGTATGAAGGACAATCTGAAAGAAGCAAAGGACATTTGTGGGAAGAGAAAATCTTTGACAGTCAGGTAGAAATTTTTGATGACTTGGATGAGGCTAATGTTCATGAGAATACAATTAGTGATGTTACTTACCGGAGTGTCAAGAATGAAAAAACAGCATTGTACACAGGCACTCAATTTGAATTAAGCAAAGAAGAAGTTGGCCTCTTTGTAGAGCAGAAGGAGCCAGAATGTGACACTCTAGAAAGGGGGTAAGTGGATGCGTTGTGATACAGCTCTCATACGGCATGGCTTTGATGTTTAACATCAGGATTTACCAACTGAAGCACAGGTTTTGAGCAAGGATAGATTTGCTTCACATTCTCTCAGGTTTCACCTTTTCTGTAATTTTTCCATTCAGACTCCTTAAAATCACATTATCGAATACACAACACTGACATTTTAGGTGAAAGTAATATTCCAGATATTCCAGATTTTAGGATGTTGTAATCCGGAATAGCAGAAAAACATAATCTCATTAGTCAAAAGTCTCTTTCAAGTGCTGTGAGAGGAAAAATGGCTGGCAAGATGCCTTGTACAAACAACAAAGTAACTGGTGAATAAAAATATTTAATTATAAACCTGCTTGCACATAACAGTGTCAAAACCAGAAATACGGTGACAGGTCACATTTATATGTGACCCATCACCACGAAATGAGTCTTAAGTCGCACTGGTAGAACTGCACCCATAAGACTCATTTCGTGGTGATGGGTCACATGTATCAATTAGTGAATTATTACACTTTTTATAAATGGAGAAAATATATATTTTTTTTCCAGAAATCAGTCTTAAACTGTATGGATCATTAATATATATAAAAAGCCCATGTAAAGTATCAGCCGCATTGTTTTCACTCATCTCTTCCTTTGACCTTCATTTTAGGCTCTTGCATTGCAGAATGTGGCACTCGGTGCCCATGGGTCTGCCAGTGCTTTTGGCAGTTAGACAGAGGTGAGTGAGAGCATGGTGCCCACCTGCCCTCCCGCCCTGACTAACAGCAGCATGTAGGCCTGCTTTTCCTCATTCCTATACATGGTGTCCCGTTTCTCTCCCTTGACTTCTCCTCTGTCCTGCTATCTTCATCAGGCCCATGGGTGAGCTTCCCACCTCAGGGTCTGTTTCACTGTTGCCAGATAAATATACAGACATTACTCTGAGAAGCAAAGAAATCCCCTGCCACCCATTTTCTCCTGCACCTACTGCTCTTGACCTTCTTGAGAAGTTACACAAGGATAGGATGTAAGTGGGGAAAGCACTCTCTGATACACACCTTCCTGCATGATGTGGGTCTGGAGTATGTCTGCATTTGGGTGGAATCTCTACTGAGGTATAGACTTCAAGGGACTCCAGGGTTGCCTTTCTGTACATTGTGGTGCTACGGCTGACTTTATAGGACTGAATCATCATTTGCATACGAGTCAGATTTATTAATTGCGCAGTAGTAGCTTAATGTTTTTGTCATATCCAATTTATTATTAACAATAGAAATGAACACACTTTTTAGGAGCTTGCATAAATAGTACTGACATCATGATATTGAATCACAATTACGTTAGGAAGGTAATCTCTTCTTGTCGCATCATGTTGTTAATAAATTGCCGGTCGTGTTTTGTATGTGTACACATCTTGTATTTTGTACTATGAGTGCCATTAAGACATGAATAATATCTAAGTTTGTTGAGTATGATGTTTGCCTCAGCTCTGACTTCAGTGTCACTCTTCTTTAGACCTCACAGTATGGTTGCTCTACGGCCAACATGCTCAAGATTTTCCAAAATCCCGGGTGTCCCATCAATAAATGTATTGAGTGAAATGGACGGCAAGGAGGTAATCTGGCAGGTGGTAAAGAAACCATTGTGGGAGAGATCACTGAAAGTAAATTCAGAACTGTCCGGGGAAAGTTCTCTAGCACTGGGGAAATCACCAGTAGGCAAAGGTGAATCAAAAGATATGACAGGATGGAGTATGGTGGCTTTGGTGCCGTGTTGTTCAGAAAGAGTAAGTATTCCAGGTTTTCCATCAATACCAAGACCCCGAGCAGAAGAGTCTTCCATAGGAAAGATTCCAAATATGGCGAATCTTCTGCCATGCTGCCCAAGAAGTCCCACAGTTCTTGGTTTTCCTTCAGCACATACATCCATCAAAGAAAGCGTTTTGGTACAGGAATGGTTGGAAATCAACATACTGTCGAAGACACATCCAAAGAGGAAGCTACTGCTTCCTTCTCCATTTCAAGATCAGTATCATGAGGATAAGGATTTCAGCAGTATGTTTGCTCTAGCACCATCTTGTCCAAGTGTTTCCAAAATTGCTGGCTTTCCATCAGCACAGCGGTCAAAGTCAGAGAATACCCTTATTCAAGGAATCTCTAAGGAATTTCCATCCCATCAGCCTCACATCCTCTCGAATGACACTACCCATGTTGATGGTGAAATACTCGTACCTGTGTCAGGCGCGCAGCTTGTTAGCACCCATTTGGCTGACGCAGAAGCAAATAACAGTAGCGGCAGCAAACCAGATATGCATCTAACTTTGTCCAGTGACTCCAGTCTTCCATTTCATCCTGTTGATGAATTGAAATTAATTATGCTGGAAAAGGATAATGAGGAAATCAAACTTGATAGAGGGGAGGCAGCAAAAAGCAAAGTGGATGGTGGGTAAGTTTGGAAAAAATAACTCTCAGCATGGAATGACAGTGATCCATCTATTCTCTCTCTCTCTATATATATACACGCATACATATAGTTCTACTATATTCTATAATGGGAATCAATGCAGGGGCTCAGGATCACTTCTAAATGCTTGTGTAGCTTTTCTCTGGGTACTGGGTACAGTCCAAAAACATGCAGTTAGCTGAAGTCCTGTCTCTATATTGCCTGTGTATGTGGCTTATGATGGACTGCCATCCCACTGTGAGTGCACCTTGCCTTGGTGCAGTGCTTCCTGTGAAGGGCTCCAGACTCCTTAATACCCGGTACTAGAGAAGCAGCTGGATGCATGTAAAAGGTTACATTTCTTAGATGTGCTTGCATAATTTGTAGTCTTACAAACACCTATATTTAAATGAATAAAATCACATTGTAATAAAAGCAGTTCATACTAGCTCACTATCAAATATGTGTTTTATAGAGGGACATCCTTTCAGATATGCAGTATTTATATGAAGTAAAAAAGTACAATAAAATAAATTAACACAGTTGTGCAGTACATTGAAACTGAATGAACTGTAACTCATTAGTTTATGACTAAAATAAATATATTATTTTTATCATTTTCACATTGCCTTAATGTTCCACATTAATGCCCCTGTTTCAGGTTTCTGCTTTTTACTAAAACATAGTGTTTGTCAAGTTCATCTCTGTACACCATGATTGATTTAAATTATTGCATGTAGGGATACTTTGTGATCCTAGTACTCATAAGTCATAAATGATTCACCATCCTCACCTTAAAGTTAGTGTCCCAGGCAACCTTGATCCTATGGAAAACTTACCAGCGGGTGTTCAGATTTTGGATGGATGGATGGTGTCTTATCTGTTAGTACCTCCTGCTCTGTTCTCTGTGCTTTACCCAAATTCCTTGATTATTTTAAAAATCGATCATTTTGTTCAAGCATAGAATTCATGTGAAGGAACAAGACCTTGCAGTACATGTAGGTAACACAAAGCGTGTGGATGTCATAAAAGAAGGAACCAATCAGCCTCAGTCTTCTTCACTCATTTCTAGAACAATCCAAAATGAGGGTCAGCACCTGGTTTCTGAGAAAGAAAAGGACCATGACAAACAGTCAGAATCTGATTTAGGCTGGGGGACTTTGGTGGAAGAAAGCAATGGGACAGGCCACAAGGAACCTACAGCAGGGCTGGCGAAGACAGTAGTTAGCGCCTTTCCGAGAGGGTGAGTGTCAGCAATGCAGCTGACTGCTCGCATGTTTGTTTTGCACCAGTTTCCACTGCCAGAGAATCTGGAATAAAGTTTATCTGTGGCTGTGTCTCCTTTCAGCAGTAACTCTCATGAAACAGCATCTGTTAAAAACTTTGTATGTGCAGCAACAATTCAAGACTTGCATGTTCTCTGCATTTGAGTTTGTTGAACAAGGAATACAGAATTTGTTGACTTCCTTAAATAATTAGCTTGGATATTTGTATATAAAAAGTGGGCATAATTTTACGTGGTTCCTATGCTCATGTGAGTTGTCAACTGATGGTTTATTTAAGTTTTTGTCTCTCAGTTATGAGAGAGAGGCTACTATGTTGCAAATGGCTCATCCAACATCAGTTACTGACCATTTGGATAGTATCATGGTCACTGCTGGGAACACGGATGCTAGTGAGCCATCTTCCTTAAGTTCGAAACAGGAACCCTTCACTATCAGCCAAAACTCACAAGATGTGGAGGAGCCTCATGCCGTTGAAGTGGCTAATGGTGGGAAAATGGAGTTCCCAAATAGTGCTGAACCATGCAGCCGCTGCTTGGTGGAAAGTGAAATGAACCAGGTGAAAGATCAATCCGCATCTCCATCATCAACTCGAAAAGGCGAGGATGCATTCAGTGGTGATGAAGGTCAGCCATGCCTGGAGAAAAGGCCAGCTTTGTCAGAAGCAGTCGAACAAGAAATATCCTTTAAGAAATGTGAGGATGCAAGCAATGATGACACTGCCCTAGATGAAAAATCCCCAGTTTTAAATGACGAGAAAGGCCAAAAGCAGGATTTTGAGGAAGTATTAGGAAAGGAGGATGCATCGAAGGAGGTGGGGGCCTTACTGTCTGTGTCATCATGCCTGGACATGGGGTGAGTGTTCTGTGGGTTAGCTGTTAATCGATCTCCACTTTGCCATTTAGTTTCGTGATCCACAAATGTGCCGAATATATTTCACGTGTACAAATCACTATATTTTTGTGGATATGATTTTACACAACACAAATTTTACAAATACATGTTTTACAAATACATGTGAAATATTTGTGGATCATGGTGCATATATGTGGATTGTCGTCTGTGGGTTACAAATAATAAAGTCGAACATACACTTACAAAGTTATTTTCTAAACATCTGAGAGCATGGCCTGACAATGTATGCATTTCTGCAAAACAACAGCAATTCATGTGGCTTGCATAGTGGATTTTCATTGTATGGTACGAACATCTTCTAATTGTTCTTCTGGCTTTTTCAATAAATAATCCATAAATACCAATATGCACATGCTGCTTATGAGAGATCTTGCCTTAATGGAACTAGCATCATCAAAGGTGGTGCAGATCACAAATGAGTAGCCTTGTTTAGCTAGTTAGTTAGTAAGTGCCACACAGGCAGGCATAACTGAAAGCGGAATTACTAAATGTTGCAATGATAATACAACAAATATATGATTTGATAATTTTGATGCATTGTTTGCCAAATGAATTCAATCTTGACCAGAAGTGGGCACTGCTCCTGCTGTTTGTCCCACATCTGAGGCTTCCTGGGTAGAGTATACTGTATGTCTGCAGGGTGTGAAAGTTCTGCAAAGCCTAGCTGGATTTACATGCATCCAGGGTCATTCACACCTCAGGTGGAAACTTTGAGCAGGGCACACTGCATACTGTACAGGCAGAGCAGAGCACACTGCATACTGTACAGGCAGAGCAGGGCACATTGCATACTGTACAGGCAGAGCAGGGCACATTTCATACTGTACAGGCGGAGCAGAGCATACTGCATGCTATACAGGCAGAGCAGAGCATACTGCATGCTATACAGGCAGAGCAGAGCATACTGCATGCAGTACAGGCAGGAATGGCCTTGAATGGAGAAGGACATAGCTTCTCAGGATTACCAGCACCCAGTCTGGTTGCTACAACATGTTTGGTAAATCTCAATGTTTTGATTAAAGTACAATATGTAGAACATAAAATATGTGGATAAGTTAATTATGGACAATTGGTTCAATAATTTAATTTGACATTGTTTTATGACTTCCACAAACGATACGCAATGTTTATAAAATAATCTTTTTTTACATTTCATAGGTCCATTTTGATTAAAATTAGTTTAGTCAGTATGGTTGAGGGTAGTATGGATCATAGAATGTTTTCAGGGGTTAATCACTTGAGTCTGGACTGGAAACATAACGTAGTAAGTTTATAGTTCATTTGGTGACGCTTTACATTAACTGCACCTTCTTAATGCATTTATAGAATTTTTGTACATTAATAACAAACATGATTTGATTATACACTTATAATGTTTGTTATTAATGTACAGAGGCTCCTCTACTTACAAATGAGTTACGTTCCAAACGACCGTTCATAACTTGAAATGTTCGTAAGTCGTTATTGAATATCATTTTAAGGGTATACGCAAGTACAAAGAACTGGGATGCTGGGATTATGCACGTTATGCTGCTGCGTGGCGGGAGTAGCGGCCAGAAGTCGTATTAGGCGGATTTGGCGTGCAGAAAAAAAACTTGATGTTGTGGACAGGGAACAGGAGCCCAAGGAACAGAATTTAGACTTACAGTCCTCTTCGTTCGTATGTCTGAAAGTTCGTAAGTTGAAAGTTCGTAAGTAGAGGAGCATCTGTATATTAAAGCTGTCAATATATAGTACTTACAGTACATGCTGCTTATGAATGCATTATGAAGTTGCACTCAATGTTCTATGAATGAATTATAAAGGCATTTTGAAGGCACACTTAATGTAAAGTGTTAATATTCATTTTTTTGTTGAAATTGCCCATTCGTGGTTCTGCATTTAGAGTTTACCTTATGTGCTGTTTGTATTGTATTTGTATCCATTATATTGTAATGCCTACTTTTGAAACCATCACTAATAATAAGACTAGCAGAGTGGTTATGATTTCTCATATAGGCTTTACTTAATAGATGATACTTGATGTAGCAAATGGGGATCAGGGGAACAGAGCTGACCGTCAGTCATTTCATTATTCTGGAAATGATCTTTCCTCTCTTCAGCTCAGTGAGACATCAGGTGGCGCCAAAAGACTTGCCTGTTCTGATGCCCCGTGTGAAGAAACGCCTTAGCGCCTCTTTGGCTGATCACACCACGTCTCTAACCACCAGCAGTCATGGGGGGGTCCAGCCCCCAGCAACCAGTGAGGTAGTACCTCCCTTGACTTTCTGTGTGTCATACAAGGTGTTTTGACTCAAGCCAATTGCTCCTTGCCTCTCTGGATTCACTTCCTCACATGATTCATAGATAGTCGCATGTACCGCTGCGTTGTTTTGCCTGAAAAGCTAATGGCCCCACATAATTTTAGCAAAAACTGTAACACTTTACACATCTCTACTTTCAAACAATGGCCTGCTGACACCCAACAAGAGGTGTTGATGTAGCAGGCAGCTCAGTGCCCTGGTTAGGCCTACCTGAAGCTGTGTTTGCTTAGTGATGTAATGCCGTTTGCGTTTATCACAACAAAATGCTCCTTAAGAGTAATAGTGGCATGTGCCACTCCCCATCTGCATTGTCTGGACGTACCTAATGTGGTTGAAGTGTCAGCAGTTTTAATAACTGACAACCGTCCTTAATCTTCTTTTTGCTTAAAGCTTCTTTTCTACTGTAACCCTGAAACCATATATCTGTCAGCCCCTGCCTCCCAAGGTGTCCACTGCTAATCCTGAACTGGTGGAGTCAAGCCAGTCCCTGTTGGAGTGGTGCCAGGGGGTCACTCAGGGCTATAAGGGTGTGAAAATCAGCAACTTCAGCACCTCCTGGAGGAATGGCATGGCTTTCTGTGCCATCCTGCACCACTTCTGCCCAGACAGGGTGTAGGTACCCCACACCCCCTGTGTGGCCGTTTTTACCACATGATTGTTTTCCTTCTCTTTTATCGCTGAATATCAGTGTATGCAGCTTATATATAATGTACCTCAGGAGTGTCATGGGTTTTTTTTTGAGAGGAAAGCATGAATCACACAGTGTGGAGTTTTTATTAGTGCTTGGTGTGAAATATGAATATTATATTCTTGTGTAACACTTCCTGAATTCTTAGGAATTATGAAATGCTGGACCCATATGACATCAAAGAAAATAACAGAATGGTGAGCTCCCGTTTACCATTTGGCGTGAACTTTACACACAGTATCTTCACAGTTTCCATTGTCCCTGACTATAGTGCCATGATTAACCTCCCTGGGAAAAATAATGAATGGCCTCCAGCTTTATGTATGCATATTCCTGCATATATTTTTAAATTTAATGGTACCAGAATATTTCATTCCAATCATATACACATTATTTGTGCACAGTGGTGATACAGCATTATAAGGATATGAATACAGAGGTAAAAAAACGTGTACCTTGAAGAATGTATTGTCTAACATTCAGACCCATAAGAGCATTCATTGTTCACCGCAGTCCTCCTCTTCACTTTCAGGCATTCAGTGGCTTTGCAGACCTGGGCATTTCCCCGCTGTTGTCGTCCTCGGACATGATGCTGTGGGCTGTGCCTGACCGACTGATCGTGATGACCTACCTGAGCCTGATCCGCGCGCACTTCACCGGGCAGCAGCTCAGCGTGGTGCAGATCGAGCACAACAGCAGCCAGTCCAGTTACAGCGTGGATGGGCCCCTCAACAGCACTGACACACATGAGGCTTTTCAGTACTGTGCCCAGAGGCTGCAGGCTGGGGCCGCCCTGCAGGAGACTGAGGGCAAGTCGCCAGAGGAGCCAGCTCAGTTCAATGGGAACTTGGTCCCACCTCCTAGAACCAAGAGTGTCCTGAAAGTAGAGGAAGGTAGGGCGACAAGTCAGAAGGAAGGACAGGAGGCAGCACCGGCCCCCGTCGCCCCTCCCAGATACCGCACTGCAGCCTCCAGGTCCAGCTTCACCCGTGTGCGAGATGCAGACCTTGTGAAGAAGCGACGTTCCCAGCAGAGGAGTCTGTCTCTGGAGGATGCAGATGTGCCTGATCAGAGTGCCCCCCACAGGAGTGCAGAGGTAACACATATTCCCTGCACAAAAGATAACAAGGTCCATCTATTTATCTAGCTGGGTATAGGGACATTCAGACTTCAGATACGCAGTCTGAGAGTCTGGTGTATTGATGTGTCAGTTTCACCACATGGTTGGTTGTCTTTTCCCCTTGTACTGTTTACATCTTTCTTTTAGATCATCTTTGTTGACCATCAGTCAGATTCGTCTCGCTGTTCCTCACAGGTTTCTGAGATGCAGAGAGACAGCAAGTTGAAACGTGGGTCTTCTGGTACAAGTGAGCCTGGCGAGCCAGGTAGGCACTTAGTCTGACTTCCATTCTGTTTTTGCTGAGAAATCCCAGTTTGGGTTGAGGTGCTATGGGCTGTACATGCTGAAAAAGCTGTAATAAGCCAGATAGGAGGTCAGTCCTGTGGTAAGAAGTGGGTTTGATTCATTTTAACAAGAAAAGCCAATGTTCAAAGTAAAACATTCTTTTTTATAACGTGTATTTTTGGTCAGTGTCTCTTCAGAAACAGCTGTCTACTGATTTATATGTGAAGGGGAAATTACATTTATTTTTGTTCCATTGCAATTTTAATGTTACATTGTTGGTATGTCTGAGAATTCCAGGCCCCCGTGCATTATAATGTATCATACTGCACTATTACAGAGGGAATGTGAAGGTAGACTGTCTAACGTTTTATGTATGTATGTGAAATCTTAACAGTTCCGGAGCCTGGTGTGATGAGGGAAGAGGGTGGACTTGAGGAGGACGAGAGTACAGTCAGTGCACCAAAATTTTTTTCAACCATAGATTTTTTAAAATATATTTTTACTTTATTATTGCAATTCTGTAAAGTATATTTGTGTGAAATTATAGAATTAAATAATAAATACTCCATAACCTGTACGGCTCAAATTCTCAAGGACTGGAATGCCTAGAAAACAGTTTAATATGCAGTATTTTAGACTTATGTGCAATATTTGTGTGTAAGTTATCTCTTACATAATTTGTATGTTTGTGCACTTACGTTTGACCCTGGATTTTCACGGCGTCCCCCAGGACATCAGTCAGTATGTGAAGAGTGAGATGCAAGCCCTAGAAAATGAACAGAGGCACATTGATAGCAGAGCCAATGTGGTAGAGAAGGCCCTGAGACAAATGATGGAGAAAGGTAAGAGCCTGCTAAGCTGCAAGGAGCAGGTGGCTGAAATATAGTAGTTTGACGCATTTCACGGCATTTCAGGTGGAATTACTAGACAAATTTCACCAGTCTTTATTCGAATAACATTATATTAACCCTGCGCCCACTACACATGGAGATAAGTGTATGGCTCAAAATATTTTTTTCTTTCCATACAAAAAGAGATATTACTTGTTGCTCAAAATGCTAATTTAAAACTTTCACTGTAAAGTACCCTAAATAATGTGTGGGGCCAAGACATCACGTGCTCCGGTGCTCAACTGTTGAAATTGTAATCAAACTATTTTAATCAAACAATTCACTCGTGATTAAAGTGAACATTCTAGATTTTGATTTTTGTTTCCCCTTGTACAAATGACGGTACGTCCCCCATTTCAGGGCACCGTAAAGTTTGGTGTGTTTAGTACTTTGTTGCATGTCCCTTTCATAGCATGATTGCTCCAAGTTTGCGTTTCATGGGCATCAGCAGGTACTGAGTATCTTCCCTACAGTAGAGGCCAGGCCAGCAGATCCTGCTTGTTTCGGAGGCTTGTCCTTTTTAAGTTTCCTATTCAGCATACGCAAGGCGTGCTTCATTTAGGATTTAGGTCGGCTGACTGAAGCAGGAATTAAGAATTTCAGTTTTTTGCTTTGAAAACCTCCCGTATGACTATAGCATGTTTGGGATCAATGTCTTGCCATAGAATTAAGTTTGAAGGCATTTACTCAAGCAGATAAGAGGTTCCGGTGCCCCTCAGAATTCACTGTGGCATTCCCATCAGCAGTTCCATCATCAGTATGGATAAGTGCTTCAGTACCTGTGGCAGCCATACATGCCCAGGGCATCACACCCCTCCCACCACGTTTTGCAGATGAGCTGGTATTCTTTGCATCTTGGCCAGTTCCTTTTAATCTCCACTCTTTCCTCTTGCCATCACTCTGATACAGGTTAATCTTGATCTCAGGTGTCCATAAGCCTTTTTTTTTACCAGAATTCTGCAGGCTTTTTAAGTACTATTTGACAAACTGTAATCTGGTCGCCCTGTTTCTGTGGCTAACTAGTTTGCGTCTCACAGTGTAGATCGAAATATTAAGCTGTATTGTTAAAAGCTGCACCTACACTATGTTCTGTATTCTGCATCCTATTTTCCATTCTCAATTCAATTCAAATTCACAAATTAAATTGGCACTTCACATTCATTCTCAATTCAGTTCTAAATGGTGTACCAACCCTGCCTCATAATAGCTTCTTTCATTGGTACAACTCTGGTCCTCATGTTGAACTGGAAACTACAGACTCCAAAGGTGATCAAAGCAAGCCAAGGTATCTAATGCCTGCACTAAGCCTAATGTTCCGTTCATTATGATGCCCTGAGATGGAAGGACAGTGTGTAAAAAGTCCGGTACTTTCTACATGGTGAAACTAAAATGTATGCAAATATTCAAAAATTAAAGTCTAGGATGAGCACTTTAATTACGGGTGAATTGTTTGGTTAAAACTTTAGAACTGTGAAGCCCATGGGCAAAACACGGAAAAATGTGTCTTTGACCGAAACATGGAGGAGACTGTAGCCTTGAAACAAGGGCTCAATATTGGAGAAATTCACTTCGCAATATTTGAATCCTTTTGTGATATTTATAAAAGTAGGAAGTTAAAGATTTTCCAAAAATAAATGAGTCAGATAGAACTCATTATCCACCAATAGAGTCCGTCTTTACTTTGAAATTCAAAGCGGTACTTCATATTCTAGTTAACTCATCATAAAGTGTCTACTGGTACCCTAACGATTCACTCTTATTTAATTTTTTTTTCTGAATGAATTTCACAGAACCTGAATTTCTAGAGCATTTTTAATGACAGTCACAACAACCTACATGTATATAGAAAATTAACAGCAGCAGTGTAATCAGGTTACACTTATTGCCATAAAAACGAAAATCTTCTGGTGATCAGTTCTTGTTTGCTTGTTTGGCTCAGTCATTTTCGTTAATTTTCTCACTAACACGGCACATTGTGAGTGAACAAGGGTGAGAACGATTATAATTATCTTGGAGGCCACATACAGAAGTGATCAAAAACAGCAGAGCTAAACCTCAGGGCGAAGTTTGATTTGAAAATTACAGTAAAATATACAGGCTCTTGTAAGGCAAACTCCATTTCATATTGGAAGAGTGGGACAGTCCCAGCATGTGGGTCAACAGTGTGGTTCTGCTGCCTTAGGCAACGACCGTGCCGAGGAGGAGAAGCTAATCCAGGAATGGTTTACTCTAGTAAATAAGAAGAATGCCCTCATCCGGAGACAGGATCACCTGCAGCTTCTGTGAGACCTTCCCCTCTTCTGTGTGTCTGTCCACCTGTCCTGATATGTGCTGCTATGTCTCGTAATCTCAGTTGTAACCACAGAAAACTTTATTTGCTGGTTCTTTGTGGCTGATAATACTATTATGAGGATTTCTTATTTATATCAGCAATAACAATCACAACAGCTGATTATCTTCCAGCAGCATCATCTTAATCATTTCTGCAGCATACTTAATTTGGATGTAGGTATTGAAAACAAGCAATTATAATAAAACACTATGTAGTAGTAGAGATGGCTGCCTGGTAGTTTAGTGTTGTGGGTTCGATTTCCACTCTAATGGTAATTTTATTTCCTCCCGCCATCAAAAGATATGTGGTTTCAGAGAATTTGCTCTTTGTAAATTTCTCTTTGTAACGTCAATTGTAAGAGACTGGCATTCCCATCCAGGGAATGTTGCTTGTTGTGACCTGTGCTTCCTGGAATCATGAGTCGAATAACTGGTCACGGAAGGTGGATAAATGGACTTGCCTGTATTTCCATTTAAAATACTACCAGCTCATACTGACAGGAATTATGACAAAACGCTCATAGTCATGGTGATATGATTACATCATTCGTGTACCCGTCTGGTCCTGGGTTTAACCCATGCCATCTGGTTTGACCCAGGCAAGAGGAGCGGGACCTTGAGAGGAGGTTTGAGCTGCTGAACCGAGACCTGAGAGACATCATGGCCACGGAAGGTAAGGTCACTAACCACAGTCCCTATTGTCAGCACGGCAATCTTACTAGTAAGTGCATGCTTTAAATAATAATCACTCTTATTATAGCATATATCCTAGTTTGTCCTAAAAAACAACTTCTCTGTATCCCTAGTTGAAAACAGGCAAGTTGAGGTATGGCAAGTTTATTTATATAGCACATTATTCAATTCAATTTATGTTAATATAGCGCCTTTCACAACAGAGTCTTCCCAAGGCGCTTTAAATGGATGTGTTGTGAAACATTACAACATCGTTAGAGAGAGTAATACAGAATGAGAAAAAGGAAGTAAAGAAAATGGGTAAAAAAAGCCAGATGACAACAGAGGAGAGGAACCAAAAACTCCCATGTAAGGGGAAAAATACCTCTGAGGGTCCTAGGTCAACTTGCTTC
>JAODJX010000002.1:16003935-16021298 GCA_026776945.1 Isichthys henryi
GCTGTAAAGCGCTTTGAGACAATGTAATGTTGTGATAATGCGCTATACAAAAATAAATTTGTTTGTTGTTTGTTTGTAAAGTATTCCACAATCTTTTTACATACTCTTGCACAGATTGGAGAGCCTCTGCCCATCTTTACTTCTGAGAGACTCTGCCTCTCTAAGCCATCCCTTTTATAGCTAATCATGTTACTGGCCTGTTACCAATTAACTTATTTAGTTGCTACATGTTCTCCCAGCTGAATCTTTTTAAACTCTCTTGCATTTTCAGCCATTTGTTGCCCCCGTGCTAACTTTTTTGGTACCTGTAGCAGGCACCAAATTTGAAATGAGCTCATCTTTCCCAGTTTGAACATTTGTTATGTTATCTATGTTCTGTTGTGAATAAAATATCGGCTCACGTGATTTGAAAGTCTTTTAGTTTTCATTTTATTCAAACTTAAAGAACTTCCCAATTTTTCCGGAATTCGGGTTGTAATCCACCCTTGCCCCACTCTCACCAACTTCTACAATTTCTAAAAGAATGGATCACGTGGAAATGTGAATGTTAATTAAAATTTCAAGAAGGACTGGATAGATCACCTGAAAATGTAAAAGTTAATAAATGTGTTTTTACCTGAATACTGTGAGTCCTTGTCATGATATAGAAGTCTGAGAGTATACTTATCCATTTATTGCATATTCCAATTATTTTGCAAAAAAATTTTGGTAGTTACTTGTACACCTTTGTGTATGTTTTAATGACCATGTTAGAAAATGTCATTTATATTATTTATATATTTTTATATGTTTAAATATTTATATTCAATTTATTTCTCTTTTGCACTATGATCATAATTTTCTGTAGCATAACAGTAAGAACTAACATACAATAATGAACAGCTAAGAAAAAAATTGCAGAACAGGAAGGCTAGCAGTGCTGGCGTCAAGGTGGGGCATTCGAAGGCATTGCCCCACCCAGCGAGTCCCCACGCACCCCCCCCCTCCACACACACACACACGCTCCGGCACCCACCACCACAGGCTCCAAAATATTCATTTTTATATCTAATTATTTTTCAGATAGTAAATGTGCAAACATTCACGAAACTAATAAAGAGCGGTTTCAAATATTTTGTTGTCATATTATAAATTCACTTGAAAGAATGTAGGCTAGTTGGTGCTGATTGGTTGTTGCTTTGGTGCGGCATTTGACTTTCGCGTGGAAAATATGATAAAATAGAGTTTTCAACCACCAGCGGTCACATTAGGGTAGCGATTCATTCAACTGAGCAGCCTCTTTTCATAAGGGTGTGTAATTCAAGAGAACGATTCATTCAACGGTAATGGTTATTTGTGACTGAAAATGAATGGACATAAGAACGTGGTGGAGGTTCATCTTGGCCTCCTCCAGCAGGTCGACAGGATGATGTTGTTATTTCTTCAACTGTCAGCGCCGACTCCACTGAAGGAACTGATAGCAACAAAAACGACCTTAGCTGTGAAAGACAGCAGTGTGTCAACGAAAAATATTATGTACGTTTCTGTTTAGTGTATGTAGTCATATGTCTATTGACAAATGTAGCAATAGATTTTGTTTGTTGAAAATCTATTATTTGTATGTTGAAAATATATTATGACACATTATAAATTTATAAATGCATTATGCACGTCATTTTCACTTTCACCAGAAAGCGTGGCGGCGCTACCGTCCTAAACCACACTCCACTCTTCGTTTACAAATTTTACTCGGATCAGAAGAAATTGAAAATAGGCCTGTATCTGCCAGTCTGACAGCATGTGCTGAAATCCTCAACAATTCATATATAGTCTTATAAAGTCTAATACAGGGGGGAAATTGGTGAATAAGTTGCAGTCTTGGGAATTACAAAAAAAAAGATGACTGACTGCTTGTGTCGGTCTTTTTTTGTTGTTGATGGCTGCAGACGTTCACATCGCTGGGAATCCCGTGACCCACAGGAGTCACGAAAAACTGTCAACCTCTAGTGTTGCTCATATGAATATAGTTCACGATCGATAGTGCCCCCGCATAGTCAGATGCCAACCCGGTAGATCCACTCTGACGCCAGTCCTGTGTATTTCTTATTCAAAGCCAAAATGGTTCTTGATTTTATTTTTCTTCAAACCATATCTGTGTATCGGAAAGCTTCATAAGGCATAATTATCTGTGGTCATCCAGCAAAAACTCAAACATTATTATTGCTGGACAGAATGAACCAGATGGTTTATTTTTTTGTTATAGGGAAAGCAGACGTCACATACACTCCAGGTCCCCAGCCTCTGGAAGATAAGCCTCTCTCTCCATGGCGCCTATGGGCTGTGCTCCTTGCATCCCTGTTACTGACAGCCCTCATTTCTTCAGCTGCTTGCCTCATACGTCGCCGTTACAAGAAGCACAGGTGATTTTTGTTTGAGTGGGTTTAAACTGAGCCTTCCCTCGTTATTGATAATGTACTGCATAACATTTCGATCAACCATGGACCACATATACGGTGGTAGTTCCACAAGATTATGATGGAGCTATGATGGATCGCCTGCCGATGCCGTAGCTGTCGCGCAGTAGCGTGTTTGTGGTGATGCTGGTGTAAATAACCCTACTGCTCTGCCAGTTGTATAAAAGCAAAAACATAGTACTCAACAATAAACAACTACTGTTACTGTTTTTTTGTTACTGGTTTTTGTATTTACTATACTATTATTATTTAGGCTAGACTATATAGCCTAGGTGTGTAGTAAACACTACCATCTAGGTTTGTGTAAGTACACTGTATGATGTTCTTGCAACAACGAAATGACACAATTCATAGAAGCGACATGACTGTATAGATTGTGGTAAGTATAACTACACTGCACATAAATTATCTCTACTTTGATGGCCTGTGTATTTATCATACAATTCCTGCTTTTACTGTATTTTAGTGTTAATTTAGGCTTTATGTGTTATTTGCTATTATTTAATAGGTTATTTGTTCAGTCTGGGAATGCTATTTTTTGTAATTTTTCTCATATAATGGTAATTGCTTCTTTGTTTTATACCATTTTGGCGTACAAAAGATTTCATAGGAATGCTGTACTTTCGCATAGCCTGGGAAACCTGTACAGTATGTATTTCTCTTCAGTAGGGAGGAAGTTACTTGTGTTGCCTTTGCTGCTGGTCTTCAGGCATACATATCCACATCACTTCATTTGACTGCTACAAATGAAATATGTGGTTTGGAATAAATACTTCATTAACCCTCTTTTGCAGGATCTACGATCTTCTTTAACTGACACAACATATCACCACCTTAACATCAAAATAAAAATATCTCCTGTCCTGCAGTTAATTGTTTGTGCATGGCGGATGAGCATTGCACTTTGTCTATCTGAGCTATTATCTCTGTCATGTACAGAGATCAGGATCAGGCGCTGAAACTGATGCCCATCCAAACTGGAACAACATACCGCCGGCAAGAGCAAAATCACCAAGGTCCTCATCAAACCAATAGTGAGTCTTAATTTTTTATGTTTTCGTGTTGTTCTTATAAGTGAAACATGTTCACGACATGCATTTTGAAGCGTAACATAAAATCAGTTTCTAAATTGAAATTGCTTTATTAGCACAGACACTCCCTGGGTTACAGTGATTTGTGTGAAATTGTTTTGACTGTGATGGGTAAATGTTTTTCACTTTCAGTACATTATTCAACACTTTTTATTTAACTTACATTTTATGTTAAGGATTTTGCCCAAATGTAGGCAAATGTATGTGTTCTACGCATGTTTAAGGTAGGCTATTCACTAGCCTGTGTTCTTTTTTAGGTTAGGTGTACTGTATTAGAATGCATTTCTGCCTTATGATATTTTCAGTTTACGATATTTTCAGCTTACGATAAGTTTGTCAGAACATAACCCTGTCGTCTCCCGGGGAGAGGCTGTATTCTTCATGCCATTTAGCTGTATTAAATTTGTTTTTTAATATATCCGTAATTAAATTGTGGGTGACCTCAGTCTTTCTGCATTTGTTCTCTCCGTTATATTGCCTTACTCACTTCTGTTCTGTCCTCATTCCTCTCCTGCATCTGCTCTGTTCCTGCTGCCCTCACCGGCCCACAGTCCAGCTGCAGGATGAGCAAACGGAGCGCATCCTGATGGGTATCAGGGAGGTGTTGGTGGAGCGTTGCACCCTGGTGCTGGGCAAGGTGCTGGGTACCGGTAAGCAGGGGCATCGCAAGGACATGGATACCCTGGCAGATTCAGGGGGCTTGGCGCATTATAGGGGTCCCTGAACATGAAAAATGCTGCTATATATGCTAGTCCAAAAGGCGTAAAGTGTCATTTTGTCTGGGGGACCCAGAATTTCCAGCTACATTATGCCTCCACTGGCATGTGTCATTCCAGTGCAACTGCAGACACGTTGACATCGTAAGAACATAAAGTTACAAACAAGAGGAGGCCATTTGGCCCATCAAGCTCGTCTGGAAGGAATTAACCTACAGTAATACATTAAAGTTAGCCGGATCTTGACAATTTCAGATTTGAAAGAATCTAGGATCTTAGCTTGCACTACCCTGTCGGGGAGGGTATTCCAAACTCCAGTTACACACTGTGAGAAGTTGTTCTTTCTCAGATTCAAACTGAAGTGTTACTCCACTAGTTTCTGACTGTGGTCACGGGTTTTTGAATTAGAACGTACTCTGAAGTAACAATTTTGATGAACAGCGTCTAGACCTGTTAGAATCTTGTATACCTGGGTCATGTCACCCCTTAGTTTCCTTCAGTCCTATTGCTGCAGACACTCAGCAGCATTTTCTGATTAACTTATAGTCATGTGAAAAAAGTATTGTGGCTTACATAAGCATTCACCCCTCTGAGTCTTTCCCATGTTTTGTCATGCCACAGCCTTAAATGAAAATGGATTTTATTTGGCTCGGTACTATTTCATTAGCACAACATGCATAACATTTTGAAGGTGCAAAATATCTTCATTGTGACACCAACAATTATTAATTGTTTAATAATTAAGACCAAAAGAACACACATCTGTTGGATGTCCAAGTATACACCACCCGTTAGCTAACACTTGGTGGAACCACCTTTCGCTGCAGTTATTATGTGCGAGTCTTTTGGGGTATATCCCTACCAGCTTTGCACATCTAGAGTGCAAATTTTGCCCATTCTTCTTGCCAAACTAGCTCAGACTTAGATAAATGGAGACTGTTTGTGGGCAGTAACTCTAAAGTCTTGGCACAAGTTATCGACTGGATAGTGCTGTGGGCTATGAATAGGCCATTCTAAGACATTCATATTCCTTATTCACATCCCTTCAAGCCACCTAATGTACCTCTGGCTGTGTGCTTGGGATCATTGTCCTGCAGGAAGGTGAACCTCCACCACAGCCTCAGTTCCCTAGCAGATTGAACCAGGTTTTCTTCAAGATTGGACCTGTATTTGACTCCATGCATCTTGTCCTCAGTCCTCACCAATTTCCTAGTACCTGCTCATGAATAGCAAAGTACAAATTAGATTCTGTATTTAAATTGACAAAACATTCCAGGAACCTATTTTTCTTCTTGTTGTATCACCATAGACACAATACAGACTTCTTATAAATTATGCGAGGACATTTGCCTCCCGAATCACATCAAGCATAGATGAGTTGTGTGTTCAGAGAAGCTATTCTGCACACCAGTGTTGTTCTAAGCTGTTAGTTCACCCATTCTTCTCTGAGATCTTTCATTAACAAGATGTTTATATGTATGAACCTTTGTGTTTTGTTCTGGTCCATTTGCAGGAGAGTTTGGGTCAGTATATGAGGGTCTGTTCTACCCACAGCAGGAACCTGAGATAAAAGTTGCAGTGAAGATGACTAAAGGTGTGTGTCTTAATGTCTGTATTTATTTAGGATATAAAGGAAAGTTATTCTATGTCTTGCAACTGTAGCTTTTGGGATAGGCTCTGGAGCCCATGACGTTGCATAGGATAAGCAGGTATAGAGAATGGATGGACAAAAATAAAAGGAAAACCGTGTATCTGAATAATAATTCATATACCAGTGAAATTCTAAATGGTCACATAGCTGGAATAAACCCAACACGAGGAGCATTTAACAAAGAATCATTCTGCC
This sequence comes from Isichthys henryi, assembly GCA_026776945.1. Taxonomy (NCBI): domain Eukaryota; kingdom Metazoa; phylum Chordata; class Actinopteri; order Osteoglossiformes; family Mormyridae; genus Isichthys; species Isichthys henryi. The sequence goes on from JAODJX010000002.1 coordinate 16,010,042, forward strand.
CTTTTGTTTCTAGTTGGCATTTATAGCAAGGAAGATCTAGAGTCATTCCTGAAGGAAGCTGAGCTCATGAAGAACTTCAAGCACACTAATGTGGTCAGGCTACTGGGTATGATCCTCTTTTAGGCCATATTCATCGCTGAACAGTTTGGCCTGTTTGAGACACATTTTTCCACAGGAAATGATTCTGCAATTGAGATAAATGAAAGAAAGGTCAAATACATTTGGCCTGCAGTCAATGAAGGTTTTTTTTTCGGTAAATTATGTTCTAATCTTGTTTTCCTACTTCAGCTGCAGTTCTCATGTGTTACCTGCAGGGGTTGCCCTGGAGCAACAGGATGATTCCCCAGTACCCATGCCTATGGTTATTCTCCCGTTTATGAAACACGGAGACCTGCGACGCTTCCTCATTGCCACACGCTATGGAGACATTCCCATGGTAATCCACCTCTCGTGCACAGAAACGCACGCACACACACCCCCATGCTCATTTACATTTCCATCTCCGCAGTGACCTTATGAGGCTTTGTGGCCTTTATGAGGACCACTACTCTAAATGTCTCACCCACACATGTATCTGCCGCTTCAAAGCAGTGGTCTTAGTGATGAGATCAGTGACCATGAGCCGCAGAATGTATTTGCATAAGAACTTCAAAGGGTGAGACACCAGCTTTTCATGAAATTCGTATTATTTACTGTTTTATCAATGGAGAAAAAAATACATTAGCCATTCGCAAAATTCTGCCTGTGCTCTCAAAAGAATGACCTCTGCATGGGGGATGTCATTATCTGAATAACCCTGAATTATGCTGCTCACAAAAGGATAAAACATCTTCATGATATTTACCTGGTGGAAGATTTTTAAGCCATCTGTGTCAGCTTACTTCTGGACTTTGCTTTACATAATTAGCCATGTTTAGTCATAATGGGATTTTTTTCCTTCAGAATAAGAGGATTATGTTATAATTCAGAGAAATCTGTAGCCTAAACAGACTGAGAAGGTTATGTTCTTGTGTCTCAGTTTGTGCCCTACCAGAGTCTCCTGCGCTTCATGATTGACATTGCTGCTGGGATGGAGTACCTTAGTTCTTACGGCTTCCTGCACAGGGATCTGGCTGCACGCAATTGCATGTGAGTCCAGGAGGTGGTGCTGTATGACCAGAAAACTGTTTTTCCCCTTTACAGTTTCGAGTTTTATCAATTGCTTCCACCAGATCCCTGGATTGTACTAAAAAAGTTAAAACCCTGATATGAAAAAACAATATAAAAACAATTTTTAAAAACAAATAAATACAACAAAAACAACAAAATAAAACAAGACGATAAAATAGACATCAATAATATTACGTATCTATGTGTGTAAGTGTGTCCTGCGAAGGGTTGGTGCCCCATCCAGACTTCTTCCCTGCCTTGCACCCATAGCCTTCGGGATAGGCTCTGGACCGCCTGCGACCCTGTATAGGACAAGGAGTTTCAGAAAATGGATGGATGGATTGTATATCTATATCTATGGTATGATGATGATAATGATGATTATTACCCTCCATGAATCCGCACCTTATCATGTGCCTTTATGATTCTAGGAGCTATGTTGTCAGGGCAATTGCCCCTGGTAGGGTGTCCCAAGGCAAATTGGTCCTACTTGAGTGGCTAGGCAAAGTGCGCTACAGAACACCCCCATGAGGATTACTAAGTGTGAGTCACATAGACTCCTATGATTATTGATATTAAGGACTGTGTGACCCCACCCGGACTGGGGAGACCTGGACCCTGCCTTGGAGCCAGATCTGGGGGGAAAGCTTATAGACGAGCACCTGGTGGCCGTGTTTCTACCCATGGGCAGGCCGGTCATAGCCCAAAGGGATAACATGGGTTCTGCCTCCTGTGGATCCACGGCCTGCAAGGTGAACTGTGGAGGTTAGGTGCAATTTATATTGGGTGCTAGTTCAAGACAGGGGCCTCTACAGACTAATTGTTGGTGACAAAATCTGTCTCTAGGAACATGGAACGTAACCTTTCAGATGGGAAAGGAGCATGAGCTGGTGTGAGCAGGTATGGGTCTACTTATAGTCCCCAGGATTGGTCCCACTACATTGGAGTTTACTTTATGTGTGTTTATGACAGGTTTGCTCCCCTATAGGACAGGAAACCACATTTTAGCATACTTTAGTAGCATATTTCCTACTTGCCAACAGTCTATATTATCACCTTAAGCCCACATATTAGGGGTAGCAAACTGAGGCTAGGGTTAGGGTTAGAAAAAGTATAGCATTATCAGGTATCAACAAGTGTTTTTATGACAGGTCTGCTCCACCGTAGGATAGGAAACCACAGTTGAGCATGCTTTAGTATCATATTTCCTACTTCCCAGCATTCTGTAGTATTACCCTAAGGCTCCAAATTAGGGTTAGCGTTAGCAAACCTAGGCTAGGGTTAGGGTTAGAAAAAGTGTGCCATTTTCAGGCATCAACTTGTGTTTTTATGACAGATCTGCTCTGCCGTAGGATAGGAAACCACAGTTTAGCATGCTTTAGTAGCATATTTCCTACTTGCCAACAACCTGTAGTATCACCCTAGGGCCCTATATTAGGGGTAGCAAACTGAGGCTACGGTTAGGGTTAGAAATAGTATGGCATTTTCAGGCTTCAACATATGTTTTTATGACAGGTCTACTCCCCTTTAGAATAGGAAACCACAGTTGAGCATGCTTTAGTACCATATTTCCTACTTGCAAACATCCTGTAGTATTACCCTAAGGCCCTATATTAGGGGTAGCAAAATGAGGCTATGGTTAGGGTTAGAAAAAGTATAGCATTATCAGGCATCAACAAGTGTTTTTATGAGAGGTCTGCTCCACCGTAGGATAAGAAACTACAGTTGAGCAAGCTTCAGTAGTATATTTCCTACTTACCAACATCCTGTAGTATTACCCTAAGGCCCCAAATTAGGGATAGAGTTAGCAATATGAGGCTAGGGTTAGGGTTAGAAAAAGTATGGCATTTTCAGGCATCAACATGTGTTTTTATGAGTGGTCTGCTCCACCATAGGATAAGAAACTACAGTTGAGCATGCTTTAGTAGTATATTTCCTATTTACCAATAGCCTGTAGTATTATCCTAAGACCCCAAATTAGGGTTAGGAATATGAGGCTAGGGATAGGGTTAGAAAAAGTCTGCCATTTTCAGGCATCAACTTGTGTTGTTATGACAGGTCTGTTTCACTGTAGGACAGGAAACCACAGTTTAGCATGCTTTACTAGTATATTTCCTATTTACCAATAGCCTGTAGTATCACCCTGTGGCCCCATATTAGTGTTAGCAAACTGAGGATAGGGTTAGGCTTAGAAAAAGTATAGCATTATCAGGCATCAACATGTGTTTTTATGACAGGTCTGCTCCCCTTTAGAATAGTTAACCACAGTTTAGCATGCTGTAGTAGCATATTTCCTACTTTCTTACAGCCTGTGATAGCACCCTAAGGCCCCAAATTAGGGGTAGCAAACTGAGGCTAGGGTTAGGGTTAGAAAAAGTATGGCATTTTCAGGCATCAACACGTGTTTTTATGACAGGTCTGCTCCCCTTTAGAATAGGAAACCACAGTTGAGCATGCTTTAGCACCATATTTCCTACTTGCAAACATCCTGTAGTATTACCCTAAGGCCCTATATTAGGGGTAGCAAACTGAGGCTACGGTTAGGGTTAGAAAAAGTATAGCATTATCAGGCATCAACAAGTGTTTTTATGACAGATCTGCTCTGCCGTAGGATAGGAAACCACAGTTTAGCATGCTTTAGTAGCATATTTCCTACTTGCCAACAACCTGTAGTATTACCCTAGGGCCCTATATTAGGGGTAGCAAACTGAGGCTACGGTTAGGGTTAGAAAAAGTATGGCATTTTCAGGCATCAACATATGTTTTTATGACAGGTTTGCTCCCCTTTAGAATAGGAAACCACAGTTTAGCATGCTTTAGTAGCATATTTCCTACTTGCAAACATCCTGTAGTATTACCCTAAGGCCCTATATTAGGGGTAGCAAAATGAGGCTACGGTTAGAGTTAGAAAAAGTATAGCATTATCAGGCATCAACAAGTGTTTTTATGACAGGTCTGCTCCATCGTAGGATAGGAAACTAGAGTTGAGCATGCTTTAGTAGTACATTTCCTACTTGCCAGCATTCTGTAGTATTACCCTAAGGCCCCAAATTAGGGTTAGGGTTAGCAAACTGAGGCTAGGGTTAGTTTTATTAGCACATTTCTATAAGTCTGTTGTTTTGGCCTAAGGCCCCAAATTAGGGTTAGGGTTAGCAAACCGAGCCTTGATTTTCTAGTCGGGGGTTGGGCTCTGAATGTTGTTTGTGTGTTTGCACATTAGAGTTTCAGAGTATCCGGTCTTCTTGGAGACCTTGGAGGGGGTGCTTGAAGTCGCCTCTTCTGGGGACTCTATAATTTTGCTGTGGGACTTTAAGACTCATGTGGGTAAACACAGTAAGACCTGGAAAGGTGTTATTGGAAGAAGCAGTCTGTCCAAAGTGAACCCGAGTAGTGCTCTGTTATTGGACATCTATGCCAAACACAGTCTATCTGTAACAAACACTATGTTCAAACAATAGTGTGTTCATAAATGTACCTGGCATCAGAGGCCATAGTTTGATGAATGATTTTGTAATCATCTCGTCATATCTGTTTCGGACACTGTGTCAACTGATCACCACCTGGTGGTGACTTAGACCGGACGGTGGGACAGAATGCAGGATAAATCTGGTAGACCCAAACGCATAGTGAGAATTTGCTGGGAGTATGTGACAGAGGACCCTGTCTGGGAGATCATCAACTCACACCTCCAACACAACTTCTCTTGCATCCTGAGGGAGGCTGGAGACATTGAGCTTGGGCCACTGCTGAAATGGATGTGTGGAGCTGTGACCATAAGGTTGTAGGTGCCTGTTGTGGTGGCGAACCCGAACCTAGTGGTGAACACCAGCAGTAAACTCGGAACTGTCTTCCAAGCTTGGTTGTCAGGCTCTTGAAGCAGCTGACAGATACCGATAGGCCAAGCAAAATGCGGCTTTGGCAGTTGCTGAAGCAAAAACTCGGGTGTGGAAGGAATTTGGTGAGGCCATAGAAAAGGACTTTCGATCGGCCTCGAAGAGATCATGGAAAACCATCAGGCAACTCAGGAGTTGGAAGCAGGGCTTTACCCATACTATTTACAGCAGGGATGGAGAACTGTTGACTTCAAATGGAGATATAATCAGGAGGTGGAAGGAATACTTTGAAGACCTCCTGAATCCCACTGACACGCTTTTCTTAGAGAAAGTGAAGCTAGAAGACTCAGAGCAGGATCTAACTATCACTAGTTACACACTGGAGAGATTATGTATTATCACTGACCTGAGAACACCTTGCTATTCCCCCTGAAGAGATGGAGGAGGTGGCTGGGAAGAGGGAGGTCTGGGCATCTCTGCTTAGACTGCTTTCCCCACAATCCAACCCTGGATAAGATGCAGATAATGGATGGATGGACGGATGGATTGATACCAATTTAAGTTCCTGTAATCACTTGCACTATTCTGGGTTGCAGGGGGTCTGAAGCCTATCCCAGGGGCTATGGGCACAACCCTGCATGGGGCACCAGCGAATCACAAGGCACACTCGCACACCATTCATTCACACATCCACACTTATGAGCAATTTGATAATTCCAAATCACCTAAGCATGTTTTTCATCAGATTTCTCTCCATGTTTGGAATGTTTTTCCCATATGAAAAAAATGATTTCAGTCTCTGTTGGAAATTCCATTGCGATAAAATCATAAGTTCCATGAGTTTCTCATTTATTTTAATTTTAAGTGCCGATGCAGTGCTATAACAATTGTTAATTTGAAAACTGCAGTGCAACTCTGCATATAAGACGGTAAGTCTGTATCTACTTTCAGTCAAGCAGCTGTGTTCCTCTGCTCCACACGCAGGCTGGGGGATGACTTAAGAGTGTGTGTGGCTGACTTTGGCCTGTCCAAGAAAATCAGCAGCACTTATTATAGGCAGAAAGAGGCCATACGTATGCCAATCAAGTGGATGGCCATAGAGAGCCTCGCAGACAACATCTTCACTATCAAGAGTGATGTGGTAAGCTCCCTGTAGGCCTCCTACTGTCTAAATGACATTTGTTATATAGTAAAATCTAATCTGGGTTTGGTGCCCAGGATTATTGACTTATAAACATATACAGTGGTACCTTGGAACGCGACCTAAATTTGTTCCAGAAGGCTGGTCGAGTTGCGATTTAGTAGAGGTCCAAGTTGCATTTCCCCATAAGAAATAATGTGAATTAATTTAATCTGTTCCAGACCCCTAAATGATTGCCTATTCAAACTTATATACCTACCTGGCTAATGATAAAAAGCATTAACAATCAATATAAAACTAATACGCATATGAAAAAGCACACATACAAAAGCAATAAACATGAAATAAATGACGATCTCCGAAGCGAGAGCACACACGTGCTCCACCTTCAAGTCTCGCTATAACTTCCTTTTTAAGTTTACAGTTACGCTCACTACTTTCCTCTTTGGTCTGCTGCTTTCACCATAAACTTTCTTAGGGGTCATGATTACTGTTTCACTATAAGTACTGCAGATGAAGCACAAAAAATTCATACCGAACTCAGCTTTTGCATGTTGAACTCAGTGGAGAGATACCGTGAGACAGAGTGATTTATAGGCATCAGCATCCCAAGTAGGTCCATTTGCCTTTGCGTCAGCCAATCAGAGATGCATCTCGACGTGAACAAGTTTTGGCAGGCCTGTTTGTTTTGTTGTGTTTTTGGTTGGGTTGCGGTTAGAGTTCTTGCCAACCTGTTTGAGGTCCAAATCGGTAGAGATGAACGCGTCTCAACCCATACAAGACTTAGCAGGAACGGTAAAGTTCCAACATTTCGGTCGAGGTGCAAGTCGAAAAAAATTCAACAGACCCGTTTCATGTCCGACTTTGTCAAGTTAAGAGGCGTTCGAGTTCCAAGGTTCCGCTGTATTTATCGTTAGATTGACAGAAGCTTTTTCCAAGCAGGGTATAGCTGATGCTGAATGTGCGGCCATTTTGCTGTGCTCCCTCTCTCTTCTGTCACAGTGGTCCTTTGGGGTCACCATGTGGGAGATTGTGACTAGAGGGAAGATGCCTTATGCTGCAGTCCACAACCATGAACTCCTAGATCTGCTCGAATCTGGACGACGGCTCAAACCTCCTGACTGTGACCCCAAGCTGTGAGCTCGCTACCTGTGAATTATGGAAATGATGCACGGAGCTGAAACTTTATATGAATTGTTATTCTTTTGTTTACACCTATAGTATGTTCACAGTTTCTATGGTCAGATTACGTAAGTGGTACATTCGCTCACTTTTGGTATTGTCTTCTTGATATTAATCATAAATGGACATAAAGTTTCTGCCTTCTGATTTAGATTAACTTGCATTGACACAGAATCCTCTGTACATCACTTCAAATGCGAACATAACCAGGAGCCTTTAAAATGATGCTAAAGTATGTAAAGTAGAGGTAGGCAACCCTGATCCTGGAATGCAGGTATTCGGCAAGTTTTCCATTCTGCCAGGTCTCATGAATCACACTCTGTCAGAGAGTAACTGTGCTCTTGAGAGGTAAAGTGGTCTATCCCACATGTCAGTCAAAAATGAATTTAGTGTCCAATATTAATTATTGAGGGTCTATCTATCTTTTAAATATACCAAGATCTGTGCTACCTATGATATACATCAATTGTAGGGTACAGGCACACTGATTTCTTGAAAAAATTTCAACTTTGGAACTCATTTTCTCAAAACTTTGTTTTTCTGGGATAGCCCACTTTACCTCCCAAGGGCACAACTCTTTGGATAGAAAACCAGCTGAGTAACTGTACTCCAGGATCAGGCTTGCCTACCCCTGATGTAGAGAGTACATCTTTTTGCGTTTTAACTGTATTTCCCCTACCTGCCCCCCAGTTATGACGTAATGCTGAGCTGCTGGAGGCGGGACGCCACACAGAGGCCATGCTTCACTCAGCTGGGGGAGGAGCTCCGAGCGCTGCTGTCAGAGCTGCCCCCCCTGGAGGCCAGCAAAGAGGCACATTACATCAACCTGGGCCTGCAGGTTGCAGAACAGGGTCACACTGATGAAAAGAACCCAGAATGTGAGGAGGAACTAGTCACTGGCAACGTGTACCTGCCTGCACCGGGAGCTTGCGGCCCCTCCATGGAGGATGAGGAAGGATATCTTATGTACATGTCGGAGAAGAACTGACTGCATAGGCCTGGAACAGGCAAACAATATAGAAATCTAATTCTTGCAATAGGAACAATAGTAATATCTCAATAAATTGCTGTACTAAGAGATTTTAAAACTGATTTGAGGATGGATATAATTTAACTCTATATGTAAACAGAAGCCAAATATATTAGATGATGTGTGTTCATGTTTAGAGTACTTCAGTTGACTGAAGACTGACAAAATGACAAGACACACTTGCATATAAATGTACAATTGTTATTGAGTGCAGTATACAGGCCATACAGGCAGATGTGCTCAGACAGCAGGCTCTAATTTGGGATATACATTCAGCCCGAACCAAAGTCAACCTCGCCGAGTACAATCGTTTCATAAATTTTATGTCAATGTGAAAGCTAGTCTCACTCCAGTGTTGTAAATATGTTGTTTGAAATTACCTTGTATGTACAACATGGGATTTACCATGCAGTGCAGTTATATTGTGCCTGGGGATTTTCTGTTTTATCATGCACGCATGTTGACATGTGAACCATGGTAGATGATCCTAGGGTGGCTGCACCCTGAGCTGGATCAGTCCACATCTGGCCAGAGCTGGTGGAATCCAGCCTCATTTAGAATGTGAAAAGCCTGTTGCCATTTTATCAGCTCTGAATACATTCACATTACATCTTGCGTAGCTCTTAGTCAAGTCATACAGGATCTTCTTGAATGTCCTGAATAAAAAAGTGCCAAAGAAGAAGGACCTCACATCTAAAGAAAATGTGCTTATATGGAGAAAGGGGTATCAGGTGGAAGAAGAGAAGGAGATAGAGGATCTCTTTCAGTCAGAACGCACAGTGCTCACAGAAAGTCTTGGAACACTTGCTTGATTCAGTAAATATATTGCGATTTAATTAGTTTCATAAGAAATGTCCATTGACAAGCAATGTTTAACATGTCTACACAGATCTACCACACAGAGTTTCTTTTTAAGTACCATCATTTTATTGACTGACTCATTCTCTGTTCTTGCCATTTTGCTATGAATTGCCATTGTAGTCACTGGCTCCCAATGAGATACAAAACATAAATGATTGATGTTTCATGTTATAGTATTTCAAAGGTGTAACAATTAAAAAGCACCCAATGAGACTTCTCAATATTTTTTTACCTCTTTTTTAACTATAATTTGAATAAATGATTTTTAAATAAGTGCCCATTGCCTCCGGGATAGGCTCCGGACCCCGCGCGACCCAGTAAGGATAAGCGATTTGGAAAATGGATGGATGGATGGATTTTTAAATAAAACATAAGTATTTTTGCAAACATCCCAAGACTTTCTGTGAGCACTGGAAACCTGAGTTTGTTCCAGATGGAAGCCAGATCTGGGGGTTTAACATGCTCCATGACCTCCTGAGAGGGTGACAGGGCATGCAGAAGAAGAAGGTGCCAGAACCTGAGCCTGTGGTCAACATCTACACCCACACTTCCATCTATCCATCCATTTCCATCCACTTATCCGGGGTTCGGGTCACAGAGGTAGCAACTTCAGGAGAGATACCCAGGCCTCCCTCTCCCCAGCTACCTCTACCAGTTCTTTGGAGGGGGGGGGGCGTTCCCAGGCCAGCCGAGAGATATAGTCCCTCCAGCGTGTCCTGGATCTGCCCCGGGACCTCCTCACTGTAGGACATGCATGGAAAACCTCTCCAGGTAGCTGACCAGAAGGCATCTGTGCCAGATGTTCAAACCACCTCAACTGGATCCTTTTGACGTGGAGAAGCAGCGGTTCTACGCTGAGACTCTCCCGGATATCCAAAGTTTTTACCTTATCTCTAAGGGAGAGCCCAGACACCCTGCAGAGAAACCTCATTTCGGCTGCCTGTATTCGCGATCTCATTCTTTCGGTCATTACCCATAGCTCATAACCATAGGTGAGGGTAAGGACGAAGATGGACCAATAGATTGAGAGCTTTGCTTTTCCGGCTCAGTTCTTTCTTAGGCACGACGAACTGGTTAAGTGCCTGCAAAACTGCAGATGCCGCTCCGATCCGTCTGTCCAGTTCTCGATCTCGCCTACCCTCACTCGTGAACGAGACCCCGAGATATTTCAGCTCCTCCACTTGGGGCAGTACCTCCTCCCTGACCTGAAGAGGGCAATCCACCCGTTTCCAGCTGAGAACCATGGTCTCAGACTTGGAGGTGCTAATCCTCATCCCCACCGCTTTGCACTCGGCTGCGAACCACTCCAGAGCACGTTGGAGGTCCCCAGTAGATGAAGCCAACAGGACAACGTCATCCACAAAAGGCAACAATATAATCCTGAGGCCACCACACTGGACATCTCTCGATTGGCCTGGGAACGCCTCAGCATCCCCACCCTTAAAAAAAGAAAGAAAAATCAACAAAGATCTTTCAGAATTGGATGCTGCTCTCACTGCCTTTGAATTAAACAGACTTCATCGGCTCCAATTTTTTGGTTGGAGTCCACTGATTAATCTGTGCATAGTTTTGCAGTGTATTCAAAATAAAAATATCTTTAAATTGTTATGTGTATTTTGGTAAGCCTGCTTAAAAGCACACACAATTTCTTTTATTTCATTTATTTTGCTAACTACACTTGACAAAGTAAATTCTGAAGCATTACTTTAACGACTTCATAAATGTACAAAGCTATAGGACATTTTAAGTATGATTTAATTAAATAATAAATTGTACATTGCACATCCAAGAGATTTATTTTTGAGGTGCCCCACTTGGGAAGTCATTTTTCCCACCCCCCAGTGCAGTGTCACCAGAGTCACTGTATGAGGAGGCTAAATAACTACACTCTGTGTATTGCAATGTATCTGCTTTCCATCCATTTCCTTAGAACCCTATTCATTCTTGAGCATTTTTCTATCCCTATGATTTTCGGCTTATTACATTGTCCATCCATCCATCCATCATCTCCCGCTTAATCCGAGGTCGGGTCGCGGGGGCAGCAGTCTCAGCAGGGAGGCC
>JAODJX010000002.1:16039510-16052554 GCA_026776945.1 Isichthys henryi
TGTTGCAAACTTTGGGAAGAAGTTTAGGAAAATGTTCCATGATTCCAGGGGGGCTAATAATTTTGGCCTCAACTGTATCTTCCTAATGAATGACTGATGTTAGTCCCTGGATCAGATGATGATACTTGTGCACATGCTGCCTGAATTATTTGAATAATAAATTTCTTTTTTGCCGATGTGCCTGAGTTATGGCTGTACATGAGGATGCCTCTCTTCTACGGCAGTTATTGAATTTAATGAATGCATAACATTATTGTAAAAAATAATCAGATGGCCTGAATGTAAAAGCTGCTTTAAATTGCTACTAGACCTATATGCAACTACATACTGTACTTCAGCCATTTGTTTAGTACAGGGAATAGTGTGGAGCACAGACACTGTACCAGGAAACATGGGGAAACAGTCTGTTTGGAATGCTTGTCCAGTGCAACTCACACTCACACACACACACACACTCTCTCTCTCACTTATGCGCACAGTGTATAAAGATACCATGCATACATAAAGACACATACACACACATAAGATGCTCAGTGGCTGCCCTCAGTGCCCCTCACTGAACAATTCAGGCATGACCATAAGATATGCGGTTAGAAGACAGGCTTTGTACATGAAACATTTGATTGCAGGTATTCACTCATTAACCAAGGCCCTCTCTCTTACAGGTATTGTTCCTTGGTCCTCTGATCCAGCTGGCTGCCGACTGTCCCTGGGGCTTTTTGGACGGGATCAAAGTAGGTTTAGGTGAGTGTGTGTGTGTAGGGTGAGAAGGGGAGGGCTCTCTCCTCAGGGACGTTTGATAGTGTGTGTGTGTGTGCTCAGAGTAATGCTGTCTTGCCCAGCAGACCCCTGGTTTTGGGCCCTGTGTGCTAGCGATATGAGGTGGCTCAGGAACCAGGTGGTGGCGCCGTTGACTGAGGAGCTGGTGTTCCGGGCCTGCATGCTGCCCATGCTGGTTCCTTGTGCAGGACCCCTGGCTGCCATCTTTACCTGCCCACTCTTCTTTGGAGTAGGTCAGTCCGACTCCTCTTCTGGCTGGTTGCTCTTGTCTGTAATGGTGCTTAGTGTGCATGTGTACTCGAGCCTGCGGGCCAGTCTGTTCCTCTAACCCTTTCGTCACTATTGGCATAGCTTAGTCCAGCTGCTCCATTAGCTAGCTGTTATCCTGTTAGCCAGTGTTTATTACTGTGGTTTCCTTTTGAATGCTTCTCTACCCTCCTGTCTCAGAGCCTTTCCACTGTGCCTTTATGTCATTGTAGCCCATTTCCATCATGTGATCGAGCTGCTACGGTTTGGTCAGGGCACCGTCTCTGGGATCTTCCTGTCTGCAGGTAAGGCGTCTTTTTCATCTGCTTGCTGTAAGGGGTGCTGTGTCCCCTCATTTCACTGCTCTTTGCACCAAAACTGAAGTATTAACCTTAAATGGTTAACCTTCAATCAAGGCCTACTTCAGCGTATGCAGCCCTATTGTTTGCGCTGATGTGTAATTAGTGTTAATAACAGCAGCGCATCTAACATCCTCAACCAAAAAAACGTAACGTTCCTAAGAGAGTGGCTGCTTTGTCCTGAAATCGTTAAGCTGAAAAGTTTTCAAACACAGTATTTTATAAAATGTTGGATAAATAAACAGTTTATTGGTGACTTTATGTTTGTCGAAGTTTACATTATTTAACAATTGTATAAAGTTATTTTATACAAATCAACTGAATTAACAATTAAACGTAAGTTTTCAAGGTTGCCAACTCTAATGTCCCTGGTGTGACACACTTTCAGACTCTCACGTTCACGCAAGAAATCTTACGGCAAATCTATATTCCATTATAAACCTAAAATTTGTTACATCAAAAGCATTTGGGTAGTTTGTAAAGCTTAAAAGCTATGTATTTACAAGGAAATAAAACTTACATACATGTATATGTATGTGCAGACTTGTCTCAGATTGACAATCTCACTTCAGCCAGCTGACCAAAGCTGGCAAACTTGCGTTTTATTTGAAATGAAAACAGCTGAAACGACGTGTCATTCCCCTGAGAAAGCATCACCTATGTCACTTTTTGTATCTTTTCGAAATAAAGCCGCCCATACCCAACTGTGCTAGGAATTAAAGTGTAGTTCGTATATTCTATAATACTTCTTTTAGTTTATACAAAGGGATGGGTCATACTGCTCCTGCCAAAACATACTGTGATAACAATTTTAGGTTATATCACCCACCGCTAGCATTTATACTTCATTAAACATTGTGTAGGACTGATGTAGCCTGATGCTGAGCAGATATTTTCCTTCCAGGTTACCATTGAATGTCTCTCTGTTTCAGTGTTTCAGTTCTCATACACAGCAGTCTTTGGGGCCTACACAGCCTTCATCTTCATCAGGACAGGTGTGTCCAAATATCTGTATGTCTGATACTGTTTTGCAAAATCTGCTGTTTAGCTGTGACTCCTACATGAATTCCACATGTAAAATGTTAACCTCTAATTACGTGGATTTATGTGCAAATTTGCAAGTGGACAGTAAAATCCTGTTAACGCACTTCAAAGGACCTAGCAAAACAGTCTGTTATATCCAGAGTTGCTGTATGCCCAGAACACAACTACAGGACACCATTAACTCATGCCACACCCCAGTAGACACACTTGTAGTATAGATTATTATATTGTACATGTAGTAATACAACTTTACCTGACCAGATGCATGACTGTTAATAATCTCAACTACGTATCTGCGCTGGATATCACTGGCACACCACATGCCTTGTAGGCAGAGCCTGCATGTCCGTTACAATTCCGTTATATTCCGTTTATATATAATCTTACTATATTTGATGCTTATTCTGCATGTTCTTAAAGGTGCACGGCCGGGACCAGTGGACCTCATCCGTTATAGACGATATTCCGTAATAAGTGAATCCACTATAACGGGATTTTACTGTATTGTTAATATTGCTGTGTTAGGGCAGAGACAGAAAACTGTGAATGTATAACTTGTATCTACTGGACAGCGGGAGGCTGTAGGTAGACAGAGGTGTATATATAAGTCTGGATAGTGTATTTTGGAAGTTCCACGTGGCTGTCAGCAGGAGATGCATGTTCAGCAGTGGCTGTCCCTGTCTTCCTGTGCCAGGTCACTTGGTGGGGCCCGTGCTCTGCCACTCCTTCTGTAACTACATGGGCTTTCCTGCGCTGAGCACAGCCCTGGAGCATCCGCAGCGCCTCACCGTCCTGGCCTCCTACCTGCTGGGAATGCTGCTCTTCCTGCTGCTCCTCTTCCCATTGACTGAGCCCCGTTTCTATGGCGACCCCACACCCGTCTGCAGCCTGGCTGCAGCCTCGAGCTCTGTCTGCTCCTGACCTTCACCTCTCGCACCACCCTCTGCCTTCCCTAACCCGCTGAATTCTCGGAGGGAGGTGGACATGCGATCGACGTGGACTCCAGTGAGCCCCACAAAACTGGGTTTCTGAGTCCGGGAGCTTTTGGAGGCAGGGGTGGGGTTGTTCTGAGCCCAGTACTGAGCCTAGACAGCCAGCACCAGCCGCTGGATGGGTCCTCAGATCTGAACCACCCCCCCCTCCCCAGTCTCATGATTTTTCATCACTGGTAGTGCTGGAGATGAGATTTTTTTTTCTTTTCTTTTTTTGCCTCCCTGGTGGAGTCTGAGGTAAAAAGGTCTTTGGCATAGGTCGCCTTTTTGGGACACTGCGGAGAGACCACTGGATTGCACACTGGATTTTCGTTCCCATCGTTATCACTCTGCTGTTCTTTCCACTGTTCTTACAATCCCATGGTTGGTCACTACATGCCTGCACCCATTGCAGAGAATCAGGGCTGCACCGTGATATGTGACACCTGTCTCCTCTTCATTGTTGTAGTTTTAGTATTATTGTTATTGTTATATTTATTTGCAGACAATGGAGGAATATGTGTCTAGGACAGCCTATAACTTTGACAAATCGTTCGTTTTTGTTGTATTTATGCGGTTTATTTAAAGGGAACTGTTCAGGTTTAGTGCTCCTCTGATGGTTTGAGGGTCACCATGGAGATCCATACTTTAACCACTACGTTGTGCACATGTGGGGCCTGGCATCTGGCTCCGCCGGAGACACCCCTCGAAAGCAGACCCCTCTCCCGGGCTCCTTCCCCCTAACCTGGATTTATTAATCTTGAGCCTTTCAAAATAGTGTTTAGGCCTATCATAGAAGCTGACCCCCTTTTAGCTAGAGGACACTCTTAAGATGTTTCGTTTTGCTCGTGTAATCTGCTGCAGCTAACGGATGTGGGGAGAGAGGTCTAGACTAATCTGCAGGTTCTTGGGGGGGGGGGGGCATAACCCCCAACGTTTTAGGTGTGGTCTGCAGCATTGCGTTCCAAGTTTCACCTGCTAACCTGCATGGTTTTAAAACCAGGAATTTATAGAAGCCCGGGGTGATGAACACTTTCTGTCTGTCTGACTAGTCTTAAAAGAGCCCATTCCAAAGCCCTCCTTCTGAATTATCTACTTGGCAATAATGGGAAGTGAAAATAATATCAGGGATTCTGTGAGTGAGTGAGTGTGTGAATGTGTACGGAAATGAGGCATACAGTAGGGTTACTCTGGGCCAGTGAGGAATGATAAGAACAGTTTCTTTGGGGATGAGCTGCCTTCAGACACGCCTCTAATATGGCAGCATACCTTCCTGTTATGAAGGCTCAACATTTTTAACTGCAGTCTTTTTGTTTAACCTGAGTACTTAAACAATTTGGCCGTTGAGTTTGTGATGTCATCATCTGGATAGAGTGCCCAGCTTCCTGAGTGGGATGATGGGCTCTCGTGGGCCTTGATTTGCTGCTGTGGTTCTGTGTGCGTGTGCTGCTGACGTGCAGGTTCTCCATAGGGTGGGGTTAATATGCTAACTCACTGGGCTGCTAAAGAGGGAGGAGCTGCTGCATGGAAAGCCCCGCCCTCATATGTGATGCGTGATGCTTGTAGTTCCCTGTGTCCCAACATGAGGGAAAATGTTTTGTGTTGGATTTGTCATTGTTTTGTGAATTAAGTCTTACTGCGATCACTGCTCCTGCTAGGTTTAGCTATCCTGATCTTGCACCATCTAAGACAGATTTCTAATGATGTGAAAGATTCCAAGCAGAAACAGTAGTTTTGGTTGCACTGGGGAAGGTTTTTCATATCATCTCTGTTTTGGTTTCCAAGTCGGCTCATTGGACATTCATTCTTAAACTGAAAGGTGCATATATAAATGTATATGAGCTGAGAGTGAATGAGAACAGTATATTTTTGCAAATGAAAATTTAGCAAGAAATTATTTTATTGAAACATACTGAAGAACAGTTTAACCCTTGGGTTTCCAAGGCTGGTTGTAGTGACTTGCTGACCTGGCTGTAGATGAAGATGTTTATATTGTTCAGGAGTATTTTTTGTAATCAGATCTATTTTAGTGATATGGGAAAATATGTGCATGTTTTTCTTTCTTTTAACTGTGCCATGTGCAATGCAATTTTTGGAAAAAAAGACACATTGACAATGTTTTATGACAATCTTATATGGAAAATTTACAGAGCATTTAGAATTTGTAATTCATAAAATCACATTGCATAATTCCAGAAATTTACATAAATAAATTAGGTAATTTTGTAAAAAAGTGTTCCATTTCTATCACCTTCCCTCTAACAGAATCATTGTCAGAATGCCCTGGTTGCCTGTCTGCATGTGTGCTCCAAAGTCAACAAGAATGAGGCTACCTTGCAAAAGTGAAACATTTTGTGAATTAATTCATAATTTTCAACACGAGGTGGCGGTCTTGTTCAGGAATATAAATATTCTATACATTTACATTAAGGATTTTTCAGAAGGTTTAAAGGCAGTACTTCAACTCCAAAATGAATTTGCGAGAGGC
Source organism: Isichthys henryi (assembly GCA_026776945.1). Classification (NCBI taxonomy): domain Eukaryota; kingdom Metazoa; phylum Chordata; class Actinopteri; order Osteoglossiformes; family Mormyridae; genus Isichthys; species Isichthys henryi. The sequence continues at coordinate 16,045,399 of JAODJX010000002.1, forward strand.
AGTACCCTATTAATATTGTTTAATATTGAATGGTTCACCCATGTACAAGATGCATGGTGAGAGGGGAAGGCTCTGTTAAAATGGAGTGAATGGCATGGAGTGTGACTGCTGGGGCGGGGCACTCGCATTGATAATATGCAGGCAGCTTTGGGCCGCTGGCTGTAAATTACCTTCCAGATGAGCTGAGAGGGAAAACAGGTGTGTGTGTCAGGTTATGTGAGGACAGCTTCATCCATCTCAGCTTCTGATCCCAGCAGAATGTAAATAAACTGAATTGCTTTTATCAGAAGCGTTAGAATTCATATTAAATAGAAATAATAAAAAATGAGCAGCATTGAAGAGCAGCATTCCTTGCTGTTTTGGGATAACATCCATTTTCCAAATGCTTGTCCCGGACAGGGTTGCAAGTAAGGATGTGCAGATTGGTACTAAAATATTGATTCTCTTGGTCTTAATGTTTTATTTTTGAGAATCGATTATAATAAGTATCAAAAAAATAATTGCACGCACACGCTTTCGGCCGCCTGTATTCGCAGTCTCATTCTTTGGGTCATTACCCATAGCTCATAACCATAGGTGAGGGTAAGGATGAAGATGGACCAATAGATCGAGAGCTTTGCTTTTCCGGTTCAGTTCTTTCTTAGCAACGATGAACTGGTTAAGCGCCTGCAAAACTGCAGATGCCGCTCCAATCCGTCTGTCCAGTTCTCGATCTCGCCTACCCTCACTTCTGAACGAGACCCGGAGATACTTGAGCTCCTCCACTTGAGGCAGTACCTCCACACTGACCTGAAGAGGGAAATCCACCCGTTTCCAGCTGAGAACCATGGTCTTGGACATGGAGGTGCTAATCCTCATCCCCGCTGCTTCATACTCGGCTGCAAACCGCCCTAGAGCACGCTGGAGGTCCCCAGCAGATGAAACCAACAGGACGACATCATCACAAAAAGCAGCAACTCAATCCTGAAGCCACCAAACTGGACACCCGCAAAACCCTGGCTACACCTAGAAATTCTGTCTGCTGACAGCATCAATTTCCAGCACATCCAATGACAAATCAGTTCACACCTACTCTTGCACATACAAGAATGGGCACATAAGAGGTTGAGCGATCAGTATCATCATTATTTCTTTTTAGCGTATGTTATAGGAATTGAAATATACATGTATATGTGTAGGATCACGGGTGTGTGTCTGCTGCATATATATAATACCTGTTTGTAATATTATTATTGTTGTTGAAGTTGTTCCCCTACACTTTGTTTTCTCCATCCCACCTTTATTACTATTCTTATTATAATTTCTGTTTAATTTTTTTTTTCCCTCCCATGGTGATTAATGTCTGTTATTCTTACGATTGTTATGTCTGTGGACCCCGGACACCACTCAGGGAGTCCAAGAAGGCCGCATAAGACTGCAGAAGACAGTCAGAGACCTCTCCCCAACCCGAAGGTGCATGGAGACAGCCCTCTCGTTCACCAGGGTAAACTCCGTTGTTAATTCACCGAGTTGTGGGGCCACCAGTAGTCCCACCCCCGCCCGATGCCGCTCACCCACTGCAATTACAGAAGAAAGAGCTTCCAGCCCACGCAGGGCCCCACGGGCCAAGGCCTGGCCACTAGGGGCTCGCCAATGGGCCTCTCCCCAGGCCCGGTTCCAAGGTGGGGCCCCGGTGACCCTAGTCTGACCCAATTTTGATTGCATCCTCTGCATCTTCAGTGCCTAGTAACCGATGGTACCTGTGACATATTCATTGTTCTGATGCAGCAGGATTAATTATCCTTGTAAATAAGACAATCCAGGGAAGTGGTACTTGCATGATTCCACTCATAATTCTACTTACAGCTCCTGGATGAATAGAGGAGAATGAAGTTGGCAGATCAGTAAAGCTTTCCTTTCTGACTTAAGTCCCTTGCCATTCCTATACTCATATTCTTGCTGTTTTGTTGCATTCTTCACATGCCTCAGCATACACAGTTAAACTGAATACTGGAGAAAACTCTCCTCAAACACACGCAGAATGCAACAGAGCTGAATTAAAATCTGTGAGTTACTGAGATTCCAGCCTGAGCTCTGACAAGCAGATAAACACAAAAGTCTATGGTCTGATTCAAAAAAGATCCTTTCAAACTCAGGAATTTGCCCTGTCCTAGTTTCCATAGAAAAGGTAATGGCTACATTGTGATATCTAGTTTGTCTCTTCTCCTAACTGAAATGGAAACATATATTTATGGACAAAGCCTTCTGTGTTATATTTTATGGTGCTGATATATTGATAGAGCCCAGACTTTAGGGTATACTTAGTATATATTCATTCCACCTTTTTTCTTGATCTCAGAAACTAAGCTATTCAAGTGCCACCACAGATACGAACCTAAAATACAGCACAACTGTGGAACTGTCCTCCCCTCCGTTTAGAACTTTGTGGTCTTTGACAAAAATTTTTGAAGAGTCATGTGACATCAACTGTCAGGAAAAAAGTAGCTCATTTTGCTCCAAATCTGTTTTTACATGAAGCTAGATAAACAGATATACGTTCTGATCCAGCTGGTAAATTTAGGAGCTGGCAGGAGCTGAAGTAAGTTAGGAGAACCATGGAAAAGCGGAGCTGTCAGCTTCTGATGTATCTGTAACGGCAGCACAAGCTGCAAATTCATTGAAGATTTCCTCTGCACTACACACTATAGTTTACATGGCAACATCATATTTAACTAACCCTCATGCAGTTATATACATAAAGGACATATACAACATCCATTAACATACAGTACCAGTCAAAAGTTTGGACAAGCCGTTCAGGACAGTAATAGTGCTGCATCACAGTAGAAATGGTTTTGGAGGAGCGTGACCAGAGTGAAGGAAACACAGCCAGTGAGTGCTCGCATATAAGCAGGAGTTCCTTCAGGACAGCTGGGAAAGGATCCCAGGAGGCCACCTCATGAAGCTGGCATAGAGGAGACTGTAGGCTCAGCCAGTCCCTGGGGCACTTCGGGTTAAGGGCCTCGCTTGAGGGCTCATTATCAAGATCAGTCTGCCAACCGTGGGATTTGAACTGGTACCGAGTCCCAACTCCCCCAACAAATCCATGATTCCATTTATGTTATTTTATAGTTCTGATGTCTTTATAATTATTCTATCTTACACCAAAGGATTCCTATATTATTTAGTGTATTCATTTACTGAAAAATGCTTTCCAAACTAATATTATATTCAAATTAATATAGAAATAGATTTTTACATTGTTAGTATGGCGGTGTGTCCCCTATTATAGATGGCATATAATGGTTACCACTTCATGTCCACGAGTGAGTAATTGTGAAAATTTCAAAGTCGCTTTGTGTGGATAAATCAGCTGGCCTTTGATTGACACAGATATGCGCTGGAGGTGCACTAACAGTATTTTATTTTATTTAATTTATATACGTTTCATTATAGATTACAACTGGTCCTTTTCATGTAATCATACAGTTCAGTAAAAGCAAAAGAAAAACTATGTATATTAGGTAAACAACAAACCGTATCATTAAAACACCTTTTGAGTGTATTATCAGAATTAAGAAATCTCAATTGCAAGGAATCTTAATTGTGAGATGTAAAAAAAATAACAGCCCTATTAACTTTAATTTGAACGTTTCAAAACACCTTAAAAACTGTAGGTTGTGTTTTGTTTGAACGAAGATTGCACTTTTATTTATATTTTGCGAACTACTGACCCAAAATTACAATAAAATATGAAGCATGCTTAAGTCTCCTTTCCTAGCTGCTGTTCTTGTTCAGCAGCGAACTTCCCCGTCTCCCCGTCGTCGAGATGGCAAAATGGATTTGAACATGCCCATAACTATTAGCCTTGCCTTAGATTATCAAAATAGAGCCCGGAGTGTATCTCAGGCTGCCTGGATATGAAAAGAGGAGTACAAACTGAGAGTAGTTACTGGAACAAGTTCAGTAGAAAAGTCATTTAGAAATGCTTGTATTTTAAATAAAACAGGACACAATCTTTCTTCTTGTATATCAGCTGTTCACAGCATCCTACTCCCACCACAGCTTATCTGTTGCTAGTTTATGTTGTCCAATCAGGATGGTTAACAGAATTGCCATGACAACCAGGTACAAAACAGGCTTGGAATCTGGCATAGTGTCAAACATCCATACGTTTCCCAATAGCTTATCCTGGTCACACACAGGACACTTGCAAACTCCACACACACACACACAGGTTTGTAATTACTCCTTTGTGAGGACTCTCCATTCATTTCAACTCCAGTTCCAACATGATAACCTTAACCCCTAACCAGCCCTAACTTTAAACATAAGTAACCAACAAAATATGAAACTTTTGGAATTTTTAATTTTTCAATTGCATTCACACATCTTTGTGGGGACCTGAAAAATTGTCCCTACAACATCTAAATCACAGGTCTTTATCACATTATGGGGCCCACTTGGTCCCCACAATGTAATATAAACAATACACACACACACACAGGATTCATACTGCCAACCACAGAGGTGTAAGGCAATAGTGCTTCTAACTGAGCCACTCTCATGGAAAAAAAATATTGAAATCCTAAATTTAAATCTGATTTTTTTAACACCAATTTGATATTCTAGTGTCACATGATCTGTACATTAACCTGTAAGCTTATTTCAGCATCATTTATTTCCAATGAGATTTATCAGATATTCTGTTTCTTAATTTCACCGTGGTTTTTACACATGACAGGTCACATGATGCATCTCTTAGTCGATTGCTTACCTGAATGCTGGAACCTGAAGTTTGGTCTTTGGTAAACAATGCTTATGAAAACCATTTGGAAACGCAAAGGCACCTGCTTTTCTTTGACAAATCCTGTGATGAGGTACAATGAAATGAAAGAAAGTTAAAAGCAATTTCTGTTGAAAAATCTGTTTTTAAAACTGAAATGTGGCTGTTGTCTGTCTCAGTAAAAATGGACATTTAAGTGTGATGTCACAACGGAATTAATGTGTAGCCAGATGAGTGAATTGTTTCATTAAGAACACTATCAAGCTATATAGATCATAATCAGTGAGTTCCACAGAGCCATTGTAGGTCAGAGTCACATGTGAGCAAGATCCCCACTTCAAACATTCAAAGTCAGCCTGTCATTTTTGTGCCTGATTTCTCATTGGCTGGAATGAAATGCACAATGGAAGTTAAGCCTGATTGCCTATTAGCAGTTTATCAAACAAGCCTTTCAGTCCAGCACGTTCTTAAGGTATAGGAAGGGCACATTCATTATTTGGACAACACCATTACGATTTCTCCGCATTATAATCTCAATCTCAGTGTACTAACTCAACTGACTGGCTTGACAACAAAAAACTATTTATTGCCAAGTTCATAAAAAAATGGTTCGTTGAATTGGTGGGAAAAAATAGCTATAAGGATAATCTGATTATTTCACTATATTGTTGTGTGTCTTTTGGGATACAAATATACAGGGGCCATTGCCTTTGATAAATTGCCTTTGGACTACTTCAATGCTATTGACTCATGCAGGGTTGGCTAAATTAAAGCCTTGAGCTAATTGTCATTTTAGTCATGGGAAGTGCTCACTGGTAGAAAGACTGCCAGGCACCCATCTGACATCCTTTATCAGACTTGGGCTCGGAGGGCTTGCAAGGCAGGGAGAGGAGTAGAAATGTTCACATGTGGTATTGATTTCACTTTGGAGCTCTGCACTAGAGAATTTCAGAATTTTAATGTATCACTAACACTAAACACATATGTATACTCCCATTGACACGCAAAAATGGCTGGTCTCTGTCCAGTTTCACTGACTTCTTACAATTCATTCTTCCAATTATTGTATTACAATAGGGCAATTCTTGTGATGCTGAGCAAGATACATTGTTGGACGTTGGAAGGATAGGCACAGGACATTTTAAAACAAGATAAGCATACTTTGCCTAACCAATTCTTCTTCTTACTTCTGTCTTCTTGGCTGACACCCCAGTGAGATCCCTGGGATTAGGCATTAGGCTACTAAGTAGAGCTGAAGTGTCTGGTGGTTTCATATTTGCATGGTTGCATGCAGTAGTGTCTGGAGTTTGTATGGTTGCCAGGTTGCATGCAGCAGTGTCTGGAGGTTGCATATTTGCTTGGTTTTACATCCCATCTACTATGGTCCCTGCCTTGTGCATCCTGGATGGGTCTCAGGTTCATGGCAAACTGAATGCTATTCTTGCAGAAAAGCAGTTTTTTTAGCATCGGCCCAATTCTCTCATCATCATTGACTTCATTGACAAGAAATTCAGAGCAGAGTGATTGAACATAAGGATACATTCTGAAACATTCATCAAACCAGTTCTCCCGGTCTCCTGGTCCAGGGGCAGATCACATCCAGGCTGGTGATGATGTCTCACTGATATTAGGGATATCTGAACCCGCTGCTGCAGCACATTAAGTCTTCGGGTTCCTTCTGTTTCAGCGGTGAGGTCTTGTGGGTTTGTTGCTATGTCTCCTTTGACCCATATCCTACGTCAGTGTGGTGGATGAGGAAATACGGGAGACGAGGATGTAGGCAAACACTGCGTGAGAGACCAAGATTATTAAGGGACAACTATATATAAGATTCAGTTGGCAGGCGGCCGGGTGGCCGTCCTAAACTGCCCGTGTGGGCAGAGAGAGAGCAGGTTCTGCTGGCAAACCCTTAGCTATCCTCCTCACCTGCTGTCCAGGGTAGAGTTTAAGCTAAGACTGGGTTGGGGTGATTAATGGCAGTCAGCTGTGTCCTGTTGGCCCTTGTTGTGGTCACCTGTGAAGAAACGGCAGTGTGCTGACTGCACAGCTGGTGCATGGTGGCTTTCCTGCGGTCAGTCATGTTCCAAATGGTTGTCAGATAAATCTAGAATTTCTCATATTTTACACTGACAGGAGTGACAAGATGTCCAGTGACATGGAATGTATGCACATAACAGTGATGTATCTTTAGTTTGGCTTTACAGCATATTTGTGTAGCAGAGTGAGCAGTTGTTCTGCCCCTGTAGTATCGTATTGACTTACTGGGGCTAGGTGGGTGGAGCCTGGGGGGGGGGGGGGGGGGGCCCGCGCGCCCGGCGGGCGGGGGGGGGGCGGGGGGGGGGGGGGCGGGGGGGGGGGGGGGCGGGGGGGGGGGGGGGGGGGGGCGGGGCG
>JAODJX010000002.1:16106604-16119940 GCA_026776945.1 Isichthys henryi
GGGTTTCCTCCGGGTACTCCGGTTTCCCCCCACAGTCCAAAAACATGCTGACGCTAATTGGAGTTGCTAAATTGCCCGTAGGTGTGCATGTGTGTGAGTGTATGGATGGATGGATATACAACTCGGTATATACATGTATTGAAACCAATTATTCTAATGACATAACTGTATACCCCGAATAATTTAAAATTAAGAGCGTTGTGATTTGAGCTGTTGTTGTTCAATTTTTTAACGATTTTTTTTTTATTATTATTCCATCAGTGAAATTTTAATGCACAAATGTATCCTATTTTTTCCTGTGTCGAGTGTTCTTCCTTGCATCTTTCATCCAGTCTAGGGAGCTGTTCATGGTGTCTTGATCTGCACGCGTGTATGTTTGTATGACACAGGTGGTGGCCACATTTCAGCGGATGCGTCAGGAGCAGCGTAGCATGGCTTCCAAAGCAGCAGAGCTGGAAATGGAGAACAATGAGCACAGGTATGTGTGCATCTCTGTCTCTCTCTGCTTGACTGGGGGAGGTGCCCTTTCTGATGCTTGACTGGGGGAGGTGCCCTTTCTGATGCTTGACTGGGGGAGATGCCCTTTCTGATGCTTGACTGGGGGAGATGCCCTTTCTGATGCTTGACTGGGGGAGATGCCCTTTCTGATGCTTGACTGGGGGAGATGCCCTTTCTGATTCTTGCCTGGCTGGGGTGCCCTTTCTGATTCTTGCCTGGCGGGGGTGCCCTTTCTGGTTCCCCACAGCATGGCCATTCATCACTGGCCTTCAATAGTCTATGTATATATCGGTCTGTCTATTATCTTACTTTAACCTTAAGAAGGGAGGTGACACCAACATGTTAAAATATCAGGTTAGTAAACAATAATTAGTTTCACCGAACATAACACTTGCACCTGGGTAGTATAATTACTTTGTATTATAATTTTTTTAATTTGCACTGTGGATAATGGAGACTCTTGGATAGGGTAGACGTCGTCTTTGTTGCAAGGAATATGCATATTCTGGTTAATTCTGGTGTATAAGCAAACCTGTTATTTTAAATTACTATCTGTTTTTGTAAATCATGTCTCATATATAAAATCAGTGACTTTTTTGTCAAGCAGCAGGCTCAGTTACTGAGAAAATTGATGAGAACAATGAATATGTTATTTCCATTTGTAGCTTATCAGTATAGGAGAGAAAATTTAGCCTTGGGATTTAGTTTGATTTAGATCTCAAATAATTACCTTCATTCCTCAAGGGCCTGTATTTCACAATGGATGTATTGGAGCACTGATGTATGTGAACCTCTTTAATAGTTATTCATTAATAAAATCTCCTTAATGTTCAGTGACCAGATGCACAGATTTTGTCGCGCAGGATTTCAGTTTGCAGCATTAGTTGTGATGACATAGCCGTTAAGTATGTTGCTTAGCAGTTTTTTTTTGTGGTGAATGCTATAAATTTTCTTCATTGGGTCATTCATGTAGTCCTGCAGTATATCCTAATTTTGAATAATTTCCTGTTGTCTTTCAGCCTTGTAATTGACACTTTAAAGGAAGTAGATCCTTCTCGGAAGTGCTATCGTCTGGTTGGAGGTGTCTTGGTGGAAAGGACTGTGAAAGAGGTTCTACCGGCATTGGAGAACAATAAAGAACAGGTATGTCTCAGTGACAGGCACAGATAAGCCGAAGCAGAGCCAGACTGTCATCTGAATAAAGATTAATTTTACAATTTCTTCCTTGAACTATCTAAAGTACAGTTACTGCACTGGGAATTGTGCAGTGTAGCTGGGTAACAATGATTTACAGCAGATATTACTGAAATTCTGTTTCATGTCCTATCCAAAATACTTCATTTTTGGTAGATTTGTACATACTGAAAGGTTTTGCTGACCATAACTATTCATTGAGCCCTTAAGCTTATCTGCTTTGGAGCTCTGGAGGCTAGCTGACCATGCACTTTTCAGATTCAGAATACTTTATTGATCCCTGAGGAAATTATGTAATTTACCCACAATATACCTTGCTTTTACCTGTGTATGCATGTGTGTGTCTCCTCATCATGAAGAGCAACACAGGACATGTGAAAATGACTATTTCCCAAAGGGTATGAATAAAGTACCTTTGTAGCAGACCTGATCAAAAGCCAGCTGGCAAAATCATTAAATGGAGAAGGGAAGAACAGGTAAACTTAAAACCTACAGCAGTGTAATGTTTCCAACATGACAAAAATGAACCCATTCTCCTTATAACGAGAAATTAAAAATGATCTCTAGATTTTTTTCTATTGTTAATTTGTCTTAAGACAGAATATACATCATTTTCTTAAAACAACACACATATGTTCATTGTATGTTGTATTTCGTATGTTATATTTTGGTAAAGTGAAAAACATCAAAGCAAAATGGAGAGCTAGACTCTTACATGATTTGATCAAGTTTTACTTCATGATGGGGATGAATGACAATGTGCAGTTCTACTGTTATTGGGTTGAGAAGATAGTATTGTCCTATTTTGGAGGGTATTATTGCCATCAGACTAAAAGCCAGTCATGCCAGTTAATCCACAGCAGACCGAAATGCCTGAAATGGGAAGGATGACCCCTGGGATGTTCTTCACGTTAAAATGCGAGAGCTTCCAGCACATACGTGCTTTACCCTGTTGTATTAATTAAATATTGAGCTTTGAACAATGGTTGTTTATTCCTTTGTAGATCTCAAGGCTAGTGGAATCACTCAACTCACAGATGCAGGCCAAAGGGCGAGAACTGACCGAGTACCGAGAAAGATACAATATCCGATTGGTGGGAGAAGAGGAAGGGCAGGGGAAAGCAGCTGCAGCATCCAACCAGGAAAATGGTGGGGGTGGGGCTAAAGGAGGAGCGGGTGTGTTGGTATCATAGTGGGAGTGGATTTAGGAAAACATTAGACTGCTACGTTGAAGATTGACATGTTTACTGTATTTGTGTTTAGAGCCTTTTTTTTTTGGTTATGAATAAAAAAGCAAATGTAATGTAACTTTGTTTTTGTATTTTCTTGCAATAATTCATCTTAACATCTTACTGTTCCACATGAAATCTAGTTCCCAGTATAACACAGCGTGGCCAGGAAAATAGGCCTGTAAAGATATCATTGCATAAATACCATATCAGCTTTTTCTGTAATTATTTATTCCATTAACAATGGCATACTTATACTGCAGATTAAATGTGTGTATTGATGTATATTGAGGGAAGTGAATTCATTTAAATTTCTATACACAATCACATTCAACATAGCAAGGCAAAACAAGATGAAGAGTCTCCAAATGTCTTTTTTGGATATGAAATTGTTTTTGCTTGCTAAGTTCAACTCATGTTGAAGAGTTCTCTGTGGGTGCTGTTTTATGACAACGGTGTCCTACCAAAATTTTAATTGTGAAATATCCTAGAGTAAATTGTTCTGAAAGTATTGATTACAATAATGTATAATCGCATCAAAGCACAGAATATTCAGTGTTTCTGTACATGTGGGATGGTTCCCAAAATTCATAATTAAATGTGTGAAATAAGCATATTTGATTCCTCAGTTTGCTTAGAGGTGAAGCACAAACAATGCATTACAAAGTGACAACTAGCAGCTCTAGTACAGTCAACCTTTCACTTTGGCGAGGGTTAGGGGGAGAAGATCCAAGTGAATGTGACAATTCTAGGGCTGTCGAAGTTAATGTGTGCTATTAATTTTATAATAACATTGTTAAATCGTATTAACACAATTCGTATAGCCTACCGCTTAGGGTTCAGGACAATGCCCTTATTGACTTACCTCTACCACATTGTTAATCTGGTCCCATCATGTTTTTTGGACTTTTACTGTAATCACTTCTGGGTCAGTCAAGTTCTTCCACACCAAACTCACCCAACCATCTTTATGGAGCTTGCTTTGTGCACTGGGGGACAGTCATACTGGAACAGAAAAGGCTCTTTCCCAAACTGTACCCACAAAGTTGGAAGCATAGAATAGTCCAAAATGTCTTGGTATGCTGAAGCATTTTGGGTTTCCTTTACTGAAACTAAGGGGCCTAGCCCGACCCCTGATAACAACCTCATACCATTATCCCTCCTCTTCCAAATTTTACAGGCAGGTAATAATCTCCTGGCATCCAGCAAACCCAGACTCATCCATAAGGCTTCCAGACAGAGAAGTGTGATTCGTCACTCCACAGAACATGTTTCCGGTGCTCCAAACTACGCTACTCCATTTGATGCTTGCCACATAGGCTTTGACAGCCACTAGCAGAAAGGGTAAAAAATTATAATAAAGACTGGGTAAATTTTGTTATTTATTAAAATTATCTTTAGGGTGTATAGCATTGTTACACAAATGCAGGAAGGTCTATTTTTTTCGAAATAAAAGCAAGCCCCGACGAGGATGGGATTCGAACCCACGCGTGCAGAGCACAATGGATTAGCAGTCCATCGCCTTAACCACTCGGCCACCTCGTCTTCTGATGAGTGTGTTGAAATGGTTTTATATAATTCACCTCCACAAAAAAATGTGATAATATTACAACGATATTAAAGCAATGATGTAATTATTCATACCATATTACATATATGCATTGTAAAAATAGTTTCAAATCTACTTCACTGTTTTTTTTATCTTATAGTTTAAGGAGTTGTACGGTAACCTGATTCTTTGGTGCGTATATTTCCTACATTTTACGGTAAAGTTGCACAGCACATAGACATGCGCCCAATGAACCCCAAGGTAGATCAGCGCTCTGGTGCCGTACGCGTTTGATGTTGTGTATACGGAAATGCCGTCTTCTGCTGAAAGGAGTAGATCTTTTAAAGGTGTTTATGACTATGGGGGAGACGTGTTCGTAAGTGAACCTTAAATCAGCGACTCTGAGGGCCCTATCGATTGTAGCAGTAGATGAGTATATTAACTGCTAGCCAGATGACGTAAATAGTAAAATCCAGTCTTTCTATCCAGGCAGCTAAATATCTTCTTATTAGTCGATCACAGCTAACTACCGAAAATTGTTAAAGATTTCAGGTGGGTTCCCGTGCACAATAATATATAGTGTACTAAAATAAACATCCTAAGAGGCGATCTTTTGGAATGCATTTCTCTAAAAAATGCTCCGTGTTTAAAGTGGTGCTCAGTGCTCTGCTGATTGTAGCGCTCCTTCAGTTAATCTACCTGTCCTTCCTATCAAAACTGCACGGCAGACAGCAGCGCTACAGGTATACGGAGTTATTTGGCAAGAGAAATGCGTACCCGGGAGAGAAAAACACAAGGAAAGAGCGTCTCAAGTACTCTTTGTCCTCTGGGGGCATTTTTGATAACAGTGGACAGTATCGTATATATAAGAACTTAATCAAAAGTGACTATTCGACGAATCAGAAGTCCGTTGTTGATGCCAGGTCAAATCGGTTAGCGCTGGCCACGCACACGTCCATCAACAACCTCCATCACCTAGACTCGCTGCTAGAACGCTGGCAAAATCCTCTCTCAGTCGCGATATTCGTGCACGGGCAGGATGTTAAGTTTGCCACTGCACTCGTCTATGCCCTTAGCATTTTTTGTCCAAATATACAAGAGCTGGTGGACTTCCACCTCGTGTGCCACTCTGGAGAAACGGCCAGTTTCCCAGAAAAGGACAGAGAACAGTTTGCTGGGTTGGAAGAGTGCAGAGGAGTATTTGCCAAACTTGAATCGCACAGGAACAAATACCAGAACTATGCTATCGGTGGCAACATCTCATATCCCAACAATCTGCTACGCAACGTAGCGCGAGGGGGTACAGAAGCTGCTTACATCCTGGTCATCGATATAGACATGGTGCCCAGTGCTGACCTCCATCAGCAGTTTGCCGGCATGCTGGATAGACGTGAACCTGTGCCTGATGAGGTCTTCGTCCTGCCGGCTTTCGAGATTCGGCACACCCGCAAGATCCCCGCCTCCAAGTCGGAATTAGTGCAGCTGTACCAGGTGGGTGAGGTGCGGCCCTTCTACGAAGAGCTATGCCCCCGGTGCCAGGCCCCCACCAACTACTCCCTGTGGGTAAACTTGAATGGGCCTGTGCCAGGGCAGTTAGATGTGGCCTACACCCTCAACTGGGTGGACCCTTGGGAACCTTTCTACATTGGACCACGTGCTGTGCCTCTGTATGACGAGAGCTTTCGGCAGTATGGCTTCAACCGCATCAGTCAGGTAGGCCGAGGACGTGGGTGACCTTTCGGCATTTATCCAAAACTGCATTTTGAATGTTAGGCTTCTGACAGGGACTTGCAACGTTGACTCTCTCTCTCTCTAGGCCTGTGAGCTCCATGTGGCTGGTTACAAGTTCTCAGTGCTCAGCTCTGCTTTCTTGGTGCACCGTGGCTTCAAGGTGATTGGTGACTTCCACAAGCGCAAGAATGAGGAGAACCGCCGCAACCGCCTGCTGTTCCGAAGCTTTAAGGAGGGGCTCAAGACCAAATACCCAGCCTCCAACCGCCGCTGCTGAGGGCCCCTTTAAGCATTTCAGACATACCGGCAGCTGGCTTTCCTATAGAGTCCCATCAAACTGAACCGCTTGGTGGGGTCTGTACATTTCGGTGACTTAACCATCATCAGCCAGGTCCTGCTTGCGATAACAAGGTCTCATGCAATCTTGACATGTAGACAATATGTACAAAAGGCTGGGTAAATGCTCTGGATAAAGCCTGAGAGAGTTAAACTCTTGTGAACTGTGCTCATTCCAGGTGAATCTGTGAACACTAATATTACTGCTGTTTAACAAATTTTATAGTTTTTTTTGTGTAGTGATGTGTGCTTATTTTAGTAATGTATGCTGTTTCTCATCTTGGACCATAGAGTTCTGATGGGTCCTCTGCACCTGTGCCTGTTTTAGTAGGCATAGTCTCTCACCTACTACTTACTGTACATGGCCCTTGAATGTTGTTCAGTGGTCAAGTAGAGACCCAAGTGCATCAGTTCTGTAGTAGCATCACTCTGAGATTGTAAACACTGTTGTAAACGACTGGGTATCTCGGTGCCTATATACAGAGATAGGTAGTGCCCAGAATGAGCTACAGAAAAAAAAGTGATAGGATAGTGATAGGTTACCTTATTAGAAAACTTGAACTTTGAACCTCAGTGATTGGTGTCCTTGTATGCAGAAGAATTGCATTCAGCCTTGGAAATAAGCCAGTTTTTGCTATGGACAATAATGGTATAATATTGACCTCCATACTATCAAAAACACTACTTGTTTTACATATAATACTGCATTTAGACAATATATGCATACATATATATGTGTGTGTGTGCGTGTGTGTGTGTATAAATTTATGCTGGTAACTGTGATGTTGGAACTAGTGAAGTATAGGATCTGCTGTGGTGTTTCTAACTGAAACATTAAGCAAACTTCCGTAACCACTCTTCCCATCAGGACTTATTTATTTGTAAATGTCAGTCTGAGGGAACAGTATGATCTTCACATTTCTGTAGTTCGTCTGTGTTGTTTTTGTCTTGTGATGTGGCATTAGGGCTGATAGTGGATAAGCGATGGTTGGATGATTGCACTCCGCTACCATTCAGTTACATCATTGTTCTAGTTGCAGTTGTAACATTGGTTGCCATTGATTTCTAGGATTAACAGTCTTGGCTCATAGACACTTTGATCTGCAGTTGGTAGAATCAGCTGTGTCCTTCAGAAATGGTCAAGCCGTTTGGCTTTTGTCACCAGCCTTGGCCTGTGATTGTTTATTCATAAATCGGATACGCTTGTTCTAGACAGAATCTTATGTGTGATCTGACTGGTAGTAGACTCTCTAAAAGGGTACCTCGTAATTTGTCCTGATTATTCAAGAGAAGAACATGATAATGGAAGTTCTCCATTGTGAACCAGTGACATCGGTCTTTACTGTGATGCAGTGATTTCCAGTTCTCTAGCTATAGTGTCATATAGCGATATCTGTTGTTACTCTGCCTGGCACTAAGATCTAAATTTAACATGTATTTATTTCTCTGCCTTGTGCCCATTGCTTCCGGGATAGGCTCCGGACCACCCGCGACCCAGTAAGGATAAGCGGTTTGGAAAATGGATGGATATATTTATTTCTGCCAAGAAACCCTCCCTTGCCTATTTGGATAAATGGAATAATGACTAATGTGAACTAACAAACTATTTAAGACTTTTACAGAACTTCTTGTGATACACAGTATCTGAACAGCATTCAGCTTGGGATAAGCAGTTGGTCCCTTGTTGTATGTGTTCCTCCACATCACAAGCCACCTCCTTCACCATGGTGACCTTTGCACTCTTACTTACCGCGAACCTGTGTCCATTCAGCAGCTGCTTCAGCTCTCACTTGTCCAGGGCATGAAAAGGACAGGCAAGACCAGTGTTTCTCCCCCGATCCTCAGGGACCCCCCCAGACAGTTCATGTATTTGCTCCAGAAGCTAGGAGGAAGCAAAAGTTTGAACCATCTGGGAGTCCCCAAGGACCGGGTTGGGAACCACTGGTCTAGGTGTAGGTTAGTTTACCTGTAAATAGAAGCATGTGTACACTGGACAAATTCATTGTCTGAGCCCTTGTAGAGTAGTGGAAGGGCTTTTTGCTTCTCTCTTTAGTGCTTAAAAGTTTACGTCATGCCAGACAGACCTTAAAATAGGCTGAACCTTTTCACCTGGAATATATGAACATCATTTTCAAATGTTACCAAATTGCCCTTTGTCTTTGTCCTCTTTCTCCCCAGCTGCTTCCAGGACAGAGTCATCAGTGGCCTCAGCCTGCATGACTACAATCATGACACTGACAATAGTTGTATCAGTCTTCTTGTTGTAGTGGCGACCCACATCCTGGGTAAATTTATTACCTTATTTTTATGCACAATCTGTGTTCTTGGTTACTAAGTATTTATTTCTGGAGTAATTGGGATGAAGTACCTTGTGTAAACATATTTTTGCCAGTGACATAATCCAGTGTTTCTACCAAGACTGAAAGTGTTATTTTAAATATAATTTTAAATGCTCAAAAAATGTGTAAATATATACAGACGCTCCACTACTTACGAACTTTCAACTTACGAAGTTTCAGACATACGAAGAGGACTGTAAGTCCAAATTGTGTTCATGGGGCATCCGTTTCCAGTCCGCAACATCAGTTTTTTTCTGCTCGCCAATTCCGGATAGTACGACTTCTGGCCGCTACTCCCACCCCGCAGCAGGGTGGCGTGCATACTTCCAGCGTCTGAGTTCTTTGTACTTGAATATACTCTTAAAATGATGTTGAATAATGACTTACGAACATTTCAAGTTACGAACAGCCGTTCGGAACGTAACTCAATCGTAGGTAGAGGAGCGTCTGTATAATAATTTGGGGGGGTAGGGTTATGATTTTAAAAGTCTGTTTGTGCTTTAAGTTCTCAATAAATCAATTCTGAATGTTCAGCTTGGGAATGATTTTTCTCCTTATGATATACAGTATCTCTAAAAACAGTTGGAAGATGGAAGATAACTACTGTAGTAATCTACAATAATTTCGGTACATTTAAGACTCGTGAATAAAAATGTATGATAAATGGATAAGATGATGAGTAACCGGTTATGCCACAAAAGAGCAATTATTATGATACATGGTGCTACTCTTGAGGCGGAGTGATTCGGTGTGTGAGATTCAGAGTCTGTGATCACAAGATCGCTGGTTTGAATGTCGTGGTTAGCAGAGTGATGCCGCTGTTGGGCTCCCGAGCAAGACCCTTAACCCTAATTGCTCAAGGGGTCCTGGACACTGGCTGACTGCACTCTAACCCTAGACCTTGCTTTTACCTGTTTGTATGTTTCATGGATAGCAAGAATGGGATATGCAGAAGGCTAGGGGAAAAATAAAGTATTACTATTTCATCGATGAGGTCTGGCTGTGTCTCTTTTTTGGTCAATAGGAGGCAGTGTCATGGAAAATATCTGTCTTGACATCATACTAAATTGGTTTCTATATAAAGTTGATACTTTATCTATGCCTGTGTGAAAATTCTCTTCATGCCTCCCCAGTTTGCTCTCTGTAGGTGAGTGAAAACTGGCTGTAAAGGGCAGCCACCTGTTGGTTGAGCTGGTGGGTGAGGGCCTTGCTCAAGGACGTGCTAAGGCTGGGTTCAAACCATCAATCTTCAGATCACAGATATGGTGGCTTAGCCCACTGAGCCACATGCTGGCCCCGCATGAGCTATAATGTCAGCTTACATAAAACTTGAAAATCAGGCTAGTTTCCCTGTTGGCCTAAATATGAGGTGTTTTTTCCCTCAAAATACGTCCGGAAAAGTGGTGTCGTATTAGGGGTCTAGACGAAAAAGGGAATAGATGGCGCCAAATACGATGTTTTGTAACAAGTGTTTTGACTTACTGTAATATAGATTTGCCATAAGATTTCTTATATGAGTGTGAGAGTCTGAAAGCATGAGTGTCACACCAGATGCCTGACAGTTGGCAACTCTGCCAATGTGTGTGTTTAGTGTGTAAATTGTTGGCTTCCCTGGCTGTGCCACAGCTAGTATTAGATTGATGGTGGCTGTTAATAAAAATAGTAACATTCATTTTAAAATAGCTGTCATATCATTTATTAGTATGGCTCAACCTTTCTACACAATACATTTTAATTAATTAACTTATTATATGTTTTGTCAAATAAAATTATATATCTTTATAAAGGTAAGATTTGGTATTCCAAAAACTTTTTTATAAAATTAGTTGGCAAAAAGTGGGGGGAGTGCTGTTCGACATAAATGGGGAGGGAAGAGACCACACAGGAAAGGTCGGTATTACCAGGAAAAATGCATCATGCTGTAAGGTGACATCAAAAAAACACCTGAACTAAGGGGCAGTACTTCTGTAAGGCAAACCAAAATAGTCATCCAGAATACAGAAATGTAGCTTCACATTTTTACACTTCATTCCTTAATTCACCACCAAAAGAGAACTTTGATTATTATAAGAAAAGTGCACAGTCGTACAGGCCTCGGCAGAATAGTTGCAATAGTCTGGTCAATAGGCCCTTGAGCAAGGCCCTTAACTACATCTAGGACACCCTGGCGTGGTAAGATGAAGGCTGTGGCAAGAAGCTACGTCTGGTGGCCGGGTTTTAATGGGCAGGTGGAGGAGAAATGCAAGAGTTGCGTCTCTTGTTGGTGCTGTCAGAAAAGCCCTAGTATAACACCACTGCACCAATGGCCCTAGCCTGCAGCCTCATGGCAGCGAAATCCAAGTGGCCAGAAGTCATATTGATGGACTCAACATCATCAGCAAAAACAATTGAAGTCTTCAGGAGTCTTTTCAGCCATTATGGAATACCTGAGGTCCTCGTTAGTGACAATGGGCCTCAGTTTACATCTGAGGAGTTTGCCAACTTTTTAACATCCAATGGCATTAAGCACAAACGCTCAGCTCCTTTTCACCTCGCAACGAACGGCCTGGCAGAGTGCTTCATACAGACATTTAAACATTCCCTAAGGTCATCACGGGGAACAACCACTGTCCAGCAGTGACTTGATGCCTTCTTATTACAATACAGGCATACTCCCCATGCCACTACTAAAGAAACGCCCGCCATGCTATTCCTCCATTCCTCCAAGCTTCGCACTCGTCTTGATCTATTGAGACTGTGTGTGGCAGGAGTGGTTGACCAGGCACAAGAAACCCAGCGACACTACAGGGATACACACGCTAGGGCCAGGAGTTTCAGCGTCGGTGATCCGGTTCTATAGTCCGGGACTGCCGGAAGGGGGAAAAGTGGACGACAGGAACTGTTACATCGCAAGCAGGACCAGTATCATACCAGGTCGAGGTTGGATTGAAACAACAGTGGAATCAGCATGCTGACATGACAGACGCTGGGGAAATGCAGAAGTCTCCCAGTTCTGGCTGTGTAACAAACTCATCACCTCCAGATCGGTCAGACATCACATACACGGATGCTGCAGTAACACCTCATCAGACACGTAACGGACATCCAAGACAGATCCGTAAATCACCGGACAGACTGAATCTTTAAACTGCTGGTGACTGATTTGTGGAACTGTTCGTTTAGTGAGTGCTGTCTCAAGAAAGGGCACAATAATCCCTTGACACACTCAAGGTGATGGGGCAGTCTACCCCCAGCCTTCTTTAGGACATTGTTTGTTTGTCAGAAAAGTGTTTAACTCTACTATTTGTTACAGATTGTTGATTTCAGCTTACATGGGACATGTGTATTGCAACCTCTGAATACCAATTGGTGGTTCACTGTATTCAAAATCGTAAGTACATGAATAAGGGGGAGGAGTTGTGATGTATTGGCAATTTATTGTTTACTGGTAGGGGACACTGTCCTATGTCGGAATATGTTGCGTTGTTTATGTACAAATAAACCAGTGAAGAAGTACGGCAATAAGCGTGCAGTTGTGTTTGTGACAGCTAACATATTGATGTTCATACGTACATAACTGTAAGTTATATAGAGAGTATATAACAGTACTTTTGGCAATATAGTGTGCACACATGCACATACACACAGAAGGCTAGTTGAGTTGCGAGTTGAGGTCTGTTGAGGTCTAAGTAGAATTTACTTATAAGAAAGTTTATTTCTCAGAACAATTTATCCAACTGCAATACTGATAAATAGTTGTAAGTCTTATATCAGTGGTATTCTAAAAGTAAACGGGTGTAAAAAATTCCTGAAAGGGTGTGAAAGATTAGACAAGATGAGAGGAACTCACTGAACTTTGTTTGATGTTGATTGGCTTGGAAATGAAGTTTATTACAATTTGTCCAACTACAATATTGACACATGATTATAGGACACATACAAGTAGTGTTCTGGAAAACAAATGGCTGTGAAAATTTCCTGAAAGGGTGTGAAATAAACAGGACCTATGGAACACATTTAACTTGGTTTGATGTTGATTGGCTTAAAAATTAAGGAGTTATTACAATTAAAATCTATTAGCAGAAAGATATTCACGTCTTGCTTTACATTTTTATTCATTCTGCTGGATAATGTGGAGTTATCTAAATCTGTAAAATAATCCCCTGATTTTACTTTGCAATACAAGCCTAATCTGAAAGGAATTACTAGGACTGCAGTATTAATCGTAAAAATCACGGTGCTTCAAAGCGTTGTTTTTTTCACTGGTGTAGAATATCGTGTTGTCCTAGAATATACCAATATATACAGTAAACTGGTGAAATTTGCAGATGACACCAAGGTGGGTGGTGTAGCACATACTGAATTAGCGGCTCAGCAGCTACAGCGGGATCTTGATTTAATTAGTGACTGGGCCAATACCTGGCAGATGAAATTTAACGTAGACAAATGTAAGGTACTCCATGTAGGGAGCAGAAATATAA
>JAODJX010000002.1:16129451-16148777 GCA_026776945.1 Isichthys henryi
GTTATACTTGTAGAGGTCGGTGACCAGGGCTGGTGAAAAGGTAACTGGCTGGCTGCTCCCCTAGGGCATATGAACAACCAGGCATCAGTTACAATGTCTACCATATGAGTAACAATGCATCGATTACAACCCTAGCATTCAGAAGTTTTACTTCTGTCGTTTTCGGAGAAGTGTCTTTTTCATTTTCATTATTCTGACCTCACCCTCACCTAAAAGAGGGAAATAAATATCCTTCCCTTAACTCCAACACCCTTTTCACCAAGCAGACAGCAAAGTAGATATTTCCATACACATCAAGTGTAAAGATGCACATTTCTGCTGTATCATTGCTGTGTATATGAAACAAAAATGACAATTCAAAAAATGTTAATGTTAATGTTAATGTTAATGGGTGGCACAATCACCTTGACCCTTCAGAGTTGGGGGTATATAAATATAAATCCCCTTATTCATGTTGTGTGCGTTTGTATGTTTGTGCATTTTTGTAATTATTACATTAAGCGGCCCTAATTTCCCCAGAATGTGATAAAACTTTAAGCCTGTTGTTTTGACTTAGCGATGGCAATTTTTCAGTCCACACAAGGATAATCTCAGTTTTATAAAAGTCTGCGCGTACAATAAAAAACCAAAAAGACCAAAAGTCTCGTATTTTGTTTAGTGCGTGCGTGTGTGTGTGTGTGCAATACAATGATACGGTTTTTTTTATTCAACCCCGATGCACAGGTGACCAGCATTGAAGATGCAGGATGTAGTAGTTTCCATCGCCGCCCCTTTTGAGTGACAACAGGACGTTCCCCACCCAATAGACTTGTCCAGAGCTGTCTTAATGCATTTAAAGAAGTCGGGGAGAATCTGAAAGTCATCACTTACAAAAAAGTTTTAAACACTTTTTCTTGCGGTTTCTGAACATAGAATATGGATAGCGAAGGTAGAAAGGTAGTCGTTTGTGACAATGGCACTGGGGTAAGCGTGAATTTACTTCTTTTATACTGATAATTCGTTCAAATTCTTCAGTTGAACCCGAATTATCTGGGTGTTTTACTTACACTACATTACATTAGAACGGTTACCTGCAATCCCAGGTATATGTGTTTCCCAGGCTTTGCAGCTCTGTAAGGGAATCAGTGAACACTTTTATAATTACACGAAAATAATGATTTATCGGGGTTTTCCTCTGATCCCTAAATCTACTTAGTGTATTTCAATTTTAAAATGATGCGTTAAATGCTTGACTTAAATGTATTGCCCTGCAACTGGACGCACACAGCTTACATTGCAAAACTGCGGACATAAGTTGTATACCGCCATACAAGGCAATAATGATAGTGTATGTGAGGGGCGGGCGCACGGCCGAAAAAGAACAGGCTTTGGTGATATCGGTTAGTCTAAGAACTTTAATTACCGTAATATACATTTTGGTGATTGCGTTCTCTTGGTCCGAGCAGCGAGGTATAATACACTGTGTTACTGCATGTTGTTTTAACCATGTTTGTACTTTGAGTGTTGGGCAGCCTCCTCTCAGCATACTATAGATAGTTTTTTTAGTGTGCATATAGTGGGTATGAAGTTTGGGAGTGAGGCGTGAGGAACAGCTGGCCCACTGTGCCTCCACATGTGGGCTTGTGTAAGAGGGTTTGACGAGTAAACCTCCAAGGTATGGAATGTAGTTGAGACAGGCCCGGACAGCTCCGCTGGAATGTCAGCAACACAGTGTTACATCTGCCACTGCACAGGCGCAGCATAGCCAAAATACGGGCAGTGACAGACTGGGCGATCGTTTAATGTACGTTTGACATTATTTAGGAAGCCACACGTAAATTATGTTTCACTATTTTGAATTGCAACAATGATTTCTTGCTTTCAAACATTAATTGCATGGCATATTTCTGTGCCAGAAAAACTGGTCAAATAATAATTATATGTCTGTTATTAATTTCTGATCGGGATAATGTAACAAAGATAATTATTATTATTTTTTTTTTTACAGAAGGAAATAAATTTTTTACAGATGCGGTCAAAGTGTATTGTGGTCCAGTGCAGCATTATAGAGTCAGGATCATTTCTCTCTAGCCTGAACTTCATTAAGTCATTTAGTTTCTAGTCCCTGATCTTACGTTCCATCGTCACTCATATACAGTGCTCTCCGCAATTATTGGCATCCCTTGTAAAAAATATAAAAATAAAAACGTGTTTTTGCTGAAAATAGTTATTTCTAGATAAAGGATTTGTTTTTCTTGGATTAAATTTACTTCAATGAAAGATTGGATCTTTCTTATCCTTTCAGTGTGACATGAAGCTATTTCAGCAAAAGGTGTTTTTTTCTAAATCTTTTTACAAATCTTTACAAGGGGTGCCAGTACTTGTAGAGGGCGCTGTATATATTTCTCAGGTTTTTACTTCATCCATGTCCTCTTTTTTTGTTTTTTTTCTTTCTAATTTGTTTCCTTTTCTTTCACTAGAAATCTGCTTTCCTTGTATTTTATTAACATCTCACCTCCTGTTTTTTTTTTTTACTCTGTTTCCACCCCCGAGTTTGTCAAGTGTGGTTTCGCTGGATCCAATTTCCCTGAGCACATCTTCCCGGCAATGGTGGGCAGGCCGATCATCCGGTCAACTGCCAAAGTGGGCAACATTGAGATAAAGGTCAGTCAAAATGCAGGGCATTGAACATATGGCCACATAAATGCCATTTGTTCTATATGCTTTTCTTTGTGTGTACATTGTGCATTGGATTTGTAATGCACTGGTTTGTACAGAAGTTATATTGACAATATTTTGTATTCTCCAAATAGAGAGTATATTGAGTCATTTTTATGAGTCTGTCCAGGTGGTATTTCCATTTCTGAAATCTTATGTGGTTTCTCTACAGTTTGACACTGGTCTCTTTCCGTTCAGCCTGAAGTTTGTTTTATGGTCACTATTCAGATGTCCAGGCCTATACACCATTTAGTAAGCATTCACCAAAGAAACCCATAGGGGTGGCACTTTCAGAGGAGAAAGCATCTCCACTCTAGCCTATTGGGGGTGCTGTGCTCAAGATTGAAAGGTTGCCAATTGAAATTCCATAGCGATGTCAGCACTGAGCCCTTGCACAAGGCCCCTAAACCTAGTTCCACCTGAGACTGACTGGCCCTACTTTCTCATTGGCATGGTGCTTTGGCTAAAAGTGTCTGTTAAATAAATAAAACATACCTCTCTCAGATGTACAACAGGAGTCCCTTTTCTGGGATCTTTTTCTTGAAATGTTTTTGTCAAATTCCTTGCCCACATGCGTCAGGAGAATGCAGTCTGTTACGAAGGCCGCGAAAAGGCTGCTCTTTGAAGAGCTGTGTGCCCGTAACACAGCTTGCTGGTTTTCCCAGTTTCATGGCTGACAATGTTCTGATGGGATCCAACAGAAAGCAGTTGCTGGTCACAGTTAAGTTCTGCGATCTGCTTACTGGTGTCCCCTCTTAGCTTTGTTGTGTAACAGACAGTAGATACTCACTGCTCACAAGCGATTCCATGGGAGACCACATGGGGAGCTCAGCTTCCCCCATAAAATTGCTGGGACTTTTATTAGCCAATGTATCAATGTAAATTAATTTTACTTGCAATTAAAAGTGTAATGTATCTTACTAATTGAACCATAGTCCTGATCTTTCAAGGGAGCAGGTTTCGACAACATATACATTAGTTTCTGAATAGAGCCCATAAACATCCATTGATACTAGACTTCACTAGATGTCTATGGAAGATTCTTGTACATTTGTTTAAATGGAGAATAGACAAAGGCTGTCTGTGTTTTCAAAATGGTGAAATTGCTTGAGAGGCAGCCATGCTGGTATGACAGGATAATAGATCATTTCTTACATAAAAAGGAGAGCAGAATTTACATATAAGTAGCTGACTATAATAAGAAAAAAGACCATTTTTAAGTTGTACTGCAACTGTTTCCCCCATTTTAAGCATCACCATCCGCCACTGACACTGTTCATATACATGATTAGAGAATCTAAATAGACTATAGTAACACTTTGTTGTAATTAAAGTTTACAATGATATGTATTTGCATTAAAATGGTAGCTGTGTTTGGCCAGTTGGAGTTTGTTGTCTCTCAATTCTCCCTGAGCACTGACATCCATTCCTGTCTCTCTGCTCCTCAGGATCTAATGATGGGTGATGAGGCCAGCCAGCTACGCTCCTTCCTGGAGGTGTCCTATCCCATGGAGAATGGCATTGTGCGCTGCTGGGAAGATATGCACCACCTGTGGGACTACACCTTTGGCCCACAGAGGCTTAACATCCACCCACCTGAGTGCAAGATTCTCTTGACAGAGCCACCCATGAATCCCACTAAGAACAGGCAGAAGATGGTGGAGACCATGTTTGAGAAGTACCAGTTCCAAGGAGTCTATGTTGCAATCCAGGCAGTGCTCACTCTGTACGCCCAGGGTAAGAGCAATGTGTTTTACTTACAGAAAAATGTTCTGAGAGCAGTACAGAAAAAACATATTATTGGTTCAGAGAGATAACCAATCAGATTGTAGAGGAGGTGGGTCTAAGCAACTAGAGGAAGTGGGAAAAATCAATCAGATGTAACTCTTGAGGAAATCTTTGGTATAGTCCTTGTAATATCTCTTTTGTTTGTCAGCCACCCATTTTGCTGAGTTGCCCATAGAGGACCTGATGGGGTAGATGGTGGTCAGGCATGTGGATAGTGTGCCCTATCCAGCAGAAGTGTTTTTTAGCTTCCATGAAGAAAGAATTGGTCATTGAATGTATCTCAGTGTGGGATGTTCAATCAGCCTGAGACATACTGAGGATGTTTTGAAGCCATCGGATGTGAAAGGCTTTCAGGTTTGTAATATGCCATCTTTGAGGGGCCTGTGTATGCTGCCCCATTGTAAATGCTGACCTTGGTGTTAACCCCTGCACGAAGATGCCCAAAGACGGCTGTTTATTTCAGTGTCAAGGGAACAGTCTGAGGAAAGTGTGGAGCCAAGGCAGATAAACTGGCTTACTACCTTGAGTGGAGCGCCATTGATTCTGAAGCTAGGGGTTGAGGACGTTTGGTGATGAGTTGTGCCATAACTTCAGTTTTATGAATATTGACCTGGAGACCAAAGGAGATTGAGCAAGACCAAGACACAATCTTGCATTATCCCAACATTGACTGAGAACCCTGGCTGAATCCCATCATGCAATTGCAGCAGGAAGGAGAGAAACTTAAATATATATATATATATATATATATATATATATATATGCATATATATGTGTGTGTGTGTGTGTGTGTTGGAATCGTGTGCTGTGGTTAGATGAGACAGTAATTGAGTACTATTTACCTGAAGGGTTCTGCATGCAAAGGAGAGCGCCTGGTTTCCACTGTCACATATGGTGGCTGTTTTCTGCAGGTAGTCCAGACGTCTTGTGAAGATCAGCCGCATCATACATTCCACAAAATACCTAAACATTTTGGCAGAAAATCTTGTTGCCTCTGCTAGAGGGTCAAAACTTGCTCATGGTTGGACTTTTTCAAAAAGATAATCAACTCAAGCACACATCTACATCAACACAGAAATGGTTGCAAGAACTCAAAATCAACGTTTGGCAATGGCCATCTCAGATTTCTCTCCAGATTATAACCCCATTGATAACCTATGATGTGACTTCAGGGGGAGAGTGGCAGCTGGCAACTGATCTACTGTAGGTCGCCAGCTGAAATTTCCGGCCGAGATCACCAGTTCACCTCTTCGCCCTGACATAGTGCTCTGGTCAGCACCCGCCAAGGTAGTCATTCTGGTGGAGCTGACCGTCCCATGGGAGGAGGAGATAGGCTGCCTATGACAGTGGGAACCAGGCTGCCTATGAGAGGAAGAAAGACAGGTATGCAGACCTGGCTGCTGCATGCTCTCAAGCCAGCTGGAGGGCCCTTACATTCCTGGTGGAAGTCGGGTGCAGGGGTTTTGTTGGAACATCCATGCAGCGGCTCCTGAAAACCTTAGGTCTCACAGAACACAGGAAGAGGAGAGCAATGCAAGATCTAGCTCATGAGGCAGAGCAAGGGAGCTTCTCTCTTGGCTCTGAAGGAAGGACAAGGCGCAGGGGAGAGAGGGATCTTAGGGCAGGCTGCAGGGAGCGTTAAGGAGACGTCCCTTTCGCTGCTCCACCACCCTGAGATGTTCTGAGATTAAAGGAGCGAAACATCTCCGAAGGGTGGTAAGCCATGAGGCACCATCGGAGGTGCGTCAGGCAGAAATGCTGAGCAGGTAGTTTCACCTGTGCTTGCATGAAGAGGACAGTGTTCCAGTATGAGCCCTAGAATATTAAGAAACTGAAATTATACTGTATGAAGAAGTGCTCCAGCATCCCACTACAAGTGTTCTCCAACCTTACTGAAAGTTACAGTAAGAGAATCAGTGCTGTTACTATTGCCGGGGGAGGCCTCACTCAATATTAAGCATGGAGGTGCCAAAGTCTAACCTACATTTTCCATGAAAATGGTATTACTAAACAATGGTCTTAAACAATGTTTAAAACAAAAAAACAAAAAAAACAAATTGTGTTCAAATAAAATGTAAGACTTACATCACTGTTTAAGCCCAAAATATCACTAATTTCCCTTGTGATTCATCTTATACATTAATGTTTAACTTACCTTCATGGTTCTGGAGTTGACTGTATATACCTAATTACATGAAAGAGGTCTTTACTCAGACAGGGAATGTCTCCCATCTGTCATTTACAGGCTTGCTGACGGGTGTGGTTGTGGATTCAGGTGATGGGGTGACCCACATATGTCCTGTGTATGAGGGCTTTTCTCTGCCACACCTCACCCGCAGACTGGACATAGCGGGCCGTGACATCACACGCTACCTCATCAAGGTGCACCATCATTCTCTCTTAGTCCATACTGTAAGGGACCTGAGCCTGGAGTCACTTTGTGATAAAGGTCTAAATTGTACAGAGGGTGTTTCTGAATTGATGTCTTCCGAGATTAAAATATATCGACAATATAACATAACGTGATTAGTCACTGATCTCAAATGTTTATTGATGGGGTCTGCAGTAATTGCATTCTTGAATTGGGCCAGCGCACCTTACTTATGTAAACCTCATTCTGGCTGCAGTAAAATATCCACTTGTAACAAGACTGTTGTGATCTTAACTCCTTCAGTCTTTACATAATAGCTTGTTATGTAACATTTAATGCATATCAGCTCAGATAGACTGTATATTTATGCCCCTGGTAATGAAATGGGGAAAAGGCTGTAAATGCGACGCATTACAGAAGCTCAGGCTGTAGAGCTGTGAGTTTGGCCTCTCAGCTCCAGCTTTTGCATTTTGAATTTTTCCCTGGTATCAATGAGGCGTTTGCAGAACCTCAGGTGGTTATTGGGGATGGTGGAAGGGACAGTGAACGCAGGGAATGAGATGGGAAAGCAGCCTAATCCTTGATCCCCGCTCCATCCTCTGTCAGCTCCTGCTGCTACGCGGCTATGCCTTCAACCACACGGCCGACTTCGAGACAGTGCGGATGATGAAGGAGAAGCTCTGCTACGTGGGCTACAATATCGAGCACGAGCAGCGGCTGGCTACAGAGACCACCGTGCTGGTGGAGTCCTACACGGTACTGCATACCCGTCTCCCTTCTTACTCAAAACCCCACACAACCCATAAAGGTTCCCTACAAATGTGACGCAATCATCCAGCACCTTGACACGCACCTTTGGTAGAAGACAAAGAGGGAAGATACTTAACGTCTTAATATCATTGTGAAAAACAGAAATCTACATAATCAGTATTGTTTAGCAGATGCTTTTTTAAGAGAGCAGGGTGAGCCAGTCTCTGGAGTAAGGGTTACGGGTCTTGCTCAAGAACCCAGCAGTGAAATATCACTCTGATGTGACTAAGGTGGCTATGGTATTCAGTTAATATTACTTGGCTAATTAAAGCCAGATCCCTGAGCACATGCTTTCATGATAATCACACAGATTGCACACCCCCCCCCCCATCCCTCTTTTGGTTTGCTACCTCTCCAGCTACCAGATGGCCGTTCTGTGAAGGTGGGAGGTGAGAGGTTTGGAGCACCAGAGGCCCTTTTCCAGCCTCACCTGATCAATGTAGAGGGAGTGGGCGTCTCTGAGCTGCTCTTCAACACCATCCAAGCAGCGGACATTGACACCAGGTGACACACGCCACCCCGGCTGCACATATGGCTGTCTGAGGCTGGAAGAGCAACATCCTCCTACGAATTAGTATGTCTATGGCCACTCCTCTAGACCGCAGCATCATTCCAGACACTGTGACTATCATTACACCTTTACACAGTGTGATTTATAGGGTGAATGATTAAATTAACCAAGACTTGTACAGGGCCTGTCTTTTTCACATAAACCATTATGCTCTCATTTAAGACACAGACACATATGCAGCTGAGACTGGTTTGTGGGATTAGAGTGCAAGGTCAGCCATTAATCCCGCACCTACTGTATGGAGCATTTTCGGAAAAATTCAGTGCCTTTCTCGAGAGCCCGGTGTGACTATTCTGTTGACCAGGCAAAAAACACACTCCATATCAGATAGCTGGATAGTTACACACTGTTTCGTGGAGACCGGATAGGCAAGAAGGGAGGTGGTGTTGCAGTATATGTAAAAAAAAAACTTGCAGGCAAGGGAGCTCACTGATAAAAATAAAAGTACAGAAGATTTATGGGTAAAACTAGATGCTAAAAACTCAAATGGCCTAATTGTCGGGGTTTGTTATAGAGCATCTAATGTAGCTGCAGAGGAAAGCAGAATGTTATATGACGATATCAGGATTATGAGTAATAAAAACAATGTGGTGGTTGTGGGTGATTTTAATTTACCTGGGATACAGTGGGACATTCTACTGTAAATGAACTTGAGATGGTGGAATTAGTACAGGATTGTTTTTTTACTCAGTTATGTTAATACCCCTACCAGGGGAGAAGCCTTTCTTGATCTTGTTTTCTCTAATAACCAGGATAGGATTGGAAAATTCGAGGTTTTAGAACCACTGGATGGTAGTGATCACAACATGATTAAAGTTGAGGTTAATTTTAGTGCGAGAAGAGCAAAGTCCAAAACAAAAGTATACAATGTTAGGAAGGCGAACTTTAATGGTATGAGACTGAAACTAGAAACTGTAAACTGGATGGAGTTAAATAGCAAAACTGTTGAAGAGGATTTTTTTAAAAGCACATTGGTGCAAGTCCAAGAGGACTTCATACCTGTTTTCAGCAAAACTAAATCTAGGAAACTGCAACCAAGGTGGTTTACTACAGAAATTAAAAATAAAATCAAGAGGAAAAGGGCTCTGTTACACAAACGGAAAATAACTAATGATTTCAAAATAAAGCAGGAGTAGGAGGTGTGTTCAAATCCCATTATCAGCAGAGTGATTTCACTCCCGTTGTCTTGAGCAAGACCCTTAACCCTTACTCCAGAGACTGGCTCACCCTGCTCTCTTAAAAGTACATCTCTTTGGAAAAAGGCATCTGCTAAACAATACTGATTATGTAGACTTCTGTTTTTATAATGATAAAGGTCTACAGGTTGAGTTAAAAAATAACATTAGACTCGCCAAGAGGAATGTAGTAAGGAAGATTGCATTGGAGACTAAGGATGACATTAAAAGTTTCTTCCAATATTTGAACTCCAAAAGAGCTCTAAAAGGTGAAATCACTAATTTGCAGGATAGTAAGGGCCTTATAATTGAAAATGAAATTGATATAGTAAATGAGTTTAATGATTATTTTACACGGGTGTTCACAGTAGAGAACATGAGTAACTTACCACCATTTACTACGAATACAGCATCATCTATGACGAATATATGTATAATTGAGGCTGATGTGGTACAAAGCCTAGCTAAGCTTAAAATAAGCTAATCGCAGGGCCCTGATGGCATCTTACCTATAGTTTTAAAAGAGATGAGGGATATTATTAGTCACGAGAATGATTCCTGGTCTTAGAGGAATGTCTTATGAGGAGAGGTTAGCTGAGCTGAATCTATTTTGGCTTGAGCAATGGAGATTAAGGGGGACATGAACCAGGGATATAAGATTTTAACAGGTCGGAATGCTGTTCAGCCAAATGGTTATTTTAAATTTAGTTAAATACTAGAACTAGTGGCCATAAGTTAGCAGGAGAACATTTTAAAATGTTGATGGGCCAAATGGTCTCCTCTCGTTTGTAAATTTCTTATGTTCTAACATTAGCAGAACGGATTTGACAGCTACTTCGTCTTTGACTCAGCTGCACTTGATAAATTTGTGCAGATGCCATCTTGTGGAATACTCAGTATACCTCAGCCCAAATCT
Organism: Isichthys henryi; assembly: GCA_026776945.1. Lineage (NCBI taxonomy): Eukaryota > Metazoa > Chordata > Actinopteri > Osteoglossiformes > Mormyridae > Isichthys > Isichthys henryi. Next base: position 16,139,780 of record JAODJX010000002.1, read on the forward strand.
AGTAAAATCGCCTCCCCTTTTTGATCTACACTGTTAGAAGAGTGGCTTTGCTGACCTGGTTGAGACTCAAGCTTCGCTCTGGGTTGTCGGACCTTTCTGATGCCCTTCCCTGTCATTCGTGGGAGACCCTTGAATAATACACCTCACTTCTCTTCTTTACATGTGATAATATCCAGATAAGAACATAAGAAATTTACAAACGAGAGGAGGCCATTCGGCCCATCAAGCTCGTTTAGGGAGAACTTAACTAATAGCTCACAGGTGTTAAAATCTTATCTAACTGATTTAAAGAAACCCAAGTTTTCAACTTGCGCTACATTAGCAGGAAGACTGTTCCATACTCAAACTACACGCTGTGTAAAGAAGTGCTTTATTGTGCACTTGCAGGTCTGAGTTCTACAAGCATATTGTGCTGTCCGGCGGATCCACCATGTACCCTGGGCTGCCATCTCGCCTGGAGAGAGAGATCAAACAGCTGTACCTGGAGAGGGTGCTGAAGGGCGACACGGAGAAGCTGTCTGTGAGAAGCCGGCCCCCCAAACGCAAACATGCATCATGAGTCATACGTATAGTCAGCTGCATTGATACCTCCATTAATCACACTAATGTATCTTAAATGGATAAGGGTGTCGATTCAACCACAATTCTGTCTAACGTCTAACACCTAAAATAGTTTTACCATTTCTTGTAGTAATTTTCATACTCCCAAAGACTTTTTACTTATGAAACATAACAATTAGCTAGAGAAAGTAGCCAAGCAAAGTATTTTAGTAATAATATTTGAAAAACTTCGGTTTGATTGCTATAATGTAATTACTCATAAAATAGTTGTTTGACATTGTAGAAAGACAACCAAATATAATTAAGCAGAAAGTTTGCAGAATTCATCCATCCATCCATCCATTTTCCACCGCTAATTCCGGGTCAGGCTGCTGGGGGAGGCAGACGTCCCTCTCACCAGCCACCTCCTCCAGGTCCTCCAGGGAAATCCCAGGCCAACCGAGAGATATAATCTTTCCAGCATGTCCTTGATCTGCCCCTGGGTCTCCTCCCGGTTGGACATGCCCGAAACAGCTCCCCAAAATAGATACCGGAAACAAGTCTGCACGGCCACCTCCGCAATGGAGTCCCGGAACTACCCCATTCAATGTCAGAAATATTAGGTGGTACCTTGGGCGGAGCTTAATATGGCTCAGTTTATGACGTTATAAACAGGAGGGGGTGTATCCCTTATTCTGATTGGTCGATGGGTTATGTCCATATATGGTATCATACATGCTTATGGTGCGTTCGTTTTTCTCCGGGAACTCCGAAATTCCAAGGTCAGTGACGTAACATTCGACAATCTCCTATTCGAGCTACCACATCTCGGAACAAACATGGCTGCCTCCATGAACATGCTGCTGTGTGTTGTTGCTTTATATTTCAGCAGATTTGGAGAAAGATTATTTTTTCCGAGAGACAAACAACAAACATGAACTAGTCAAACCACATTAAAAGCTTAACAAAATATTTTAGTAGATTCATAGCGATGCTCTTTTTTTCGAGAGGCAAACAAATTACAAACAAACCAAAGACATTAACAAGTCTGGTAAAAATCTGATATTGCTGCTAGGATACGGTTTACGGTCACGATATGGTATTCTCTAAATCGAACACGTGCAATTACATATATAACTATTAATACATATAACAAAATAAACATTTTTAAAGATTTATAAAATAGAATTACTGTTGAGTGTGTAAGCTGCCATGTTGAAATTACGTCACAGGGTCAACTAGGACAACAAAAGACTGTCCGGCGTGTTTCAGACAGGAAGTGACGTTTTTAATTACGTTTTGTGACGTTTTCATCTGAGTTCCAACTCGGAGAGAAATAATCGAACGCACCATCATGCCACGCGTTGCTGATAGGGGGCTATATGATTTGGAGATAAGGGTTGTCGTTAAACTTTAATACAATAAAAATACATTACATGTGTTTATTAATGTGTTATTTTTAATTACATCTTTAAGGAATAATAAAACATATAGTAGGATGAGTGTAAGCTACCGCATACAGCACACGTCCAGCTGGGGACCGTCCGGCCGCAGCCACATGTTGTTAGGAGTAGACACAAACGCCCCGGCACTTTGCAGATTTTAACCAGCAAGCTTTCAGGAAGAATAACGATAGGTGAAAGGCGAAATGAGCGAGTCCCGCACCTCTGGTCCGTGCGACCGGCCTATTTGAGCAACGCGGCTGAAATGATTGTCCAAGGCGGTCCACTCTTGCACACAAACACTGAGAATACTCACGCAGACAGACACACATTTCAAAATGGCAACACCAGACAGGGTGCCTGTTATTTATAATGAGCCCCTCTAACCATAACATTTTTAATTAATGAAACTTTTTTTCATCCAATGTGTTATTTAAAATAAAGCATCCAAAGTATTCCAGCAGCAAGAATTTAGCCAATCCTTGCTAAAATGACTCTCGGTCTGTCTCTCTCCATGTCGCGCTTGTGCGTTTCACTGTTGTTACTCACATGTGCGTGACAGTTCCTCAGCACCCTCTCTAAGGTCTCCAAGAAGGCAAGATACTCTGAACTGGTGTTCGACCTCTACGCCCAGAAAACAATTGTAGCCCGTCCCCCAATTCAAAGTTGAAAGGAGATGACCCTCTTGTTCACTGGGATGTTCTTCAACATGCTGGCACCGAATCAGGAGGCTATAAATAGACCCACCCCTGCCTGGTGCTTCTCACCATGGGCAACTCTAGAGTGGAATAGATTCTAGTCCCTCTCCTGGGATTTGGTTTCAGAGTCTGAGCTGTGTGTTGAGGTGATCCCAACTATGTCTAGTCTGTATATCTCTACCTCTCGCACCAGCTCAGGCTCCTTTCTTTCCAGAGACGTCACATTCCATTCAGCACAAGATGATCTGAAGAATAAATTATTATGGCTTTAACACTAAGGGTGTGTTTAGCACAGGCAGGCAGAGTGACCTATTAGATACAAAGCTCAGAGGGGCTGCTAACGCTTGCCCTGAGATCATAGTTGGACCCAGGCAACTTGGAGCTCATCCCTGTGGTTTTGGAGAACTCTGTGATTATGACTACCAACAGTTCTGTGTGCGTGAGCACCAGAGCACCTTGTGTAATATGGTGGTGGCCCAGTGTCTGAAACAGAGGTCTCACCAAACCAGTGGGCAAGCTTGCGGTGGTACACCTTGTGGTTCACCTTGGTGATAATGATGGAGATAAGAGCAGACTGACTGTTCAGCAGAAACTTTTCTGCAAGCTAGCAAACATAATGTATACAGTAGTTATTTCTGGAATTCTGCCATTGCTTCGTACAAGCATGGAAAAACTCGATGAAATAATGGCAATACATTAATACATTTTTGGTATAAGTTTTATGTTAATGAGTTGCCTTTTGCAATAGAAGCCTATTTAATCCATAATAGTTGAGTATATGCTCTGAGAATAGAGGTGTGTGATTTTAACTTAATGCAGTGGTTCTCAAAGTCGGTCCTCGGGCCCCACTGCCCTGCTTGTTTTCCTGCTATCCCTGCCCCACACACAAGTCCCAGCTGTCTGTCAGCTTCTGATTGACTGAACACACCTGTGTGTAGGGCAGGCATAGCTGGAAAACAAGCAGAGCAGTAATGTTTGTAAATTTCTTATATTCTTATGTTCAAACAGACAAGTGAACATTATGCCCCCCCCATGCACCCCCCCCCTATTCACATGCATTCTGCAGTGCAGGCTCATGTCCTTAATTCTTTCTTAATGGAAGTATTAATCTTTTATTCCACTGGGCATCCTCTTAATCACAAACACAGAAGCAATGATCTTTAATTGTGATAAAAGTGACAATGCCTTGGCACTCTGAGATAGTCATGCCCATTTAATGAAAGGCTTCTCTCACACACAAACAGCACTCGGCTGTTAACCCTCTCAGTGCTGCTGTATTAATATGCCACTGGAATGAACGTTTTGTAGTATCACTGGGTGTGATCCTCCTTGGTGACTCATGGAACAGGCTTACTCATTACCTGGTACACAGTATTACTGACATTTCACAGACACTCTTGTCGACTTCAGGAGTTTGACTCCAAAAAATGTACTGCATGGGCAACAGAGAGAGCAAAGTGAGGTTGAATCTGATTCCCTCTCTGCCTTTTCTTCCCACATAGAAATTTAAGATCCGCATTGAGGATCCACCACAACGCAAGCACATGGTTTTCATGGGTGGGGCAGTGCTGGCCAACATCATGAAGGACAAGGAGTCTTTTTGGATCAGCAAGGCAGAGTACCAGGAGAAGGGTGTTGTGGTTCTGGACAAAATGGGCCGAAGTGTGCGATAAACGCAAGTGCTGATGCATGTCACCTCAAGAACCATGTTAAAAAATTGAGTGACCATGTCTCCAAGATCAGCAAGCTAGACATGAAGGTTCTAACAAAGGTAGTTTGCTTAGCCTGACGAATTGACAAAAACACACAGCCACTGCCATGTATACACACACGAACACTCAAATGCCATTTGACTGGCACAATTTTCCCAGTAGTCAAGCCTTCAGACTATGCTTTAACAAAACTGGCAACACACACTCAGACATATTGTCATGCAGCTGGGATTTAAACAGGCACCACACATTGTTCATCACAGGTTTCCTCCTGACATATTTCTACTTTTCACCATAAAATGCTCCCAAAGGCAGTTGTGTTATCCATTTCTCTATATCCTATACAACACCTTCAAAGGAATGGTGCTGTATTTCTATGCAAATATGGTAAAGCATTCTTTCTGGCTAATGTAACATTGTCTTAATATAGAACAAATTATATAACGTTTACATAAGTTCAGTTGTTATATAAGACTTCGGTGCATTTGATCTCCAGTTAACTGGTGATTGGCTCTCAGTAGACTATTGCTGTTAGGCACCTTCAGCTTCTGCTACCCATAGTGCCCTGGGGCCACTGTTTCCAGTTTCATGAAAACATGATCTCACTTCCACTGTAAGTGAGATAAGAGGAAGTACAATGGTTAAAGATGAATTACTTTGCAATACTCACAAATTTCCTTCTCAGATATGGTAAAATATATTTCTAGAGTCACGGGTAGTCGAAATATACATTGGCCGTAAATGGATATATTAAAAAGAAAGCTTAACTTTAACCACATTCCATGTCCAGCTGCATTCACGATTTGTCTGTTTTTAAACTGGAACCATATGTATACATGTTATCTCTGTGGTAATTTCTTATTTTTACTAATAAAAATTGATAACTGAATTGTGTCAATCAGTCTGGTCTTTCTGTCCACACACTTTCCATCCATGATGTGGTCTTCTGCTTGCATTTCTGGACATATTTACTTCAATATCTACAATAATGTGCACAATGCAAACTGCATAAAAACCCGAGTAATGTGCGAAAAGGCTGGTTACATCTCACTGACATTTCAGGTCTTCAGTAACATCCAAATGTGTTCTTGGAGCCCATTGCAGACAGCACAGGGCAGAAGGCAGAGGTGCTCCCTAGATATGATACCAGTCCATTGCAGGGCACACTCACAGGCACTGTCATGCATGATGACATGTCTTTGGACCGCAGGAGGGAGCCTGCAGCAGTGCTGCTCACCAAACAGCGTCTCTGTCATCCCTCCTCGCAATACGCTTCTTAGTGCTGCTGCAAACCATCTTAAGTCTGTGTGGCAACATGGCTGGTTTTACCCCTTAAGGAAATTGTTGATCCAGAAGTGCTTTAGCTAAACCTCACAACACAATGTGTGATTTTTCAGATTGTTTAACCATCAAATTGTAATTATCCACACAATTAATAAGCAATTGCAACTTCGAGGTGGGTTGCAATTCCATTTTGAGATAATTCAATTTTATTGCAGTTTTTTAGTAGCATAATACAATGCAGCAGCAGCAGCAGATCAAAGGAGGACAGTTTGCTCTGGAAGGACTTTGCTAAGTGTACAACACATGCATTTCACATCACCGCTGCAAAACACAAAAAACACACTGCATGCATGCTCAATTACACCCATAAACAAAATGTATTCAAACTTATATAATATTAGATCTATCATTTGGATACAAAAATTTTGAATGCAACAGAGGATATTTGATACACGTTTAAAGTGCTCCAGTATGAAGGAAAATTAGTAAAATTTCATGTCAAGGCATTTAGCTATTTCTGCTGGGTGACAATCGTATTAAAACTAACAATTTAATTCATTAGGAGTCAGACAGGTTTTTAAACATTTTTGGTTTCAAACAATCAAAGTTGCCCTTCAAAAAAAAACAGACAACCCCGAGTTTTTTTCCCCCAAGTTCCTGGAAATTGATGTTACTGCTTAAAGATCTACTGTATAATAAAACAGTCTTAAAGTATTTGTTAGCAGTAACAAATGTGTGTCATCTTGCCCTGTTTTTCAACCAAAACTTACAGTGGTCATTGACCCCTGCTTCCCTACTGGATAACAGCAGGTGTTACAATGGAAAGGAACTGGATCTTAGTTTAGTCAAACTGTGCCAAAGCAGAGGAACCGACTCTTTCTGTAACACAGTCAAATGTTTGTTTTCTTCTAAGCAGCTCACAACTCCAGTCTTTGTCTTCAGCATATTTTAAAAAAAGTTACACATTTTAACACTCTCAATAGGAATACATTTATGAAAATAATAGCCTTATTATGTTTTTTGCAGCATACATCTTGATTGGCGTGATTGTTGTGAGCTTGATGGCAGATTCCCCATTAATAATGTGCAGGTCTTTAACCAGCACAAATGCACTGGTATCAAGGCGCCTGTTGTCTCCTTCAGATGATTCATGTAGCGGGAAGTTGACGGCCATGCCCAGGCGACGGTGTTACTCCTGTGATAATTACAATGGAGCATGTGTGCAGCTTTGGTACCGTGAGACTCTCGCCACTGACGTCTACTGGAACAATATGGCTTTCTCAAGGTCTGCTTTAATAAAGTTACATGGTGTGCTTGGTGTCTATGATAAATATCTGATATGGTGAAAGCACCTTCAACCCATGATAAGACTTTTCTTCAGGTCTAACCCTCCTCCACCCCCTCGAAATTAGCCAAAAACATCAGCAGACAGATACAAAGGTAGCGCAAAAAATATGAAAAAGGCCGACCTGCTGCTGTCACAAAGGAAAACGTGCAAAGTGAAAGCCCCACCTACCCACTCCTCTACTCCTCACACACAGACTCCCCCAGGTCCACAGCACCCCCTCTGGTCAGTTTCCTCATCTTGCTAAAGTCCTGGTCAGAGCGCAGGAACAGGAATGTAGGGGTGCCCCCGCTGGTGAGGGGCAGGTCCTGCAGCTGGACATGGGGCTGCACTGGCTGCGTCTCTCCGCCGTTTCGCCAGCAGAGGGTGTAGTGCTCAGGCTCAGCCACAGCGAACTTGGTAGCGCAGAGTTGGGCAAGGGCGTCGCCACCTTCACCTGCCTTCCACAGCAGTGTCCGCACGGCGCTGTGCTCGCCGTCCTGGAAGAGCACACGCACAAATCTCTGCAAGCACAAAACATCAACATGTCAGACCTCTGCTGATCGCGAATCCTGCCCAGTGGTGCCTGTTCTTCCTGGACAGGCCCACTATTCACACACCTGGGAGATAGATGGGTGCATTCTGAACACAGACGCTTATGTACAGCATGCAAACTACCACAGGTTGCTCAGAATTGACAGCTGCAGAAAATAACACTGGATGTGTATTGTCATTAAGCAGATTTTTGATTATGGTCTTTTCTGTACTGATACACAAAACACTGTATGAAAAGTCTTGTTGCAACCTTCCCATTAACTATATACACCCAGATACTTATAATAGATCCTTCACTTCAAAAGTAGAGCATCTCATTTCAATGGAAATCGTTAAAATTACTTTATACAATGAAGCAATTCCTAAATAAAAGAATATATTTGTTTCAAAGCAACTGAAAAACAGCAGATCCCTTTATGTGGACAATTTCTCAAATGAAACTACAGGCTTTCTGTTTGTGTATTTTGAGTCATTTGGTTTTTTAGAAGGTGGTTCAGAGTTCATATGTTAGCTGAAGCAACCAGGCTAAGCTGAGCAGCATCATGTCCGCACTGGCTTCTACCAGCTAGACCACAGCTCTCTGACCAGGAGTAACCTGAAGGCTCGTCGACTGCATGGCCCTGACAGCACTCCGTCGGGGACTAACTTGGAGGCCCCCCCAGCCACTTGGGCCTGATGGCTTGCGGTCTGGGACTAACCTGGTTCTGCTGGGCTTCCCTTTGATTCTGGGCCTCCTGATTTCGGCGTTGACTCCATTCTCTGAGAGATTCCTGAGCCTCACTGGTCAGTTTGCCTATAGCATTGCCCCCTGCCTGACTCTGGATAAGGCACAGGCTGGCATAGACACTTGTCAAATAGTACCCTCCTGTGAAAGAAGCAAGACAGAGCAACTTCAACCTGGATCAGAATGAGAAACATTCCAGATCCAGATCTTTTTTGCAAGCAGCCGAGCAGCATCTCTTGCCCTCCCCTTGTCAGGCCCCCTTTGCAGGTAGGCGATCAGCGTCTCTTACCCTCCCCTGTCAGACCCCCTTTGCAGATAAGTGAGCAAGCTCTCTTACCCTCCACTGTCAAACCCTCTTTGCAGGCAGGTGATCAGTGTCTCTTACCCTCCCCTGTCAAACCCCCTTAGCAGGCAGGCGATCAGCGTCTCTTACCCTCCCCTGTCAGGCCCCCTTTGCACACAGGTGAACAGCGTCTCTTACCCTCCCCTGTCAAACCCTCTTCGCAGGCAGGCAATAAGCATCTCTTACCCTCCCCTGTCAGACCCCCTTTGCAGGCAGGTGATCAGTGTCTCTTCCCCTCCCCTGTCAGACCCCCTTCACAGGCAGGTGATCAGTGCCTCTTACCCTCCCCTGTCAGACCCCCTTTGCAGGCAAGTGACCAGCGTCTCTTCCCCTCCCCTGTCAGACCCCCTTCACAGGCAGGTGATCAGTGCCTCTT
>JAODJX010000002.1:16155893-16194970 GCA_026776945.1 Isichthys henryi
GGCTCCCCACACCATGATGTCATACCCTATGGCTCCCCACACCATGATGTCATACTCTATGGCTCCCCACACCATGATGTCGTACCCTATGGCTCCCCACACCATGATGTCGTACCCTATGGCTCCCCAAACTACGATGATTATCATCATTAATGAGAAACAGGGAAGAACCAGACTGCAGTTTGCAGAAAAATACACATATATTATTCACAGACACACACCCATAAATTGAGAAATGATTGAAACAAAAAATTATGCTGTGGTATCTTAATTTTTCCACGGCTGTATCCAGAGGTGAGACTGAAGCTTGGGCACTTGTCTTAATTTAATCAGGTTCACCATATCTGCACTTGTTCTTTTAAGAGCTCACCATATCTGCACTTGTTCTTTTAAGAGCCACCACTAACTTGGACTAGGGCTTTGTGACACAATTAGATTCCCACATGATAAAGTTCTCCACCATGAATTTCGCTGACTGTCTGCTGAACTGCTACTGATAAAATTTACTGAGCAGGTGGGCTGGCAACAGAAAAAAAACTATAAACTTTATTTTAAAATATTCAGAAAATCATCTCTTGCCCAACAGTTTGAGAAACACTGACCTGTACAATGTTCCTGGAAGTTTGCAAAAAGATCCACAGAATATGTTAAGATGGCAGACGGCTCTGTTCACAAGATGGCGGCTGCAAGCCTCCCTTTTCACCCTCTGCTGTCCTCTGTCCTTGCAGTTTCAATTTTGGGGATGAGGTCTCAGGTCTACCAGGTGTAGATTTTATGAACAGGTAATAAGATGCATCAAAGATCAAATAGAGTCAACAAAGTAATATCAAATAAAATGAAAATGTTTACAAAGTGTCTTATCTAAGTCATCCTTCTTTTTGCTGTCACTAACTGTCATTGATCTGCTCACGTTTTTGAGTTATGATGCCGACAACATCAAATATCTGAGCTTGCCTTCTCTGTGCGATCACAATGCAGTGCTGCTTCAATTTTTTGAGATTTGTCTCAAAATTTGATTGGGTCCAGATCTTCAATATTACAACATGTCTGCAAAGGTTGAAAAAGATCTGTCATATACTTTTTGAGTTATCATGCTAATGGTATTGAGTCAAAACTGCCTATTTCCATTTTGAATGCCAAGTAATATTAAGTAATGATCTTACAGGATTATCAAATCCTACATTACATTAGGACAGATGAGCTTTTTACAGTGCACATAACTTACAGTGCACATAAGATAAGAGAAAGTTGCTCCTATACAGTATTTTGAAAGAGTAAGCACATAGCGGGAAAGAGTACAATAAAACAAAAAAGAAAAAAAACAGAAGACCTTGACATATTTTGATGGCAATATTGGTAAATAAAAGTACATCCACCCATCCATTTTCGATGAAAATTATGTTTTATAATATTTTGATAAAAACAACAAATGTAATGTTATTCGGTGAAAAAAATATATACAGGGGCAGCACAGTGGTTAGCACTGTCACCTCACACCTCTGGGACCTGGGTTTGAGTCTCTGTCAGGGCTCCATGTATGTGGAGTTTGCATGTTATCCCTTCGTCGTTGTGGGATTTAGTCTGGGTCCTCTTGTTTCCCCCCACAGTCCAAAAACACGCTGAGGCTATTTGGAGTTACCAAATTGCCCACAGAGAAGTATGTGTGTGCATGCACCTTGTGATGGATTGACACCCTGTCCTGGGTTGTTCCCTGCTTTGTGCTTGTAGCCTCTGGGATAGGCTCTGCCCCCACTGTGATCCTAAACAGGATAAGTGGGTTAAGAAAATGAATGGATGGAAAAAAATGTACACCCCCAGCTTTAATAGCTGCTGTTGGCCCCATTTGGCAGAAATGTGGTCCTATTACAGTTGCCCCATGTCATGCTGGTCTCCTAGGTTTCCCAATGATGTTGTGCTCACCTTGATTGCTCTCATTGTACCACCCATGTTTTCATCTTTATATGTAAGGATTCACACTACTATTCAATAGTTTGGGGTCACTTAGAAATTTCCTTATTTTCCATGGAAACTTTCGTGAAATGAGATTAGGAAATATAGCTAAATAAATAGAAAAGAGTCATTGACAAAGTTAGAAATAATCATTTTGAAACTGAAACAATTGTGTTCTTCAACACAGAGTTGGAAGCTGTGTTTGGGTCATTGGCCTGTTGTAGGATGAAATCGACTCCGATTAAGTGCCGTCCACAAAGTATGGCAAGGTGTGGCAAAATGGTGTGATCGACATCCTTCTTCAAGATCCCTTTTGCCCAGTACAGAACTCCCACTTTACCATCACCAAAGCAGCGCCAGACCAAACCATCATATTACCTCCACCATGCTTGACAGATGTCGTCAAGCACTCCTGCAGTGTCTTTTCATTTGATCTGCATCTCACAAATGTTTTTATTTGTGATCCAAACACCCCAAACTTAGATTCGTCTATCCATAGAACTTTTTTCCAATCTTCCTCTGTCCAGTGTCTGTGTTCATTTGCCCATCTCAGTCTTTTTCTTTTATTGGCTCTTTCTGAGGTACGGCTTTTTCTTTGCAATTCTGCCTAGAAGACCAGCAGTTGCCTCTTCGCAGTCGATGTTGAAACTGGTCTTTTGCAGATACTATTAAATGATGCTGCCAGTTGAAGACCTTTGAGGCGTCTGTTTCTCAAACTACACACTACTGTTTATCCTCTCACACAATTGTGCATTGTAGCCTCTCTCTCCTCTTTCTATTGTAGTTAGAGCCAGTTTGTACTGCTCTGTGAAGGAAGTAGTACACAGCATTGTATGAGATCTTCAGTTTCCTGGCAATTTCTTTAGCCTTCATTACTCAGAACAAGAATAGACTGATGAGTTTCATAAGAAAATTCTTTGTTTCTGACAATTTTGAGCTTGTAGTCGAACCCACAATTGCTGATGCTCTAGATACTGAACTAGTCCAAAGAAGGCCAGTTTTATTGCTTCTTTAATCAGCACAACGATCTTAATCTGTGCTAACATAATTGCAAAAGGGTTTTCTAATGATCAACTAACCTTTTAAAATGATAAACTTGCATTAGCAAACACAACATTCCACTGGAACTTGCTGCTTGATGATTATGGGCCTCTGTACACCTATAGTCCGTTAAAAAACTGCTGTTTCCAGCTATGATAGTCATTTACATTAACAATGTCTACACAGTATTATTGATCAATCTGATATTATTTTAATGGATAAAAAAAAATTCAATAAGTGACCACAAACTTTTGAACGTAGTGTAGGCCCTAGCTTGCCAATCGAGCATTAATTGTTGTTGTTGGTGTCTGCATCTTTGTTGTTACCTCTATTGTCTTCTTGACCCATGCTTCTGTGGATTGGCTTTAGTGTTTAAAGGCACTTTTCCACTGCACCAGATATCATATTTTGCTACTTCGAGAAATGCCATAAGTATGGTAATTCAAGGTGTTACTTTTCCACTGGCGCAAAAACTGGTACCACCACTAAATCACATCACAACACGAGGCGGAGTATTTTGTACTGAATTCATAAAATAGTTGTAGGATATTATAGGGCTGGGAGATGTGTGATATTAACATTTTATGCACATGCAATTATTACATCGCAAGGACCGTGATAGTCAGCTGGGTTGAGATCAGGTTTTTCATACGGACATTACAGCAGTTCACGTTTCACTAAAACATTTTAATGTTGTCACAGGAAACAAAGCCACAGCTTGCGGTTATCTTTTGGTCCCCTGTCGGAGTTGCCAGAGGTGCCCTCGACTCTGCCGAAAGCAGCAAGCCACAAGAAAAAGCGGAAAAGCAGAAGATGGGAAGAGATGCCGGAGGCCAGGGGATTCTTCCTAGGGGCTGTCTCTGTCTTCGCTGCCTGCCCTGCTGCATGTCGGGAGGAATACCACCCAATTCTGAATTGCCCATTCCGGCTGTGCCCCAAGAGGTTTCTGCCCCACCTGCACCCCTGGAGGTTTCTGCACCGCCGCTGCCGAGGTTCCTGCGCCGTCGCTGCCCACTTTGCCCCCCCCGTGGTTCCAGTTCCTGCTTCACCCCCCATGGTTCCTGTGCCAGCGGCTCCAGCTCTGCCCACCAAGTTTCTGCTCTGCCCCGCGTTAATCCTGCTTTGTCCCCCGAGGTTCCAGTTCCTGTACCCCTGAATCCCATCCCCAAGGAAGCTCCTGATTCCCCGGACCCTGCTCCCGTGCCCCCGGTCCCAGTCCCCAGGAGGTCCCCATCTGACGAATCATCGCTCCTCCTCCCTTAGTAGAGATGGAGGTGGAGCTTGAATGGGACCCTTCGGGGATAACCCTGACTTCCCCAGTGACTCCTCCACCACAGCCCTAGTATGGCAGATCCTGGCCGGATTCCCGCCGCTCGATCTTCCAGTAAAGGAGGGGACACCTGCGCCGGGGAATGGTCCTACCCGCCCTGCCCCCTGGCTCGCCTTCGGTCCCCCTGGTTGCAGCTCAGTAGTCGCCTGCAGGTCCTCCGACTTCGGCTCGGTGGTCGCCTGCGGTCCCCCTGGCTTCAGCTAAGGGGTTGCCTTCCAAGGCGCCGACAGCGCCTTGTTGGCCAGCTGAGTTCCTGCCTCCGATGCCTCGTCGGTTGACTGTGGGTCCCCTGTCGTCGACTCATCAGTCGCCTGCGCCTTGGCCGGCTGTGCCTGCGCCTTTGCCTGCCACGGCTTCTGTTCCTTCCTCCCCTCCACCAGTGTCCCCTTCATCTCCCTCATTGCCCCCTCCGCCAGTCCCTCCGCCTTCCTCCTCGTCCCCTTTGACGTTCCCTCAAGCTCCTCCCTCGCTCTCACCAAGGGTCCCTCCTGCTCCGGCCTCGCGGTCGCCTGCTGCCCCTGTGGCTTCCGCCCCTTGCCTGTCGGGGTTCCCTCCAGCTCTCCGTTACCCCCCGCCCTTTGCCTACCTTTGTGCCCCCTGTGTTTGCTCCCCCTCCCTCTGTGTAGATTCCCCGTGTTTACCAGCTGTTTCTTGTTGCTGTCATTAATCCAATGTATTTAACCCTCTGCAGTCGACAGCATCGTTGCCAATGCCGTGTATCTTTCTCGTGCATTCCAGTTCATAACTCGCTGAAATCGCTTATTGTAGAAACATGAAAAAAACACTGACTAAATCCGCAATCTGTCTTCTTTCCAGAACGTCAATTGTCAGAAGTATTAAAGTTTTTAAAATTAGGTTAAATCGGTAAAAATTAAACCATGCAACCTTTCTTTGTTTTACCTGCATCGGGGGCGTGTACTGTAGTACCGCCCTCATGTGAAGATCGCTATTCGCATTTTAAATAGCTGCATTTCCACATTCAAGTCGCATTCGCATGGTAATTAGATGAACAACGCAACAGTGAAACGCAATCCAGATACATCCCCTTCGGTGCTATAAAGGGGGGGGGGATGTGGCCAGGTGTGAACGGCTCATGCATACACATGAAAGTTGCTACATATTCAATGAAAGGAGGCCAGAAATAGTGACATGAGTTCGGTTTTTCTTGTTTATTTCTCCAACTGAATGTTGCAACTACACCATTTAATCATCTTCATCTACCCAAGACTTTAGTGATCTGATATCTGGGATCAAAACAAACTGGCACCATTGCTTACTATGTACTTTTATAATGTTTCTGCAAGTGTTCCAAACTGAATTTTGCAATGTCTATACTTTGATGTCAAATTACAAACTTCACATAATTCTGACATATTTACAAAGTACACTCAGATTAAGATGAGTTTAATGCCAAAACAAATATATAAGAAATAATTTATTGGTCATGAATTAAGTTTATGATATTGAATGAAATGTGTGACCATGGCCCAGTCAGTGACAGTGTGTTCCCTACCCCTGGACCCCAGAGAGTTAATTATGTCCTCCTCACAACTGTTCACATTTTTTCTACCATTGTAGCAGGAAAATATCAAAGACGCATGAGATGTAATGTTGGTCTGTGCAAATTACAAACTTCACATAATTCTGCCAAAGTACTGCAGTACCAAAAAAGTACCCCAGTTGGTTTGGTACTTTAGGTACTGGAACTTTTGGTACTGACAGTCTACCAGAAATCAATGGAAATGGAAAGTACCGAAAGTACAGTACCAAAAAATATGGTACCTGGTGCAGTGGAAAACCTCCCTAAGGCCATTGTCAATGTGAAATCTTTGAATGACGCTACACTGTCACGTTGGCCTGTCACTCTCGCAGCAAAAAGCACCAAGGCATGCTTTCTCCATCGTGTTTTACAGTTGGCATTTTCTGGATTTTTCCAATTATGGCACTTCTCATTGTGACAAAATAATTGTACCTTTGCCTCATCTATCCACAGCACACACAGTAGCCATTTTTTTAACTAGATGGGGTCTGGAAAACTTCAAGCATGCATTTAAATTCTTTTTTAATAACAGATGCTCCCTCCTATCTTGACCTGCCATGTAGGCCTCCTTCTGACAGTTGACTCATGCATGTTAACACTGACTGCTTCCTCTAATCATTTGCATCTGCTTTGATGCACATGGTTTAAATTTTAGGAATTTGATGCAATTAAATCAGGGTTGCATTTCTGTTGATTTTTAATTTAGCAAATGATTGCTAATTTTCAGTGCTGTTTGTTAAATTACATCACCTTTATTTACAAATTTTGTTAAATTAAAACGACAGATCTGTATGGCCCAATATGTTTAAAAAGATAAAACATCTTATGGGGTATAGTCATATGTCTGGAGGCTGGAGCATTTGCAGATGAAGCTCCGAATGAATCTGAACGAGCCCTGAATGATTTGTTTAACTCAGATTTTTTAACAGTGATGCTTGTCAGATACTGGTAATTAGAAGAACAATACCCCCCCTTTCCCGTTTCCCTCCAATCCAGCCCCCCGGCACAATAAGGAGTACCCCTAACTGAAGGCTCAGTTTGGCCCAGAAGAAGGTCTGCCAATTCAGTGTTTTACCCTTAAACCTCAAACATCAGTAAAATGAGTTTGCTCAGATACAACGATCTCACCTTCTTCACCTTCTTAACGTGCATGCCCATAAAATAATTACTCTGTAACCCTCTTTAAATAGTGGTGAGAAACCTTCTGTTTTGACACCCTGGCCTAAGATGCTCTATTTGGATTCATGTGTGCTTAATAATTATTGATGTGTTCTATACCTCCCTCTTTTTTATACAATGAAAACATAACAGACTGTAATTTGGCTTATAACTGGATGCGCAGCATATGTTTAAAACATTCCAACCTGGTTCCCATCCCAGACAGTGAGGCTGCCTTAAACGGCGCTGTAAATAATCAGTTGGTATATGCCAAAGTAGAAAATGCAGTGATAACTATGCTGTTAGATCAGGGTGTGGTTAATGACTCGACCTTATGTTCCATCGGCTTAAGGATGAGCATTACCACAGCTTGCCTGCATTCATTGTAAAACTGCAATTACATACAATTAATTCCTATTATATAGAAACATCTTATATTTGACTACTCAATATACTTTATATAACTCAGTGAGCATGGAGCTATGGCTATGTAAAATCTATGAAAATTTCTTACAGTTAGAGATTGACAAGGAATGTATGCATAAAGGCACAGTGGATTATCACAATGACTTTGTCTCAGGGAATGTGACACCAGCCTGTGAGTACGAAGAACTTCCCAGAGAGAAAGGAGGACGGACAAACAGAGGCTCACTGCCACCATCAGGAGAGCAAGGCAGTGCTGCACTTCTTAGAAGATGTAAATAGAGAGCTGCCGGTGTTATTGTCCATCAGAATGATAGTCCTGAATTGGAGAATGTCTCATAAATAGAAACATCGCAAACATGTTCTACATGTCGCTTTGTCAAACACAAGAGTTATTTTTGAACAAGAACTCCAAAAATAAAAAGAACATACTTACATAATACAGTCATATATAGAAATCTATGCGATAAAAAAGTTCACAGAATTGAGACAAAGTGACCCCCACATATCTTAAAAATCGAAAATACGTACACATGCTTTATATTTATTTATACCACGACTTTGGTAAATACAACTTTCTTATTGTCACATGTCACATGGATGGTCACTATGGTCATGTAACCACACAGGTAGTTCCGGTAGTCCAGGAAGATTTCTATATTAATGTCGTTTTATGTTTTACTAAATATCTAAATAAGTAAATATAGGTACCCGTGTGACTTTTTACTCATAAATAAGCAGCCATCCTTAGTATAATTTTCCTTGGTTTTCAAAACACAAGCGCCTGCCTGTTGATGGTTTCTATGGTAACTTATCGAGCTTGCTGCTTCCAGTGAGTAGCTTGACAGACATTCTACCCTTATAGGTGCTGTATTTTTAAGAGCTCACTGGAACATTACTACACACTAACTGAAATAATTTTCTTCTGAAAAATTAACTGCAACTGCTTTTTTCTATTGTTATTTCTTGTTCAGTAGCTCTGGTATAAGCTGGATAACCCATTTCAAGTCGAGCTGCATTACACCAAGTTGTCATTGATTATTTTTGTATAACTGCACACCTCATCATGGTTTATCCCTCACATATACTGTAAATACACAAATACGTGGATGATGCATAAGTATGTGAATGTCAGCATAGGACAGGGCACTTTGAATGGTGCTAGAGTATCACGTGAGTGTGAATGTGCCAGGACAGTGTGTGTCTGTGCCGGTTACACACTCACTGGAGTCCTCCTCGCGGATGATGTACTGCCTGACGACAGAAGGAGCACTGTCATCTGTCAGACGCACGCACAGCACTTTGTGGGACAGCAGGGACTTGCACACCAGAAATGCCTGCAGTGATGGCGGAGGGAGGGGTCAACACAGAGAGTGTCACCACGCTGCTAATGAAATGCTGAGCAGCCCACCACCACCCTTTCAGAGGCTACTGACGGAGTACAAAAGACACCAGGAAAACAGACGGAAGAAGAGCAAACAGGGACAATACAGGGTCATTCCATTTTGGCTAGACTGATTAAGAGTGCGGCCTCACGGGTTTGGGTCTCAGCACGGTGTTTCTACACTGTTTGCACTGGTTTCTCCTCACAGGCATCAGACATACACTACTGTGCCATGTGATTCTTGGCACGCACTCCCTGCTTTAGATCAGTGGTTCTTGCAAAAGGATTGATAAACAATTCATCTGCCATCTGCAGTTTGTACACCTAAACATCTTAATGCACTAGAGCAAGCTTTTTTTTGCATCAACACCTACACCCCATTATTGGACTAAAATCACTGTAGCAGCCTAACTCACTAATACCAATATTTCATATGGGGAGAATTATTACCCCAATCAATCTCCACAAAATAGCCATAATACTCAAGCAGTACCAATTTCACCTGATAAACATATTCAAAACCTATCCATTGATTTTCTATCTTGTTTTATGCTGGGCTGCAGGGGTCTGGACCGTTCCCAGGAAGCACAAGGCAGGGAATAACCCAGGATGGGATGCCAACCAGTCACATGGCACATTGACACACCATTCACACCTGTGGACAATCTGCCAATTCCAGTTCACCTCAGGATGCCTTTGAACTATGGGGGGAAACCAGAGTACCCTGAGGAAACCCCACGATGCCCTGGGGAGAACATGGAAACTCCACACGCAAGGAGCCACGGCGGAAATGACCACTGCACCACCGTGTCAGCCCACTGTGTGATAGCCGGCAAGGACAGAGGAGGCAGACCCTGTAATGCGGTAGCGAACAGGTTTAATCAGTAATCCGGAAATTAACACAGCCAAAGGGGAAATCCAAAATCGTAGTCGGAGGGCAGGCAAGAGGTCGGAGTCCGAGAGAGTCAGTCCTACGAGGAGAGACGGGACAGGACGACGATGGGAAAGGAGGGACGAAGCGGATGGGGTGGCAGGGCAGGACGGAGCAGGCAGGCAGGGTGGACAGGAGAAGGCAGGTCGATGGAGCAGGCGTGACAGGCAGGGTAGGCAGGACAGCAGGGCAGGACAGCAGGTAGGGCAATCGGGGAGAACAAAAGACAGAGGATTGCTTGGTAAGGCACATTGGAGAGGATGGCAACAATACTTCGCACTGAGCGTCTGGGCTCGCCAGCTTAAGAAGTGGAGCGATTAGCCGACAATTGTCTGCAGGTGCTTGGTCCTGCCTGTGTGGGCGTGACACACAGTCTAATTACCAAACAGTTAATGAAATAATAAACATTGATTTTTTTGTTTATATGCAGTCATCGTTTTACAGTTTACAGCAATAGCAATAAATGTCACGTTTATGGAAAAAAACACAAGAATAACAACAACAAAAGCTGGGAATTTGCACTTAAATTTGGAATATTTCTCAGATGCACTTCGGCTGAACTCAGACAGCACTGGCTGGGTCAGGACTTATTCACTCAGATTAAAGATATTTACATTTATACACCGATCAACCATAATATTAAAACCCCCTGCCTAATATTGTGTAGGTCCCACTTGTGGCAGCTCTGAAGGTGCCCTGTGGTATCTACCACCAAAATGTTAGCAACAGATACTTTACGTTCTGTAAGTTGCAGGGTGGGGTCTCCATGGATTGGACTTGTTTGTCCAGCACATCCCACAGAAGTTTGATCAGATTGAGGAGGCAAGGAGTGCATGCTGATACAGTGCACACCCACCACTCAATGAACCAACTCAGGGATGAGAACCTGAGTGCAGCCATGGGGCAGGTGATACCTCAGCACCACACTAGTTCAAAGTTTTTTCCTGGTGACTGGTGTGCCAGTGGGGGCGGCATGGTGGTGCCGTGGTTAGCACTGTTGCCTCACACCTCTGGGACCCGGGTTTGAGTTTCCGCTTGGGTCACATGTGTGTGGAGTTCTCTCCATGTCGTCGTGGGGTTTTCTCCGGGCACTCCGGTTTCCTCCCACAGTCCAAAAACATGTTGAGGCTAATTGGAGTTGCTACATTGCCCGTAGGTGTGCATGTGAGAGTGAATGGTGTGTGAGTGTGCCCTGCGATGGGTTGTTCCTTGCCTCGTGTCCATTGCTTCCGGGATAGGCGACCCAGTAGGATAAGCGGTTTGGTAAATGGATGGATGGATGGTGTGCCAGTCCTGCCACAAACCCCCAAATTTTCCCAAGAAATTGGAGAACCTGCTTTCAGGGTTGTATGTAATTAACACAATACCCAGGATGAAGCAATGTTAACGGCCTGGCTCAAGGACCCAACTAAGAAGAACAACTCCAGGCATCCACAGGATTCAAACCGGCAACCTTCCAATAGCTTCAGAGCCACCACTCCGCACTGTTAGGGTTTGGGGTCTGGTGAATTTGGAAGACAAGTTAACATCTTGAACGCTTTTTCATGTTCCTCAAACCATTTCTGAATAATTTTTGCAATGTGGCAGGCCGCATTATCCTGCTGAAAGAGGCCACTGCCATCAGGGCATAGTTGACCTGCAACAATGTGATATGTGTCAAAGTAACATCCACATGAATGCCAGGACCAAAGGTTTCCTAACCGAACACCACCCAGGGCATCACACTGCCTCCGCCGGCTTGTCTTCTTCCCATAGTGCATCCTGGTGGCATCTCCTCTTCAGGTAAACAATGCACACACACCCGGCCGTCCACATTATGTAACACAAAACGTGACTCATCAGACCAGGCCACCTTCTTCCATTGCTCTATGGTTCGGATCTGACCCAGTCATCTTGCCATTACAAATTGGCTCGTCATATAAGTCACTCAGTTCCTTACGCTTGTCCATTTTTCCTCCTACCATTACATTACTTTCGTAATATATAAAGGCACCTGTCACAGGTGCCATTGTAACAAGATAATCAATGTTGCCCAGTTCACCTGTCAGTGGTTTTAATATTATGGCTGATCGATGTCTATACAACTAATTTCTGTGGAAACTCAAATATCAGGGTATACTGTAGGTGATATCTGCTCTGCATACACATTTCACAAGTGTATGTAGAGCATGTTTAAAAGTACATTTAAAGTGTAAAGTGCATGCATTTGTGGTGTGTGGTTGTGCGTTTCCAGCTCCTACCCCAGGGGGCTCTCTCTGCAGGATCTGCAAGGTGGCGTCGTGGTTGAGGGACAGCTGTAGCCAAACAGGGTGAGTGAGGAGCAGGCGGTCCAGGACACTGACACTCCTGAAGCCACGGAGCGGACACACAGAGGGGACCTGCATCTGTAGAATATCAAATCGTGCAACTCTCACACACCATGTAATACACTCGCAGCTGACATTGTGTTTACTCTAGAAATGCTATAAAGCCCATCCAAGTGTGTCCAGTTTTGTAAAGAATATGATTCTTATCCAGTTTACCAAAAACCCCAGAATACTGTAATTACAGCTTTTCTACAATGTTTGCACAAATATGACGTGATTTCTGCCTAATTAGCCAGAATTGATTCTCTGAAGTGTTTTGCAGTTTGTTTTTGAACAGGAGTTCAAGCAGGTGGCCACAGGTTTAGGAGTTTGAAAAGTCCATCTTGAAAATGATTTCCTTCCTATTTCCATCTACTTATGTTCTATACGCACCTGTCCTTCCTGTTTACAGTAATAAAAAAAAAATCCCTAAACTGAAGATGAGATTCCCTGTTTTACACTCTATCAGTCAATGAAGGAATCTCTGCTAGCATTTACCTGAACTTGTGTTGTATCTGTACCAGATAAGTTAACAGTTACCACTTAGAGAAAAATTTTGTCTCGTGGAATCACGTCAGCATTTCCTGACATCAGAACACTGTGCGATGTGTGAAATCTTCATACAGGCACAAAATAGACACATAACTCTGTGACATGTCCTAGACAGACCTCTTTCTAAGAGCTACACCTATATTAATTTATTTTGTCCACAGCGATGTAAAGTTCAGAAAGCAGGGTCATCCAGACCCTGGAGCAATTGGGCTTAAGGGCATTGCTAAAGAGCCCAAGTAACAAAATCTGAGCCAGTGACTTCCTGACCGCACTGGGTCAAACAGCACCCAGCTTTGTGGCAACTTATTTCACCGTGGGATCTTCATCCTTGACCTCGCCCACCTACTTATATAGCAGTAACAACCCAGTCTCTCTTTCACACCCACAGTTATTACGCAATTAAAATATAGTAATAAAATGGGTACAATTATAATTGTTCTTTTACAAAAAGACTCACAAGACTGACAATAAGTAGATTAATTCCTGTAAATGTGAATAAAGCAGAAGCCAACCTAGGCTGCTTATTCAACTGGGAGTACAAAAATATTTGTAGCACTAGGCTGTGTGACGCCCACATCCACCCCCACAGACGCGGCCTTTGCAAAGCACTGGAGGAGGCAGAGAGCCTCCTTTTTGGTTTTAGCACTCTTCATTAACGTCAGGCATAACCGGTATTTTCAACAGGTACACACACATACACCTGACAGGAGCTGCAGGGCCCAAAGCGACGCTGTCAGGGAAACGACTCTAAGCAGCCACATTTCAAATCACAACCAGTGATATGCAGACAGATGGACGGTCAAGAGGCCTCTCACACAGGCAACACCGTCTGCATTCTTTGATTTGTAATAATGTTATACTGATGGTAAAATTAAATTTCCTTGCATGGTTTCAAATAGCCTGATTTCTTCCCCGTTTCCTCAGAACTCCAGACTGGATGTCACCGTGGTGACACAGTGTGGGCAGCCAGAGAGCGCTTGAGTGTAGCAGCAGATGGTTGCCATGGCAACAAAGGCCTACACATCCAACGAGGCATACCCACTCAGTCACAGACACTCCCCCTACCTAGCCGAAAGGACAGGGGAGGGGGGGGGGTCTACATTTCTAGAAATCTCTTCCAGACTGACTTTTTACATGCTGCTCTATCCTGTAATTTCAGAATTATTCCCATTGCAAGCTACATCCAAAAGGTTAAGCACATGGCTGACCACCAAAAAGAAACACTATATGTATTAATCATGAAATTCTTTTTCTTCTGAGGGATTTCAGAGCTCTTTTTGTAGCAGCAAAATAAAGGACCAAATGAAAATGATGAGATTTTTAAAAATTTTATCCAATTAGTCTACATGTGTGAAAGAAGACAGTAATAAAGGTCTAGATGGAATTAATGTGATAAAATGTGTAAAAAATTAGGTCTTTCTGAATGTGTAACTGCATCCTGCATCCATGTTACCATGCCAAGAAATTCAATTAAGAAATATCTATTGCTAAATGTTACAGTTAAAACAACAAAGGCAGAGTAATGCCTCACAATCAGTCCGTATCTGTTCACTATAAAAGTCACACCCCTACAATGGACTGGCATCTCCTGCACCCTGTGGTTCCCGGGGAAGCTTCAGGCACATCCTCACCCCATCCTAGACAATCAACTGGAAGATGAATGGATGGAGAGACGTCACTTAGATGGGTGGAACACGAAGTGACAGAGAATGGGAGACCACCACTCTAAATCATCGTGGGCATGGCAGACATTAACATCTGGACATCACTTAACTTCCCTTCAGATTATCTATGGTTGTTTGGTTTATTCATTAAGTTACAGAAAATCAATAGTTTAGTGCTCCTCAAATAACAAGCATGGCCTTTAAACTGGAGGATCAGCTTCATGAACAAAGCTTCGGTCTGATGGAGAAAGAGACAGCAATGTAACTGTGGGAAAGCGTTGTCTGGTCTTGTGATAGTCAGTCGGCTGGGATTTACTACAGTATTTTCTCTTTTCATGAACAGACTGGAATAGAGCAGGAACAGGTCAATCAAGGGACATCACAGCAGCAGCAAAGAGGCGTTGTGTAGTTTGGGGAGTCTTGGTCTGAGTCAGAAAGTCTTGGGTTTCAATCCTGTGGTTCAAAAAGTAATCGTATCACCATTGGACCTTTTAGCAAGACCCTTAACTGCCCCTGCTACAGGGGTGTTGGATTCTGGCTCACCAACCCCAAGGTTTCCTCACTTGTGCGTAGTTTTGGACAAAAGTGTCTGTTAAACATATAGGTCCAAATCCAAATGTAACATGAAAATTAAAACGATGCTGTTTTAGTGAGGGGAAAATAATCCTAAATTTTAGTAAGTGCACAGGTGGAGAGCAAAGCACCTGACTCTCTGTGCAGAGATGAACATTTTACAGTGTTCCTCGGAGAATCCTCTTCTTCCAGTGAGCACCGTTTAACTGCTGCAAGTGGCTGTAGCTGGTTCTGTAGTGAATATCTCTTGCCAATAAACACAAGTTCCATCATTCATACCTAAATCTATGATTAGCTCTCTGTGATAATAACTGCAAAAGTGCTTCAACATCTTCTCTGTTATGCTTCTCCCAGCCATTGCTATTCTTTTTTATCATGAAACATACTACGGTATGGTACCCAGTGAAGTGTGGTTTTCCTGGTTAATACTAAAGACCCATGCAGAACAGCATTTAAAAAGGTCACCTCGCTGCCCTGGTTAATACCATGCATCACAGTCTTCCAGAACGTCCTCCACCCACATACACCTTTCTCTATCCAAGCTTGACATCAATTTTAAGACTGATCCTCATTGCATGCCAGCAGTTTCTAACCTCCTAATTACACTCAAGTGCCCATCAAACTTAAATGATTGTTCCCAGTTTAAAATTATGGCACAGTCTCTGGGAAAGGTGGACTCAAGTCACGCACCAACTACATATATGTGGAAGACTGGACCTTTCCTCATCAAATAACACATGCTAACGTCCATCATTTGTTTCCCCAATACATACAAGTTTGGGTCACCCTTGGCCTGGTCATTCAAACAGTCCATACTAAACATGCAGCCTGAGAGATGAGAGAAAGCATCGCCAAATGCCATCACACACACAGGACACCTGTGCTTACTGAGGACCATGGCTCACACAGACTGACACAATGACTAATGTGAGACTCAAAGAAGAAGAAAAGCCGTAGAAAAAGGCATTTATCTGATTGCCAGGAGCTCATATCAGCCTGATTGCTGTTATAATACACTAAGAGTACTTTAGGTGTAGTTCACAGTCGACACTTTGGCAACCACTGCTTTCGAGAATAATGTACAGAGCATTATGGCAAAATGAGACAGCAATGTGCAACAGGAAAATAATGCATTATATTGTGAATCAAGATGCTTACTTGGCAGAATACATGATGGCATGACATCTTGGTAAAATCCAATAGAAGACATCAGCCATAATATGCAGCTTGGTCTCTGCACCAGCACTCTCAGTACAGCTGCTGTTTGCAATTTTTGAAACTAAAAGTCTGAGGTGGACAGCAAGATGCCAGCAAACCGCCTGACATGGGCAGCTGGGTGGGAGGAGTTGGGTTAAGTTCCCATTTTCAAACTGCACATAAAGAGAAGTGAGAAGTGGCTGAGGTCTGACCAGTGACAGGTGCGGAACATTTCAGAACAATGGGTAAAATTAAAGAAATGTAGCCGTTCAGTAGTGGGGGGAGGGATTCGTGAAAATATGCAGGGCAGTCAAAAGCAGGTTAGGGTCCCAGTTACTGCAAAAGACAAAACCAACGCATACTCACAAAAATACACCAAATGCAAAAGCTGGGCCATTCAGTCCCTGGAGCAACTGGGGGTAAAGGGTCTGACTGAAGGGCCCAATGGTGACATCACTCTGGTGACATCACTCTGGTGACATCACTCTGCCAACGTAATCGAGCATTCGACCAGGCAGCCACCTGGTTCCCCTACACATACACTCCCCAGCAGCTACTGCTATTCCATACTGATTCTCCCTTTTCCCTAAGATAGTTTGATAAGTGGTGCATTAATGACCTGGTACTATTCCAACAGTCTAGAAACCCAAAGAAAGACTCTTACATACGGCACAGAAACTTCACACTCTGTTTGACAGCATGACTTGATTGCATATTGCAATCTGCAGCCCATTGTTTCATAACTTAAAGAAGGGAGAACGGAGATGCTGAAGTACAAAGCCTGACTAAGCCTGAATGTACCCCTGCCCATAACATTTACCATAAAATCAAACACCCTTAACCTTTCAAGCCAGCACTACTACCTTATGCCTATTCCCTACTCCTGGATACCTGAATACCAAAACTTAATTTAAAACACTCGATGTCCAAGGATTCACCCACACATCTTAAAGTCCAAATTACTCTCTCCTATGCATTAAACTCCCAAGGAGAACATTTGTAAGATAAGTAAGCAGTGCTCTTGCCCAAATACTGTGTGTGATTACCCCTATCAACAGCTTCATATCGGTCTTTCACATTGTTCAATATACCTTTTGCCTCAGTTAATTTAGCTATAGAAACAGGCAGGAAAGATAGATTTGAATGAAAGCATCGTTAAGCAACGAAGCACGACTCATTTTAAAGTGAAAGGTTGTTGTTAAAATGATAATATTAATGACATTCAACGTTGGACTAATGGACAAGGATGACGAAGTGTGGAATTATGGAAAGTATGAAGAGACAGGAAATGCCAGAAGTGAAAATATCTTCGTCGAGACAGTCAGCATTCGGTAAATGATTGGAAAGACAGAGGCATGCCAGTGCCTCTGCAATGATCTGTGAGCACAAAAGCTAGACAGACCTGTGCACTGGGAGACCGCCGTGACAATATACCGTGCAGGCAGCAGGAAAATATGCCCAGGACAAGCTTACTGCATACAATTCAGGCTTGAAAAGTACTTTTAATAAAATATATTGTGACAGGTGGAAGATCCTGGAGGTGGATTTAAGGGCCTGAAGCACCAGGCAACATTCAGAGTGAAGGCAGCAAAGATTGAAATGGGGAAGAATTAGTCTCACCCAGATTCAGGAACCGCTGCTGGGAGGAGTTTATAGTTGTTTTTTTTTTGGAGATGCCCTATTAGAAGTGATAATCTGCAGCTTTAATGCTAGCAGTGATCCCATACCATCAATTAGCTCATCTATCTGCACTCCAGCTATCGGACACAATGAATAATGATCAACAATCCAATGCTTTATTCATGCTGAGCATTACTCAGTGATCCAGTTCCACATATATGCATATATATATCGTGTGTGTGTGTGTGTGTGCATGTTTATATATTACCTATTGTGTAAGTGTATATATATTGTATAGGTATACACAGTATATAAATATAATGTGCATACATATATAATGTCTTTTATTTAAGTCATAAGCTATCAGACATTCACTAGCTGATCTAAAGGGAAGCATTAACACCACACTTATCGTCATAGCCAGTTCCCTTCCCAGCCCCCATCTACCACACAGGACATCCAGCGCTGACCTCACATCAGCAGCCAGGTGTAATTCCTCTCACATGAAGAAACTGGACACAACTCAGTCCTGCAAGAATGGACTGAAACACTGTTCTGTAATGTGTTAAAAAATGCACAGGCCAGGCTCCGGCCCTGATTTGTGTATTAGTGCATCTCAACAACATGACACTCCACTACACCACATTGCTGTTTATTTCACATTGTCATCTTTCTGTTCTGTTTTTCATGTTCTGATATGGACGTTTAACCACTTAACAATTTCCAACCCACACAGTTTAAAGACTTGGATACTACATCTGCTAACAATTATAAAACAGTATGTATGCGTTATCACTGTGTATGTTACCAAAATCGAGTAATTTACACCGTGCAAACAAATGTACAAATTAATAACCAAATAAAGGATCAAATCTAAATAACTGATTTGGTGGCTCAGAATTACTGGATCTGAGTAGGAGATTAAATGGAATTTAATTAGTACATTCTTATTTACAGGGTCAAAAACAGTGTAGCGCCTCAGACAATATGTTTAAGCCTAAATAATTAGATAATCTATAAGTAAAAAGAACAATCCCAGGTCTAGATAGTAGCAAAAAGTTCTTGCCTGTAACCAAGACACATCTAAGTAACAACTAAGCAGTTAACATACTACTCATCACTCCACATTTCAGGTTTCTACCAAAGAAAACATTTTAAAATTACTGACTATCTTTCGAATTCTCCTATAATATTTAAGAAATATGAAGCAACACGAACAAGGCTGTGACAGCCACACAAGACAAAAATGATCATCCACGGCCCTCAGGGATCCAAGACAGCCACGTAGTTCAGACTGCTGCGTATTTTATACCATCAGCAATCATGCACATCTTTGCTAAGAACCCTCCCCCTAAGACAAAAGCTTCCTCGAGGACGAGGTCCACACAGAGTTTTGAGTCACCTTATTTATTGCTAAATTAGCCAAATTACATAAATTGCCATTTCCATTAAAACAATCATTAAATGTAATATTTTCGAAGAAATGCGTGGATATGTAAGGGAACTACTCAATTTCCACTGGCAATTACGCACTTAATTGATCTAATTAGAACAATTAGATAAATACAAATGTAAACAAAAAGTATACACAGGACCTTCCAGGAACGTAGCTGGAAACTAACCTATAATTAGTCACGAGACGCTTAGTACATGTCAACCGTGAATAGCATCAAAAATAATTTGCTTGGTGAATTAAATAATTTATTTAATTGCTTTGTTTCTCTTCCTCCTAGCCATTCCTTTAAGTCAAAATTAAAGACATGTAAAACGAAAAAAAAAAACGAAAAAAACACCTAAACCCCAAAATATGTACAAAAATGTGGTACGTAGGTGTACACACATGCGCGCTTAACAGAAGTTATGTAACACTTATTTTAGTTTACCTATGCTGAGAATAAACCATCATTATACGCTACCCTTTAAGAAATTGAAAAACTGTCTGAAATCTCTTCGGATATACTATTACGCAGGCTTTAGTCAATTTATGAGTAATACAGGTAGAAAATGGGCGCGGCACTGAAAAATCCACATTCCTTACGTTTCTTGTGTGAAGGCGTTTATCAGCGTAGATAATTTTAGAACTTTGTTCAGCGCTCCAGGTTACACGTGCTTTAATAAAGATCTAAGTCATGTCGCGATGGACAAATCATTGTACCTTACACAATTAGACAAAACGCAAACAATATAATTTTTGAACATTGCTTGAAGAGAAAAAAAAACACAATCTAGGCTTGTATAATCATCCTATACCGAAGACTGAGATATGCTCACTCTGCATGTGACAGCAGAAAGAATAATCCATAGCAACTAATGTTTCTTTAACCATTGTCTTAATATCGAATTGAAAAAGCCGATTACGTAGTGCAAAGTCAACTTCAATTTCGGTTTTAATAAGGGGGGTGCCAAATAAATTAGGAATGACAGAACAGTGACTAAAATGTGCACTTCGTTTTCTTATTTATACGTTAGGGTAATTGTTTTATTTAAGATAAACATTTGCTGCATGTTTAATAACTTCAATCCAGTTTTGAAATATTGTCTCATTAGACAATTCGGTTATGATTAGTGTTTAGGTTCTTCATTTGACAGATGTAGGCTAACTTAAATCATGCCTGACGTTGCATGCTGACACAAATATAAATATTTAAACGCAGAACTTACCTTATAGCTCTCTCCTTAAAAACAGACAACTGCATACACCTAATTTGTCGTTGGACCCATTAGATACCGGGATGCATTCGCTGCCACTGTTGACTAACTTCTAGTTTTTCTCATCATGTTGTAATAGTTATTTGTTCAGAAATCCAATCGTGACATGACGATCATGCATCGTTTATGAGAAGGGGGAAAACTCCAGGCGATGATTCAGGATTTAAATCACTCGCTGTCTCCCTTACGTCTGGTGTCCCCCCTCTCTCACTTGCTCATTTCCTAAATAACGTCGGCAAACTTTTTTCGGAATAAACGTCTTACTTTACGCATGCGTTTGCGTATCTTCTAGGGATCATTTTTGATGGGAAAAAAAGAATTTGTTCGCTTTTAAGTGTTTTTGTGAACCGGTTGA
Source organism: Isichthys henryi (assembly GCA_026776945.1). Taxonomy (NCBI): domain Eukaryota; kingdom Metazoa; phylum Chordata; class Actinopteri; order Osteoglossiformes; family Mormyridae; genus Isichthys; species Isichthys henryi. The sequence continues at coordinate 16,176,666 of JAODJX010000002.1, forward strand.
GAATGCGCAAGTAGCGATACTATTATGTGCTTGTGAAATGTGCGAAATGCGGTACCAATGGGAGTTCTGTTATATAATGCTACTGCACGTAAGAATTTGGACGTATGTACGTGTCTTCAGTAAATTCTCTAACTGAATTATTCAGTTACTCCGAATTTATTAAATAAAGTAAAGCACAATCTTCATCCTTCTAATGCCTAAGACTGGTTTTTACCGGGTATGGAGAAATTCTACAATTTGTCATAACGGATCCAAAAAAAACGGAAGAAAAAACCATAACAGGAACTGGCCATTTGCAATTAGTGCGTCTGTATCTGAGTCCCTACCCACGCACGTACCATCCCTCCCACTTGACGAGCAGAATAATGTCTGAATTTGAATTGTTATGCAATTCCCAACGTGGGTCATAATTGGACATCTCCAAATGGCTCGAGCGGCGTGCCAAAGAGAGCTCGCGGCATCTAGCCACGAGACCCTTTTAGAGCGTGTTAAGAGCCCCCGCAACACTTCACTTCAGCAACCGACCGCTCTTCTAAAAAAAACCTTTTACGTGCAATGTGATTCACCCTCTAACTTTGATATTTTAAACTCCCGCTCCAGGTAATTACACTGTTGGGTATCTTATTCTTGAAATACAAAATAAGTTCTTAACGCATTTTCTTTCCACACGTGACCGAATCGCATACGTCACGTCTTCCAGTTAATGCAAGAATACTTCAAACATATCTTGCTCTTCAGTACTTTGACATCTTCAGTACTTTACCGAATACGTCATTCTTAGAAAAATAATGTATATACAGCGTTGTGGCCATGGGACACATTACGACAGTATTAAGCTCTTACATTTTTAGCTTTATGAGCCAAAAACATGTCCTTTCCAGAGAGTGCATGCAGTTATACCTTCTAACACAAAAAAACATATATTTAGCCCTAAAGGAGGTCGCTATATCATTTCTATAATTATTTTCGAGCTGTCATTTTAGTGTGACATGTTCTTAAATAACCCTTTTCCTATGTAAGGTACGGTGCTAAAATCTCGTCACAATTGCTGCCTCTTTCGCTCGGCTTTCCGGTAGAAGGATGCACTTTCACCACCGAAACGCTAGATGTCGCCGGAGCTTTATGCACTGTGCGGTACGCCCTAGACCAGACCATGGTTTCGGGAAACACTTGTGTCGTACTTGAATAGTTCCAATAACACAAGTTAGCGATTATGCTTTTGGGAAACGCACCCCAGGATAGGCGATTAGCAAGATTAACGTTAAAATGAAGATGGATAAGAACTGACTTTATTGATCTCAGGGGGAAACTCTGGTGCATACAGCAGCAAGAGCGCAGAACACAGATGAACATACATATAATGCAGAACAGACAACGTGCAAAGACAGTACACATACAGTATAGAACAAACAAGTAAGCGTGGTCCAAATGTAACCCTGTGAAATATCCCTATTAGATAACTATACTGCTATTATAAATACACAACTAAATTAATTATAAGTAATACTTAATTACTGCGATGGGCTGCCCCCCCGTCCTGGGTTGTTCCCTACCTCGTGCCCATTGCTTCCGGGATAGGCTCCGGACCTCCCGCGACCAAATAGGATAAGCGGTTTGGAAAATGGATGGATGGATAATACATAATTAGATGTAATAATAAGTAGAAATCTAAATAGAAAGTATAAAAGCAGTGAACATCATTTACAATGTAGGCTTTTGCTTATTTCCTTATTGCACCAATATAAGTTGGTAAAACTAGGTAGGAACCTTTCCTGATTTCCTTCGTAACAGGCGGGAATTTAGTATAACCAGGACCACTCCCCCCACCACTACCACCCTTTATTTTTGCTAGACGTATCTAGGACAGAGAGAAGAAACGCACCGTAGCGCAAAAATACGTTATACAATTTGACATTTTGCTCTGTTTTCGCGCCGATTGGTCGGAAAAAGATAGTGAGCCATCGGGGGACCAATGCTTAGGTGGTTTTTTAAGTGGACTGGACCTAGTTATTCACGTAGACAGAAAATTTAGTTTGTGTCTGCTCTATTTCATGGACAGTATACTTTGGAAGAAGTGATATATACATGCACAAGTTTTCTTTTATCCATCCATCCATTTTCCAAGCCTCTTATCCTATTGGGTCGTGGGGGGTCCGGAGCCTATCCCGGAAGCAATGGGCACGAGGCAGGGAACAACCCAGGATGGGGGGCCAGCCCATCGCAGGGCACACTCACACAGGCACACCTATGGGCAATTTAGTAACTCCAATTAGCCTCAGCATATTGCCTTGTCTCTAAAATTCTGGAGAAGGTTGTAGGACTACTTTTTTGAATGATAATAGCATTCCTGAAGTTTTTATAATGATACATTATTGATCCCCATGGGGAAACTCTCTTGCCTACCCCATCTTGTTCTCCATGTCACATACAGACACATGTAGGTGACAGCAGGCTTGGCAGTGAAGGGCAGCCACCTGCAGCAGTGCCTATGACTTCCGCTGAATCCAGGCTCAAAGTGGCAACCTTCTAATGACAGGCACAGAGGCTTAGCCCCCTGAGTCACATGTTGAGTTCTAAGGTATGGGGAGAACATGGGGAGAAAATGCCAACTCCACACACATGTGACCCAGGCGGAGACTCGAACCCGGGTCCCAGAGGTGTGAGGTAACAGTGCTAACCACTGCACCACCATGCCGCCCCCAGTTTTTTTTTAAACAGGGTGCACCCAGACAGTCAGTTATAACTGCCATACACTATATGGACAAATTTATTGCGACACCTGGCCATTACACCCACAGGAACTTCTGTGACGTCCCATTGTAATTCCATAGGCATCAATATGGAGTTTGTCTCCCCTTTGCAGAAATAACAGCTGCCACTCTTCTGGGAAGGCTTTCCACAAGATAGTGGAGTGGGTCTGTGGGAACGTTTGCCCATTCATCCAGAAGAGCATTTGTGAGGTCAGGCACTGATGTTGCATGTGCAGGTCTGGCTTGCAATCTCCATTCTAGTTCATCCCAAAGGTGTTTGATGGTGTTGAGATCAGTCAAGTTCTTCCACACCAAACTCACAAACCATGTCTTTATTGACCTTACTTTGTACACTGGGTCGCAATCATACTGGGACAGAAAAGGGTCTTTCCCAAACTGTTCCCACAAAGATGGGAGCATAGAATCGTCTAAAATGTCTTGGTATGCTGAAGCATTAAGAATTCCCTTCACTGGAACTAAGTGGCCTAGCTATGGAAGGCTGGCCATTTGGGGTCATGAAGCCTCCAGCACAGAAACCGGTAACCAGAAGCCCAAGACCAAATGCCAGTGAAAATGTATTATGAACTGGGGGTTTGAGCCCTATGCCTCAAAAACAGTGATGATGACCGAGCAATAAATAAGGTTGAGCCCAGCCCAGAGCAGGCTGGTTAGAGAACCATAAAACCTATTATAATATTGCACACCTTTGTTGGATGGTATAACAGTACTTCGTAAGTGGGTAAAGTCTCTAGGGAGTAGTACATCGGTCCAGAGGTCTCTAATTCCACTTGCTGTAGCAATGCCCTCACGATCGAGCAGATATTTTGCCAGTGGCCAATTTATGTATTCCATAGGTGATGCTGAACATCTGAGCAAGAATACTGTTTGCCGTGCAGTTTGCAAAGTTGTGCTTTCTCTGTCAAAATTGTTGAAATTCATTTATGGTTTTCCCTGGTCATTTAAGTGCTCTGCGGAATAAAGAAGGGTTTCATGCAATCGCAGGTAAATCGCAGCATTAAAATATCATATTTTCATAGGGAAATTACTTTTACTGAACACAATTTCTCATAGGATTCCCAAGGGTCATAGGAATCAGCAATTGCACACACATCCTAAGGGTCCACAACCCTGCTTAATTATCGTTGTCTTTTTTTGTTCAATGGATAAATGCTTAATGCTAATGTATTAAATGTGACGAAACATGTAATCAAGCAGTTCAGCTGCGGTACATTTGCTTTGTCCCATGGTGCACTGCTTAAATCACACTTTACAGTATACAACTTATTTATGAATCAATTTGTGTTTTCAATTAACTATCAATATGTATAAAATGGAGTACATGCACACTCCATAGGACATGGCTGTCTCCTTTTGTTTCACGGCTATTAACCCCTTAGTGTGTTGCCCCATTGAACTTTAAGTGGATGCAATATAGTAATTAAGAACTATTACACTGATGTAACAAATCGACTTCTTAACTGCGGTATAGTAGTACTGATTAGCACCAATTGAGACAACCCGATTTTGTCAACCCTGAGTTTGCAAATTAACTCTGGGTTAAATCTGATTTGGTTAAACCCCCTTCGTAGTACAGGCCACAGGTCGGTCACAGCATTGTTTTTGCTGTGTAGCTTCGGGGGTTTGGGATCAATACCTGTATCTGGAAGGTCATGGGTTCAAATCTTGTAGCTAGTAATTGTGTCATTTTTGGGCCGTTGAGCAAGACTCTTAACCCTGTTTGTTGCAGGGCTGCTAGTGCCAGCTGACCCTGTGTTCTGACCTCTGCATCACACATCCTGAGCTGAATCTGCCTCAGCTTCATGCAGTGTCCAGTGAATGCGTCTGGCTACCTGTGGTGTGTGGATCAGCAGCTTAGGATGCTGCGCTCTTCACAGGAAGTTTGTTAGTTCAAATCTTGTGATCAGTCAACTCATGCTGCCTGTGGGCCCTTGAGCAAGACCCTCAACACCAATTCCTCCTGTGTGCCACACCCCCTCGTTAACCTCATGTGGAATCCACGTGTTTATTAGCTGTATTGTGATATTTACGATTAGTCCTGTGAATTTCAGTCCGCATTCGAGTACGTTTCCCTAGGTCTGTCATTGAAGTCTATTGTAGTCTGATTGTGTAGTGCTGCTCGATCTGTACTTGTTACATATCCCTGCTCCATCTCCTCATTAAATCCCGTGTTACTCGATTCTTTGTATTCCCCTCCTGCTTCCCCGCTCCATGCACCGCGATCGCTCACGACACATCCTGTAAATCACGTTTCAAGTTTTATTTCTCACATGCACTTGAATGTACTGTAGTGAAATGCTTTCCCACCTGCTTTCTGGAATGTGCTGAAATAAGTATGCAATACAAAGGAAAAAAACAAAGTCATATAAAAAGATAAGAATACAATAACAGTGAATTAACAATCAAGATCTTTCATGTGTGCTGCAATCCTCATTCTCTGGCACTTCTGACTTCACTTTAACTGAAGATTATCCGATATCTGCTGCCTAAAATCAGGTATAGACCGACTCTCAGTATGCCTGCATGAGATTATTTTAGATGTTGTTCCCAGTTTTTGTATTTCTGGCTCCGCTGAGTAAGCATCTCAGGCATTAAATGTCAGTTTTCACCCAGCAGAGAGACAAGCAGTTGTTGTTTAGGAACAGTTTAGATTTGCTATTTGTGAATGCAGTGCTGGTCTGGTTGCCTTGATTTTGAAAGTAATTACAAAATATGAACTGTGGTCATTGTATACTTTTCATACTCCAGAATATTTGGTGAAGAAGCTAAGGGTAGAAAATTGACTAATTTATTTCAGTCATCCTGGAAATTTTTATATTGTAGCGAGCGTATGGGAGAGTTGCTCTGAGGGTGGGACTTAGTGGCAATTTCCCATGACCCCCCTCTTGCTTGCTCTGATGTTGCAATTTAATTGATCAATCCCATTTATTTGCATATTAGTGTAAAAGACTTTCAATCCCTTTGATAGGCAAGTGTATGGTTTCAAGCAGGGTTGGGGCCATTCTGGAATGCATTCATCAATTCCAATCCAAATCAGGAAATGGAACTGTTGGGATCTCCCTGAAATTCAAATTTAGTTCCCGTTCTGTTCCCCATAGTTTTTTTCCCCCAATCCCAACTGCAGTTCCATTTCTTGATTTGGATTGGAACTGATGAATGCATTCTGGAATGGCTCCAATCCTGATGGTGTAGAATTTGATTTTAGGGGCGGTGCATGCCTACATTAATTTTATTTTGTTATGACTCCATTCATTCAATTTCCATAGCTATTTGTCCCATCCAGAGTTACAGGGGTCTGGAGCCTATCCCGCAAACTGTTGGAGAAAGGCAGGGTACAGTATGACAGTCTACTTTGTTTGTGAAATGACAGTTGTTCTAATACCATGGACTTTGTTCCTCTAAAAAGGTTAAGCACTTAAAAGCTAAACCTGAACCATGGCTAGCTGTGCCCTCAGGCAGGGATGTAAGTAAACTGAGCTAAAGTGGAAACAAGACCAGCTTCAGGTGTCTTTTGATATTTCGGACCATTTGTCAAAATAACAGAAAGATGTAAAATTTCCTATGACAGAGAAGTTTTCAAATATTACCGCAAACAGGTCATAGCCCTAGAGTTTTATTTGACACTATAATCACAGTCCTTAGTCCTTCTGTTCCTTCATGCCCTAACATGTCATCAACAGTTTTTGAGGATTTTCTCAGATTTTTTGTTAAAAAGATTGCTGATATGAGATCTCACATTATACCCGCTGTTGAAAATCCATCTGTCCTTCCTACAAGCTCCACCGTCTTTCATCAGTTTGAGCCTGTATCTCTCCCTTTTTTAGTCACCTTAAAACTCAGGTATTGTTCTGTCTTGTCTTCTTAAAGATGTTTTTGCCGGTCCTTGCATTTTGGGCATTGTAAATAGCTGTTTTAACACTGGTTCATCCATCCATTTTCCAAACCGCTTATCCTTCTGGGTCGCGGGGGCTCCGGAGCCTATCCCGGAAGCAATGTGCACGAGGCAGGGAACAACCCATGATGGGGGGCCAGCCCATCGTAGGGCACACTCACACACCATTTACTCACACAGGCACATCTATGGGCAATTTAGTAACTCCAATTAGCCTCAGCATGTTGCCTTGTCTCTCTAAAATTCTGGAGAAGGTTGTAGGACTACTTTTTTGAATGAAGATAGCATTGCTGAAGTTTTACGTTATTGATCCCCATGAGGAAACTCTCTTGCCTATCTTGTTCTCCATGTCACATACAGACACATGTAGGTGAGAGCAGTCGTGGCAGTGAAGGGCAGCCACCTGCAGCAGTGCCCATGACTTCCGCTGAATCCAGGCTCAAAGTGACAACCTTCTAATCATAGGCACAGAGTCTTAGCCCCCTGAGTCACATGTTGGGTTCTAAGGTACATCAAAGCAGGGAGCACTTTTAAGCGTTCTTAATGATCTTTTATTTAGTGACTCTGGAGGAAGATCATATTCATTTATGATCATGTCACGTTTGGTCCTCCATAAAGGCATGGGGTGAATGATCCTCAGCTAAGGACATGTCATCTACTGATATGCCGTGTTTGATGGCAGCATTATGCAGCACACTGCATGTCTTAATGATGTGGGGCACCTAAATTGACTACGAACAGTGATGTCAGACATGGCAGTAGTGAGAGGCGAAGTAACCCCCATTCACAAATATAGAACCTTGTCTAGTTAATACTGCAGTGTGCGTCCTCTCCTAGACCGCAGAGTAGTGAGTCTTCAGCTATGTGTACTGTGCTCGGAGGCAGCTGAAGCGCACGGTTGTAATTGTGCTCCTGCTGAGTTGCAGGATTTGTTACAGGAGTCATCAGCTAGAGCTTTAGGGCATATCCATGATCTCCTGCAATAATGCAGCTTAAAACATAAGGCATTGTGCACTGCATAATGGGGGACAGTCACAGTTTAGCAGTCACACACTTACCAATAAGCAGCCATTTCCCATTGAAGTTTGCTATAGACGACATCCAGTGACGGTCTTTGGCACGATGAAGGAGTTGTGTGTCCTACCAGGCCAGTTGGCAACAACATTCAATAGGTTCAAATGTCCATCCTTTTCAGTTAACATGAAAACATGTGAGCGCAGTGTGGGTGCAGTCAATAGCGCTAACTGCATTTGGAAAGCCTTAGATGGCATGAAAGTCATTCATTGCTGCAGTCTGTTCTGCTGCAGTATTTGGAAAAGTTGATGTATTGTGATGTAAGGCATCTCCCAGCTCATGGTGGATTGCAAAATGTCTGACATGTCTCCAGTTTCTCGTGGGAATACCACGGGCAAACAGCACTTGATTAGCCACTGGCATGTACTGGTGTGTTTTGTCGGCTTCTCCAAGAGTTGTGCAAACTCCTGGCAGAGACCACAGAAAGCTGACTGATGTGCTATTCGTCACTCTCACCAAATATATCTATCTGTACGTCTCTGCCCAGAGCTGCATGTACCAAATCCATTAGAAGTGGTGGGTCTGCTGTCCTGTGCTTTGCTCATTTGATTCTTTGGGTATGTACCTTACAGAATGATTCCTTGTCATTAGCATGACCTGCCTGCACATATTTTGTGTGAACATAACTAGTTCTCTCCATTTCTCAATCTGTCAGGGCAGATAATTAATGCTGGGTTCAATATTAGGTAAAAGTAAAAAGTTAGGTGCTGAAAAACATCCTCAAAGCAGAGGAAATGCTTGTCAGAAAATAGGGGCAAAGGGAAGAAATTTTTCATTGTTATGCTTTTTAACATGTCAACTTTTAGGGAATGTATTATGTTAAATTAGAAATTCATTTATTGAATCTTTGCTGAATAGTGTTCTATGGATTTAATACTGATTAAACCATTCCGTATGTTTTGCCACCCAGTGAAACTTATCCTGTACAAGGCTGCAGTGATGTTTACCATGTTGTAACTTCTACAGTCTTTTTTCTTTGTTGTTTAACTTTCTGGGCTGTTCTGAAGCTGTACACTTATACATCTTGCACAGTGGAGTTCATACCTGCTAAAATGGACCACCATAACCGTAAAGCCCATCTGCTTAATGCACAAACATGTCATTGAAGGCCAGTAATTGCCTGATATTTGGTTATTGTAATAAAGTGCGCCCTTTCCAAGCCAAAAGGATGAACCTCTTTGTTATTTGTTGAGAGCTAAGCTGCTTTCAGTCAGTTACACAGGATTAGTGCTGACATCTGCTGAACTTCAGCCTAGATGCTGATATCAGTGACATGGATATAAGGGGCGTTCTGTCCCTGGGGGGCTTTGGCAGGCTTGCAGCTTTACTGTTATACACAGAAAAAGAGATCAGACTGATTCTGATGTTTGGCTCATAGACCAGGCAGCAGGACCGCTTGATCCAGAGGGTGTAGCAAATCCACAGCAGAGGGTTGCTAGAGCTGTATGCATAGGAGGGCTCCAGCAGAAGGGAGTTTTAGCAAGTGTTCTTCTGGCAATGTGTGACACCCTGCAGTGTTTAGTGTGCCTGTTAACCAGTGTGCTTCTCTTTCTCACGGTAGCTAGGGCAGGTCCTGCCTTGCAGGTAACCACGAGTCTCTTGGCACAGAATCAGCACTTTACTTAAAAAAACTCTTAGCGTGGCTCTTTAAGCACTGTCCCACAATGCCACTCACAAGCAAAGGCAGCATGGAAATTTCAGGTCAGATGTTTGTCACTCTGCGATAACACCTGTCAGTGTGTGCAATTACTCAGCTCTGACAGTGACTTTATGCAGAGTCACTAAGCCACAAGCAGTATTCTTGATCGCTGAACCATTGAAAATGTTCAGCTCTTAAATGAGATGCCATTTCCACTGACGCCAGCTGTAAAACTATGAGAGTTGTGCCTCTGGGAGATATGGCTAACAATGTGTTTTCAAAGTGTTCTAAGTCTTCACTCTCCTGTTTATTTAATCATATTCTCTCCATGCCACTCCTGCCCACCCACAATATTCTTTGTTTATTCTCTGTGGATTTTATCGGTTCATGGTGTTCTGTTGCTCGATAAATTTGCATAACACTTCTCTTTTTCATCCATTTAATTTTATATTTCTTTGACCTTGTGCTAGCATCTCTTTCCAGGCCAGCATACACTCTACTCTTCATGTGAATCCTGTAATATCTGTTTTCCAGATAAGAGTTGTTGATGTAAATATGAAGCTTCCAGATATTGCATGGATCATATCCTTCCTTCCCCGCTTCACACAAACCAGAAAAACAGAACCAGATCTGTGCGTTAAAACCATACATTTCACAGTAAAACAAAATATAATGAACAAACTAAAATGTTTTATGTGAAATAAATACATTCTTAATTAAATATTCTTAACATATTTCTGTTTATAGGTATCGTAACATGTTCCTAATTCGATTTCATGCATATAATCATTCAGCTGAAAAGCAGGCAGCAGCACAACACCCAGGGGAGAATGTGCCTCATGTTTTCAGAATACTTCAATTTATTCTGGCAGTACATGAGGCAGGAGTATGAGACAGGAGTCCATGCTAGGAGTATGAGACAGGGGACATCCTATACAGGATGCCAATCCATGGCCGGACATGTGGCAGAGGACACCCCTGACAGGATGCCAGTCCATGCTAGGGGCATGATGCAGGGGACATCCTATACAGGATGCCAGTCCATGCTAGGGGCATGATGCAGGGGACATCCTATACAGGATGCCAGTCCATGTTAGGGGCATGATACAGGGGACATCCTATACAGGATGCCAGTCCATGCTAGGGGCATGATGCAGGGGACACGCTGGAAAAGATGCCAGTCAATGGCCAGACATGAGGTAGGGGACACCCCAGACAGGATGTCAGTGCATGGCCGGGCATAAGGCAGGGGACACACCGAACAGGATGCCAGTGCATGGCTGGACATGAGGCAGGGGACACCCCAGACAGGATGCCAGTGCATGGCCGGGCATAAGGCAGGGGACACACCGAACAGGATGCCAGTGCATGGCCGGACATGAGGCAGGGGACACCCCAGACAGGATGTTAGTCCATGGTAGGGCATGAGGCAGGGGACACCCTGGAAAAGATGCTAGTCAATGGCCGAACATGAGACAGGGGACACCCCAGACAGGATGCCAGTCCATGGCTGTGCACACAGTCACACAGAATTGGTGATTTACAAATACCAGTTCACCTATAGTATTAGCATAGATTTTGGATTTCATAAGGAAGCTACAAAGCCCAGAGGAAGCCAGCGTGGCCTTGGGGAGAGCATACACAATGCAGATAGAGAGAGCTAGCAGATGTGACGCTTCTGTGCTGCCCACTGGGCCACTGCATACAATATCATATATAAAACAAAGCTACACCTTTACAGCTGATTTAAATTACATATACTTATTTACAAAACTTTTCCTATCTCAAAATGGCATGAATATGTACAGCATGAGCACTGAACACACATATACAGCCACGGCCAAATGACACAAATGTTTGCTGCCTCAGTTTTTATGATGCCAATTTGCATAAACTCCAGAATGTTATGAAGAGTGATCAGATGAAGTACAATTAATTGCAAAGTCCCTCTTTGCCATGAAAATGAACTTAATCCCCAAAAATTCCCATTTCCACTGCATTTCAGCCCTGCCACAAAAGGACCTGATGACATCATTTCGGTGATTCTCTTGTTAACACAGACGAGAATGTTGACTGTAGCAGACTGGATGCTTTAAAAGGAGGATGGTGCTTGAAATCATTGCTCTTACTCTGTTAACCATGGTTACCTGCAAGGAAACATGTGCAATCATCATTGCTTTGCACAAAAGGGCTTCACAGACAGGGATATTGCTGCTAGTAAGATTTCACTTGAATCAACCATTTATCAGATCATCAAGAACTTCAAGGAGAGAAAATCCAGAAAGTGCCAGGACCGTCTCAAGTTGATTCAGCTGTGGGATCAGGGCACTACCAGTGCAGAGGTTGCTCAGGGATGGCAGCAGGTAGGTGTGAGTGCAGCTGCACGCACAGTGAGGAGAAGACTTTTGGAAGATGGCCTGGTGTCAAGAAGGATAGCAAAGAAGCCACGTCTCTCCAAGAAAAACATCAGGGACAAACTGATATTCTGCAAAAGGTACAGGGATTGGACTCCTGAGGACTGGGGTAAAGTCATTTTCTCTGATGAATCCCCTTTACAATTGATTGGGGCATCTGGAAAAAAAGATCGCCTGAAGAAGAAAAGGTGAGCACTACTGTACCATCAGTCCTGTGTTATGCCTGAGACCATTCACGTGTGGGGTTGCTTCTCAGCCAAGGGAGTGGACTCACAAGTTTGCCCAAGAACACAGCCATAAATAAAGGATGGTACCAAAACATCATCCGAGAACAACTTCTTCCAGCCATCTAAGAAGAGTTTTATGATAAACAATGCCTTTTCCAGCTTGATGGGGCACCGTGCCATAAGGCAAAAGTGGCTTGTTGAATAAAACATCGACATTTTGGGTCCATGGCCAAGAAAATCCACAGATCTTAATCGCATTGACGTCTGGTGGTCAATCCTCAAGAAGCAGGTGAACAAACAAAAACCCACCGATTCTTACAAACTCAAAGAATAAGCTGCCGTCAGTCAGGATTTTTACAGCATTGACAGCATGTCAGGGCGATTTGCAGAGGTCTTGAAAAAGAAGGACTAACGCTGCAAATATTGGTTCTTTGCATAAACTTAATATAATTAAATTAATATAATAAAAGCCTTTGACTCTTATGAAATGCTTGTAATTATACTGCAGTATTACCATAGAACAAGATCTACAAACAATGAAGCAGCAGACTTTGTGAAAACCAATATTTATGTCATTCTCAAAACATTTAGTCATGACTATATGCTACAACAAAAATGTCACTCCACTAATCACATCGCTTGTTTTGTCATACCTATTTATATTTAACAATCCCTATTGTCATTTTGAGTTGCATGATTACGATTCATGCTTTTGCATGATTTTGTTCTATTTATAAATAGAGTACATTTCAGCTAAATTTATAGAGTGCAAGTGATAAATAGTGCAGGAAAGAAACCAATCAATTTATTTATTAAATGCAAATCCGTCACTGTGATGTGATTTTTAGGTATTTTAGCCTATCTGTAGATTTATATTGTTCATTCATCCAGCTTAAAAGTGAGTTTCATCAGCATTTCCACAGAAAGCCGAATCACTGACTTGTTAGTCTCTGTGAGCAGCTGAATGTCATCAGCTCCTTCTATTGGGGCTGCCGTAAATTGAGTTGGCATTTGAAAACTAAAGTAGTGAATTCAGTGCCAGTGCATTGAGCTACCTTGGTGACTGTGACTGAGCCAACTCTGTGTCCTTCGTCTGAACCAGAGGTAGGTGCTTTAAGGTCCATTTAGACTGCATTTCCAATCTAAATACTGGGCTCAGTCTGATTGCTTTTTCGAGCAATGCTCAGTGCTTGGCTCGGTTCTGTTGTTCTGTTTCTAGGGCTCTTTTTGTCCATTGTAGTTTTGTTTGCAGGATTGTTTACTGTGTACGTTCTCCTCTAGCTTTCATGTCTTGTTGTGGTGGATTATCTTAGTTCCTGTTCCTGGTTTCTCTTGTTCTTTGACTTCCTTGGACACCTCATCCAGTACCAACAGTTACCTGTTTCCTGGACTTTGGGCCCCTCGGGCAGAATGTCTGGCATAGGTGAGGCCCTCCAAATTTTTCTTTACTTATACTTTATCAGTTGAGGAAGTAAATAAAAAGAATATTACCAAGTGCCTGGAGTCATTGTGTGACAATAGATCAGTTACAAATAGTTTTTATAAAGCTGGTTATTTTTTCTTTCAAATTTCCATTCATCTGAAGTACAGTAAAATCATAAACTTTAGGTTTTGTTTTTGCAGTCACAGTTGTTACCTGTGTTGTAGCATTTAAAGCTGATATGCATTTGTGTATGAATGTGCTGTGCAGGATATTAACTGCTCATCACTTGTCATTTCAAACTAAATGGGCAATGGGCTTTTTAATGAAAAGCTTAAATACAACATGCATGTTGTTTTAACAACAGCTTTAAATGAGCAACTAAGTGTCTTTTAGGGAAAGTGACACAACATTTTTAAAAAATAAAACGAATTAAATGCTGCATAACGCGTGTCGTAAAGCAACCATGGAGAAGCAGATGCTGACAGAAAAGTGCATGTTTCATAACAAGCAGTTTAGTGCAGAAGCAAGGTAAGTGCAACAATGTAAGTTAATAACATTATGTACCTGTATTCTTGTTTACGAACACCCTTTATCAGGCATTAACATTAAATGAAACTGAAACATTAAATGTTAATTTAGAGCAAACCAACATTTACACATTTGCATTGACCATTTATATCTATCATGAAAATAAATAATAATGCAATAAATAATGCACAGAAACACATTCTCATATTATTGTGTCAGTCATTTGCCCTGTCAGCAGGGAAAATTTCCAAAGTGCGTGTTTTCTCAGCCTGGAAAATGCTTTTTGAGTAGGAAAATCTCACAGTCTTTGCACCACGACTATTTAGCGCTCTAAGGGTTTGTTCTAATTCTAGCAACTGGCATGCAAGTGGATAACTGCAGATAAAGTATCTAGACTTGTATTGCCAACAATCATTTGGCTTTTATGACATACTTGTTTTTATTTTTCATTACTTATGGCTTGTATGGTTTTGAATTATATTATATATATATATTCTGATAAATCCAAATTACTGGGGTCTAGGTAGATATATCTTACACAGAAGGTCTTGATAATTATTGACAAAATACTATCACAGTAGCCCCTCACAAGACAAAAAAGACATAACTACACAGGTGCCTTACAGGTTTGTTGAGCTACAGTGGATATAAAAAGTGTGCACACCACTGTTAAAATGCCAGGATTTTGTGAGGTAAAAAAAAATTAGATCACGATAAATCATTTCAAAACTTCAAAATTTAAAATTTTTTATGTGACTTAAAACCTGTTCAATTCAACTGAAAAACAAATCTCTTAGGGTGAAAAATATGTAAAAAAAAATAATTATTATAAAATATACTATAAGCTGGTTGCATAAGTGTGCACTCCCTTGAAGTAATACTTGGTTGAAGCACCTTTTAATTTAATTACAGCATTCAGTCTTTTTGGGTAGGAGTTTCAGGCAATATTTGCCCACAATTCCTTGCAAAAGCGCTTCAAATCTGTCAGACTGCAAGGGCATCTCTTATGCACAGCCCTCTTCCGGTCACCTACACATTTTCAATTGGATTTACAGTAGGTCTTGGCTCTGGCTGGGGCATTCCAAAACTTAAATTTTCTTCCGGTGAAGCCATTCTTTTGTTGATTTGGATGCATGCTGAGGGTCATTGTTGTGCTAAAAGGTGAAATTCCTCTTCATCTTCAGCTTTCTAGCAGACACCTGAACCTTGACTAAAGAGTCCCAGTTCCAGCTGAAGAAAAACATCACCGCAAAGCACCATGCTTCATCGTGGGTATGATGTTCCGTTGGTGATGTTCCGTGTTGTTTTTGTGCCAAACATGCCTTTTGGAATCGTGGCCAAAAAGTTCAACCTTGGTTTCATGAGACCATAACACATTTTCAAAAATGCTTTTGGGAGACGATGTGTTTTTCTGCAAAATTTAGCCATGCCTGGATGTTTTTCCATCTTGCAACCCTACCCCATAGTCCAGACATATGGAGAATAAGGGAGATTGTTGTCACATGTAGTACACAACCAGTACTTGCCAGAAATTCCTGTACAGTTGCTCCTTCAGTGTTGCTGTAGACCTTTTCACAACCTCCTTGACCAGTTTGTATCTTGTCTTTTCATCAATTCTGGAAGGACGTCCAGGAACCGATAACATTACTTTTGTCTCCATATTCTCCACTTCACTCCATGTTCCATGGTATATCTAATGCAGTGGAATTGTTTTGTACCTTTCTTCTGACTGATATCTTTCAACAATGAGATTCCTTTGATGCTTTTTTAGTTCTCTGCGAACCATGGATTTTGCTGTAGGATGCAACTGGGTAAATGTCAGGGAAATCCTACTAGGATTTAGTTTTTATATTTTTCGTCCTATCAGATTTGTTTATTTTTCATTTGAATTGTACAGGTCACATTAAAGGTGGGAAATGTATTGAAATGATTTTTTAATTATTTTTTTTTACATCATAAACACCTGGCATTTTAACATGGGTGTGTACACTTTTTATATCCACTCTAGATCCTTAACCTGCTATTAAGTGTAGAAAACTTATTTAAGTGTTCATAGCCTGAGACCTTCCTATACAATGTGCACTGGTATACAAAAGTTACGATTTGAACTAGAGGTTGTCCTCTATTGAAGTGTTTCCCCTGGTCGTCGGGGACCCCCAGACAGTCCACATTTTTGCTACCTCCCAGCAAAAACATGGACTGCCTTGGGCAACACTGCACTAGACCTTGTCCGATGATAATCCAAGGATTAGTTTGAGGGCTGGGGTAATTCTGCACTGCAGCAGAAGTGTGTAATGATGCCAGCAGTGGAAGATAAGAGGTGAGGGAAGGTCTGTAGTGAGGAGGAAGTGGAAAATCTGTAGTGCGATGGTGTGTGCAATGAGAGGAAGGATGAGGGTCTGTTGTACAGCAACCACTCCTGTGAGGGCAGAAAAGATGTTGTTAAAAGCATGGAGTCAAGTCAAACCTATAGCAGCTCTTTGATCAGCACCTGGGGAACAGCCCCTGCTTGCTTCCGGGCATCAGTAGCCCGGGAGCTGAGAGTGGGGCTGGTAAGGGTCAGAGGCCGTGCTGTCGAGTGAGCGTGTGCCAGGATGGGTCGCTCGGGCGGAGGGACCCGCAGCGAGTGGCTCCGCCGGTAGCGTTGAGACTGAGAGCGGAGGAGTAGCCGGGAGTACTGCACCTCCGGCATGAGGAGCTTGATGCACAGGTCATGTGACATGATGCCTGCCCCTCTGCCCAGGCGTGAGGCGTTGGGTGGCAGGTCATAGCCCATGATATCCACCTTGGGGCTTGGCTGCCAGGGCCGGAGCTCCTTGTTCCTAATGAAGGCAGCAGGACGCAGCTGGGGAAGGCGGCCCCCAAAGCAGCCCTGTACCAGTCTGACCTGGGCACTCTGGAGCAAATGCACCTCGCGCGCTACACTGCCCAGCCCCAGTGCTCGCAGCCGCCCCCACAGTGATTTGTTAAAGTGCTCATAAAGCGCTGTATCTAGTGCATTCCAGCTGCGTATGCGAGCCGGCAGGTCAGCGCCCAGGCTGCGACGAGAGCTCGGCCTGCGCATGTTCATCCTCACATACAGCATGTCCTCCAGGTCCCAGGCCAGAAGTCGGCGCAGCAGCACCAATGACTCGTCAAAGTGCTCTGCAATCATCACCAACGAAAAGATGCGCTCCACCTCGCCAATAAAGCCTTTGACGTAGGCTGTGTCCTTGGGTGACCGGTCCTTGTCCCCTCCCAGGTCAAAGGTCAGCGTGTTGCGAGCATACATGGAGTCTTTCTCATGTGGCCGGTAGAAGTGCCACGGCTGCTCTAGGAAAGCTTCCAAAGATCCATTAGGGACACGCTTGAAGCTCAAGCAATACTGGTTGTAGTAGCTAAAGAGGGATTCAAACATGGAGGCCGGCTCCCGCAGAATGGTTATATAAACAGTGTCATTGGGCATTAAGCGACGCAGCTCAGAATGATTAAAGCGCATATGACTAGTGATGACCTGGGGGGACATGGTGTGAGAATGCACAAAGCGGGCACTGAAAGTCCGTGGGTAGCAGAACTGGTGGTCACACGCCTGGATTGGCAGCGCCACTGTTAGGTTATTGCGTTCAGCGAAGCGGAAGAGGAGGTTCTGTACAGTAGTGCTGGCTGTTTTGTGCGTCTTCAAGAAAGCAATACTTGTATGCTTGCTCTTCAGGCCTGAGACAGAGGGCGACCGCAGTGAGGAGTAGCTCAGGTGGAAGGGCCTCATCGTCCTGCATTCAGAGTGAAGAAAAATGATGGGGGAAGTCAAGCATGGAGCAAGACAGTTAATACATGAATAAACAGTTACATCTGTGCTGTCAGGTGTTATTGTAACAGTAGTTATTTTACTGTTAAAATCCTAAAGTTCATTTGGTTTCTGGGGAAATTCTTCATTTGATTCAAGGAAAATAAGCCAATGCTTGGTGTCTGAAAGAACACACTAAGTATAATATTGAAAAACTAATAATATCAGACTAACTTCTTTATGCATAATCGTATTCTACATCGTACATTCTAAAACAGTATTTGCTCAGTCCGTGATGTAAGATAAGATAAGATAAGATAAGATAAGCCTTTATTAGTCCCACGGGTGGGAAATTTGCGTTATACAGTAGCAAAGTGGACAGTGCAGCAGAAATAAGCAGAATGCAGGAAAAAATAAATAAATAAATAAAAATAATCAAATGCCTACTATTGGGGCGGCATGGTGGTGCAGTGGTTAGCACTGTCGCCTCACACCTCTGAGACCCGGGTTCGAATCCCCGCCTGGGTCACGTGTGTGGAGTTTGCATGTTCTCCCCATGTCGTCGTGGGGTTTCCTC
>JAODJX010000002.1:16248068-16263250 GCA_026776945.1 Isichthys henryi
CAGACATCAATATGTGTTTTTATGACAGTTCTCCTCCCCCGTAGGATAGGAAGCCATAATTTAGTAGGCTTTAGTAGCATATTTCCTACTTTCCAGTTGCCTGTAGTATCACCTTAAGGCCCCAAATTAGCGTTAGGGTTAGCAATATGAAGTTAGGGTTTAAAACAACAGTTCCATTTTCAGGCATCAACATGTGTTTTTATGATAGGTCTGCTCCCCCATAGGACAGGAAACCATAGTTGAACATACTATAGTAGCATATTTCCTACTTGCCAACAACCTGTAGTATCACCCAAAGGCCCCATATTAGGGGGGTTAGTAGGTTAGGGTTAGTAAAAGTTTGGCATTTTCAGGCATCAACATGTGTTTTTATGAGAGGTCTGCTCCTCTGTAGGATAAGAAACCACAGTTTTGCATGCTTTAGTAGCACATTTTCATCTTTCCATGAATCTGTTGTTTTACCCTTAGGCCCCAAATTAGGGTTAGGGTTAGCAAACTTGGGTTAGGGTTAGAAAAAGTATGGCATTTTCAGGCATCAACATGTGTTTTTATGAGTGGTCTGCTCCACCATAGGATAGGAAACCACAGTTTAGCATGCTTTAGTAGTATATTTCCTATTTGCCAACAGCTTGTAGTATCACCCTAAGGCCCCAAATTAGGGTTAGCAAATTACACAGCAGAGTGAAATCAGGCATTTTCATCGTGAGATATATGCTGATCAGCAGTGCAGGGTTGCCATATTCTCACCACCGATTCGTCAGTTATCAAAATAATCATTAGTTGCAGCCTTAATTGCTAAGAATGTGGGTGAATTTGTGCTGCAGACCTGGGTTCGGCTGTGGCGATGATTGGTGGCGTAGGCCCCATCCAGGGTGTGGTGCGCTTCCTTCAGGTCACCCCTGAGCGCTGCCTGATTGACGGGACCATTGACGGCTTGCAGATGGGCCTCCATGGCTTACATGTCCATGAGCTTGGGGATCTCACAAAGGACTGCCTGAGGTATCCCCCATCAGTCCCCACTCCCATTAGCAAATACACACAGTACTGTGCAAAAGTCATAGGCAGCCAAAGAAAATTATGTTTAAAAGTAAATCTATGTTATTATGCCTGTCAAATTATGTTATCTTAGCCAATTGTTTCCTCTCTTTTTTATATTAGCCATTTCAACCCTCTGCTAAAATCACCCCACTATTTCCAGCAGCCATACAGTATATACCAATGTATTTTTGACTTGACCACTAACACACCTCGTACAGCTAATCAATATGTCATTGACTTTTTTTAAAAAAAAATTTATCCAAGTTATTTAAGTGAGGTGGTTGGGAAATGTAATGAATATATGAAATGGCTGAGGTGCCGCTGAAGAGAGGTTTGGGAACTGAAGCAGTGTTCATCTAACCATCCAATGAGATATCACAAATTTTTTTGGAGAACAGAAGATATTTTTACTAGTTTTTATTGTTTACTCTTAATTTGCACATGTTCTGATGTTAAATTGTTTTTTTGGTCTGAGCAAATGTTCACTCACTACTCTGATAAATAGCTTTAAACATTTCTTTTGACTACCTAAGACTTCCACAGTGCTGTACACTTGATACTCAATTGAATATAATGTAATTAGAAATTGGTCTAATTTACTCTCTTATCAAAAACCACTCAATCTACAAGTAACTGCCAAAATTACAGGAAACATTTGACTGAGAGAAACATGGTGTACCTCAGGCACACGCTTCCAGAAAGGTGTGGTTTGGCAAAGTTAGGATCTTAACCCATCATATTTCATGCATAAAAATACATAAAAATGCTTGAAATATCAGTATTGGTACTGCCCCAAAGGAGCCTGTGGGGTCTACTTTCTTCAGGCAGGATCTCCAGGCATGAAAATGAAATCATAAACCATATTTTATCGCTCTATCACCTCTCTTAGCATGAGTGAATACTAAAGGGACATTCTAAACTCCACTTTAACACATGGCTGACGGATGAGATTCCTCTAGGCACTCATAGAATATATGCCATGGTGCACTGTCTCTGGCAGCGTGTGGTGGAAAAACAGCCTTTGAAGACATTTCTTGTCGCTGTTTCCTTTATTTTGGCACTGACCTATATGGCTTTCAGATTTGTAACATACCTGTTTCTGTAACATTTATATAAGGTTTGAGATTCTTAAATGGGTGTCAGTAGATTATCTTTCTCACTTTGAAACCTGCTTCGGTAACCATGGAAGATAAACCTGACTTTTTTTTGTCTTTCCATAGCTGTGGGGAGCATTACAATCCCTTTGGAAGACAACACGGTGCACCCCAGGACATAGAGAGGGTACAAAATACACTTGTTTCTGTATAATATGACTTCATCGTTACACATGGTAGCATATGGAGTGCTGTGTATGTTGTTGGTGTTGTTTGTCACAAGCAGTAGTATAGTTGTTCCGTGCAATAATATTAGTTTTTCTCAATTACTTTGGCACATTTCATGAAACTTGCTTAACATATCAGTGTAAGTATGTTCCTTAGCTCCACAGTGAACACATGTGTCCCAGAATCAGGGACACGATAGATAAGGCAGAGTAAGACAAATGGTGAACCTTTCTTGCATATTGCAGTTTTTTGGTATTTTGTGTTTGAGTGTGCACCAAAAAGTTCTATTAATCAATCAGTCAGTGCTAATGAAAAGTACCTTCAGCATCATTTTAACCATGAGTCAAAATGCTTCGATATATTGTCAAAATGTTAGTGTAAGTATACTCCACAATTCTGAATGATAGCTAGTCATTTCCCACTTTCTCATTGTCACTGACTGATCATTCTTCTTTTGCAAACTGATACTTATTCCTGTCAAAGACACCAGTTTCAACATTGTAAGGTTCTACGTCACTATATATAAAGTTCACTGGAAAGCATGCAGTGTACAATAGCAAACAAAAGTACAATCAAAAAGCCGCACAGCACTGTATAACACAACAGCAAAATGGCAACAAAATCATGTTCTGTACTAACCAAAAATACAATGATGCCATTTCACTGAAATCTATGAAATATATTTTTGAAAGTAGGGTGAACTGTATTGCATGTGGTGGCTAACATGATGATCACATACATATGTAGTTTTTGGTGTAAAATTATTCATTTTAAATCTATTTTGACGAACAAGAGTAAAGCAACTGAAAAATTCTGCTAAATGACAATTTTGCAAAACCGTTTGCATATATGTAATAAAACATTTGGAAATCTGTGTGAAGCAATGAAAAATGACATTCAGATGTGTTGACGTGACATTATAGTTTGGGGATTACACTTGTTTATAAATGTTAATAAATGCCACAAGACAATCGAGAGAAACAGTTAAGTCATATTTGATTTAGGCCAGGGGTTTTCGGCCTTAGGTCCACCTTTGTAGAGGGTTTGTATAATCTGTAGAATATGGAAAATATTGAAAGGGAACCCCTTCTCACTTGGAACAGAAAATTAGTTCTTAGTTACGTATATGATCACACATTAGTGGTAAGAATAATGGTGGGTGATATGATATTTTATCGTGACAAGTTGCTACTGTATCCACAATAAGTGTTTCTGAGTTATCGCAAGAATTGTGATACAGCACTACATTTACATTTATTTAGCAGATGCTTTTGTCCCAAGCAACATACAAGTAATGCAATGCAAGTAATGCACATTATAAACATACGTGCTATGGAGGAATCAACTAGGCATAAGTGCAGCTAGGTTGAGCTTCCAGTGAATGCCCAGTTATAAGTGCTGTGCTTAACGCTTTTATTATAACGACACAACAAATCGCCGAGTGCAAGACTGTATATCAGTTTGGTGGCAAACAAACCAAAAAGACTGTGATCTGTGGATGGTGATTCTAACCAAAAGTATTATGATACAACTTTGACCATATCGCCACCACTAGCTAGGGGGTCTTTAGCTCTTGCCTGTTTTCCTTTAAAGGTCCATGGTTTAAGAAATATGAAAATGTTTTATGTCTCAGCATGCAGGTGACCTGGGAAATATCTTAGCAGGCCCAGATGGCAGGGTGTTGTTTCGCCTGGAGGACTCTCAGTTGAAGGTGGCACTTTCTTCTTAGTAAATTTTAAATTCTCTTTAGAAATCTAGGACACCTGTCAGTCAGGATTCCATTGTGCTTTTGCTGTCAATGGGTATAGAGTCCACTCATATCCATGCATTCCTACAGAAAACTGTAATTTTGCTAAATTAGTGCAACGTTATTGTTACTAGTTACCTAGAGCTACCTCACTGACTTATTTGCTAATTGTCTGTTAAGCGTTTGCAGCATTTCATGTCCTTCCAGGTGTGGGACATTATTGGACGCTCTCTGGTTGTGGACTCTGGAGAGGATGACCTTGGTACAGGAGACCATCCATTGTCTAAAATAACTGGAAATTCTGGACAGAGGTGAGATGGTGGACTTATGTGTTATGCTTGCATTTAAACCAGCACGACCACTTTAACACATGGCAGAATAGTTTGAGTGCAATCACATTACACTCAACCACATAACCACAAGATTTATTTGTATGTGTGATTTGTATGCGTGTGAGAATACGGCTTATTTGGTCGTCTTTGCTTTTCTAGGCTTGCCTGTGGCATCATCGCTCGCTCTGCTGGCCTTTTCCAAAACCAAAAGAAGATCTGTGCCTGTGATGGAGTCACTCTTTGGGAGGAGAGAGATCGGCCTCTTGCAGGTCCTGGCCGCAGGGCCCCTGAGACACCGGCAGCCAATTTGTGAAGAGAACTGCGCTTTGTTACCGCTGTTGCTGTCACACTGGAGAGCTGTGTTCAAACAGAGAATCAAGGAGCACTGAGTCAGGGTGTGGGGTTTATATATGGATGAAAATTTATGCACAACAGTACCAAGCTGTGTAAGGATGCTTTCAATGCTTTCATTCTGTGAAATTGAACTCATGCAGAACATTTTGTACTGATATCATTGTATTTTTTTGTTAAAAATAAATGTATGTTTTATCTTTATACCTAAGCAATCATTTAACGCATGAGAATATTAATGACTGAGGATTCCAGCTCATATGCTTGTATAATTAATGCTAATTGGTATTTTCAACTATTATGCTGAGCCCTGCAGCTCAATATCTGCAAAGAAGTGAAAAAAATCAGTAACCAGCATGATTTATGCCTAATCATAGTATTGCTACAACTAGACGAACCAGCCATTTTTACATTACTAGCCAATGTTTCTTTGTAGTTGTAGCCTGTTTTAAACCAGTGAGTCCATGAAAAATTTATACGCAATGCCTATATGTACGAATCACTTCAGTTACCAGCATGTTAATTTGTGAAAGTTGGAGGACCTACTTAGAGGGCTGGATGTAGGTTAACGTCATAACCAGCACAAAACTCAACAGAGTAGATTCACTTCTGGCATTAATGGGATTTAAACCACCAACCTTCTGATTGGCAGTACAGAGCCTTACCCTCAAAGCCGCCACTCTGCCTCTGCTGTAAGGGACCTTGATTATGGATAATGTATCTGACCAGTTTGTGGCACTGCAGCTCAGCAGACAGCACAGTTCACTCTCCTCTAAGGCTGGGGGTTTTAGTCCCACCCCTGTGTTCTGCAGTCACCATGTTCAGAGTATGTGGTTGGAAGATAGATGGAAGTAACAGGGCTGTGAAGTGATTTTTTTAATTTGCATTTTCTGAGAGCAATTGCACCTAATATTAAATCTTATAAATATTTATACACTGAATCCCCAAATTAATGCGTGAGGGGTGGTGTATATGGGTCATTGTCACAAACTTACTGAAACGCTTTTCTATAATTTTTAAAATTAGTTTGAAGACAGACTCTAATTATACAACTACATTACCTAAAATGTTGATTTAGCCTCTGCAGTAGTTAATTAGTTTTGCTTTTTTACCATTTATTTCTGTAATTATCAAAAGTACTTTATCGAATCAATAACTGAGTTTGTGAGATGAAGAGAAAAATGACAAAACTTGCACAAAAATACATTATCAGACAATTTGATTTTTGTGGATTACATGCAATAAAAATGAAAGAATTAATGCCTAGTTTTGTGCTACTGAATTATGGCCGCCTCTTGGGGGAAATGGTTAAAAAAAAAAAGGAGAAAGCAACATTTTTAATTTTGTACTTAAACAGTTAAGGTTATTTGAATTTCGCTACAATAAAAACAATTACCATTTTACCGTAACATTTTTTTTTTTTAATTCTCAGGCTCGTGAGACTGACCCATACAGGGTCGCCAACTCATGCATCTGGCATGACATGCTTTCAGACTCTCATGTTCAAGCAAGAAATCATGGCAAATCTATATTATCCTATTATAATAAGCCTATAATTATCTACATCAAAAGCATTGGGGCAGTCTGGAAACCTTTGCACGGTAATAAAACTCTTACATACATGTAAATGTATTTGCATGTGCGTGCCGATTCTGAATTGAGAATCTCACACCAGGCAGCTGACCGAAGTCGGCAACCCTGCCCATTTTTTTAAATATTTATTTAATTGTTTAACTTACGCTTGTGATGCACAGGTTATCCCATCACAGGGCACACACACACACTTTGCCAAAAGTATTGGGAAACCAAATCATTGAATTCAAGGGTTCCAATTACTTCTATAACCACAGGTGTATAAAATCAAGCACCTAGGCATGCAGACTGCTTCTACTGTACAAACATTTGTGAAAGAATGGATCACTCTCAGGAGCTCAGTGAATTCAAGCATGGTACCGTGATAGGATGCTACCTGTGCAATAAGCTCATTCATGAAATTTCCTCGCTACTAAATATTCCACGGGCAACTGTTAGTGGTATTATAACAAAGAAGAGGCAACTGGGAACAACAGCAACTCAGCCACGAAGTGGTAGGCTACAAACAACCACAGAACAGGGACAACGCTTGCTGAGTGTGCAGAAGTCACCAACTACAGATGTCCAAACTTCATGTGGCCTTCAGATTACCTCACAAGCAGTGCATAGAGAACTTCATGGATTGGGTTTTTGCGCACCAGTGCCCAAAGCAAGGTCCATAAGGACATGAATGAGCGAGTCTGGTGCGGAGGAACTTGACTGGCCTTCACAGATCCCTGACCTTAACCCAACAGAACTCCTTTGGGATGAATTACAGCGGAGACTGCAAGGCAGGCCTTCTTATCCAACATCAGTGCTTAACCTCACAAATGCTCTCCTGGAAGAATGGTCAAAAATTCCCATAAACACAGCGATGGGGAAACAGGCAAGGGGGCAATGAGAATTGGTTAAATTATACTTAAAACCAGCACCAACAAATGTGTTAGCTATTAAGGCAATTTATTTCTTTTATTGTTGTCAGTTTTATAAAACAGGGCACTCTCGAATGTCCAGCTCGGAGAAAGTAAAAAAAAAAATAATCAAAAACTCATGTGTACAGTGGCTTCTTCTCAAAGGAACTGAATTCAATTGAATTCAATAATATGATTGGGGGGTTGCTGCTTTATACAAGTTGTGTGATTTTGTCGGCCGTTTTGCAAGTTTCTTATTTAAAATGTGTCATATATGGAGCAATTCATTAACCCTATGGTCACAGGAGCTACA
Organism: Isichthys henryi; assembly: GCA_026776945.1. Lineage (NCBI taxonomy): Eukaryota > Metazoa > Chordata > Actinopteri > Osteoglossiformes > Mormyridae > Isichthys > Isichthys henryi. Next base: position 16,255,655 of record JAODJX010000002.1, read on the forward strand.
CAAGAGAGAGATAAAGTGACCTACAGCCGTTCATTTTCAATTACAGGTACCAACTAGGCAGGGTGAAAATAGATTGGAGGTCTATTTTATGCATATACTGAGTGATGTGACAGTGCTACTATCAATGGGAGTGAAGGTAGCCTTTTTATAGACAGGATATGTACACCCCAGAACAGACATTATTAACGATTATGCATTTCATTTGTTGTCAAGAGACAGCAAGAAAGCCCCTTAGTGACAAGCAACAACAAGGGTTTGTATCCCTCTGTGTCCCTCGTAGGGTAACAGTCTATTTTGAGATGATGTTGTTCCCTGACGGATGTGAAGTCTATCCCTATAGCCTATGGAGAATAATCTAACTAAAACAAATAATTTATGAATGTCCATGACAATTAGCCTATATTGAGTGTGTAGGTTAAGCCACTGTATATGGGATAACAAACATGTCATTTGTCTTTTCCTTACTGATTAATTTACGTTACCTCAGCACTAGTTACTAGATTGTGCGCCTGAGTGACAGTCTGCCAAACAAACTAACGATGCTCAGAGTGACCCCTTAAACTCAGTAGTCATAACATTAGTTTAGCTAAGTTAAGCAGGCATCTACATTAAAATGCTGAGAACGGAATAGCTTAAAATTTGCCGTAAATAGTCAGTATTGTGACTATTGATTACTCTAAGCAAGTGGGCAGTAGGTATATTTATAATAAAATAAGCAAGTATTTTCCTCAATTGTTTCCAGTGACAGTGAGATCCTGTAGAGGGACCACCAACATTCCTCATGATAGGTGGAATGTGTGCACTACATAAAATGAATTCAATGAAATAGAGTTTAATATACGTATTGTGGAGTAATTATTCGGGACAGGTACAAACAAGCGAAATAGTACAGTCAACGAGCATGCTAAAGTCCTGACATTTAAACCGTATTATAGTTAATACAATGTACGTTTCTTGAAAACGTATACATTCATAGTGCATAATTGACATAACAAATTTGGCATTAGCGAACGCTCTTTATTCACTTTTATATAACTTGCTTATGGAATATTCCAGCTCACATTAAGAAAAGACCGACAGGAACTGAGACTAGTATTATGGTCTCGCGAGAAGTGTCGAACAGACACAAAAAAAAAAAAAAAAAAAAAAGGAAACGGGCGCGACCATTTTGAAACAGGGAACTGCTTAGGTAAGATGGAAGCTTAAGTGTTCCTACATTTCGTTCTTATATACTCATTTATATACTTATTTACTGTAAGCCTACCCATGTCGGTTCGTTATAAATATTAACACTCGATATAAATGGTAAGCTACAATGTACATCGTAGCACCGGGTAACACACCGAAAAGCTTCTTGTCTTTGTCATCGCGGCCAGTGTGAAGCGAGACTTGTATATCGGTTCGACGAATAAGTGCTTTATTTTCTCTGCTGTTATTTAGCAAGATATATATTAGATTTCGCATGTTTAAATGTATGGTTATACGATCGAAAACGATAACTCGCATAAGTGTCGTAAGTACGAGTAGGGAGGAAACGTCGTGGATGAACGTATCTACCAGGCTAGCTTCGAGCCTTATTTAGCATTTTTTGGCTAGCTTTGTGCTTTATGGCGCTTGCAAGCTAGCTTGCTTCCAATGTAGGGCATTGAGGGTTCCGTTAACTCTCAAGCGATTAAGATTTTAGAAAAGTGAAATTTATTCTTTTGTAATACAGATAGGCTGTTCGTTATACTGACCGTTAAATCAACGCCTAAGATTTATAGTAGTTCATTACAATTAGCATTTATCCGAACGACGTCGTGTTCCCGGAAGTGAGGCGCGTTAACTCGCCGCGCCTCTACCGCCTCTCATTCCTCTCCATACGTCATGGATGCAGCCCCTGCTTATCATTAAGCCGATGGAGTATAGCAGCTCTGTAGCGCATCTTATTAATCAGCATTTTAGCTGACGAACACCATCTGAAATATTTGTGTAGGATCCTGACACAATATAATATGTTCGCTTCGTAGTTTTCAGTATTACGTATTTCAGTGTTGATAAACCTACGATGAGTGCTATAATCCTGACAAATATTCTTTCAGTAATAGTTCAATTATGAGTGTTTCTTATTCAAGTGGGATTTTTTTAGAAGTTAAAAGTATATGTTTGCTTTCATTTTTCTGAGATACCCCTAGCACTGACATAATCGTTTTTGCTGATTGTCTCCTCTTTCTGTTAAAGGAAGAATGGATAAGAGCAACACAGTGAAGCTGTTTGTGGGGAATTTGGCCCTGGACACGACCCAGGAAGAGCTGTCCTCCATCTTTGAGCCTTATGGGTCTGTGGTGAGCTGCAGTGTGCTCAGGCAGTTTGCCTTTGTGCACCTGCAGGGCGAGGGCGCTGCTGCCAGGGCCATCAAGGAGTTGAATGGCCGTGAATTTCGTGGGCGTAACCTGGTTGTGGAGGAGTCACGTGGGAGGCCATTGCACTCGACCAAGGTGTTTGTGGGTAACCTGAGCGGTATGTGCACCACAGAGGACCTGCAGGAGCTTTTCCAGACGTTTGGGAAAGTACTGGAGTGTGACAAGGTCAAAGGTGAGCGGTACTCTTCTCCTGGGTTTTTCTTGCTGCTCAGTAGGTACTTGGAGCTCTGAGGTCCTCCAGTAATGTTATTACTTTTAACACTGTATGGTTTTTAGGAATCGTTGGTTCACATGGCTACCTCACTTGCGTCCCCAGTTATAGGAGCTGTAGTTATAGGAGCATAATGAAAGTGATATTTAGAGACTCATGGTCATGACTGAACAGTTACTGTTTCTGATTTCTGTATTGGTGCTTGTCAGCTTGAGTCCTTCCTTCAACTCGTCCTCCAGGTGGAGCCTAGTTCTCTCCATCTTTCTGTAATGCCTATCTTTGGGTAGGGCGTAGCTGGTGTATTAGCCGTCTGTGGGTTGGAATTCTGTGGCTGGCAGTGTAATCAAATCACCACTGCCTTAGTACCCCTGGAGCGCTACGCATTGACAGATCCATGCTCTGACTCCAAATACTATCACCTGTATATAGTCTGTCTGTGTTTCATGGGGTACTAAGTATGGTATGCCGAAAGAAAAACAAACACTTCTGTGCCTACACTTGTTTTTTCCAAATAACCAATTTAGTTTATTAGCTAGTTTCTTCTAGTATTAGTTTTGCTCCATAAAATACATGTTATTGCTAAAATTAGGATAATAAAAGGCAAGCAGGGTTACATAGTGTTGCAGTACTGCTGTGTACTACTTTAGGAAGCACAACTTGGTTCCGGGTAGTTGTAGGCGCATGCCTTGAATCAGGCTGACAGCCACGTTCTGCTCGTTCGCAGGCTATGCCTTTGTGCACATGGAGAACAAAGAGGATGCGCTGCAGGCCATCGAGGCGCTTCACGGGACCTCCTTCAAGGGCCGCCCACTTTCCGTGGAGCTCTCCAAGGTGCAGCCCAGCAAGCAGGCGCCCACCGGCAAAATCCCCTGTGTGAGCTGCGGCAAGCAGGGTCACTACGCGGGGGAGTGCCCCATGGGCAAACCTACTCTGGAGCAGTACCAGAGTCAGGCTGCTGTGCTGGCAGCTGCCGCCGCTGCTGCTGCTGGGCTCCCACTGCAGGTGCAGCAAAGCGTCCACAACTCGGTGTACAACACGTCCACCTTTGACCCCACGTACGCGGCCCTCACGGGCCTGACGACCCGCAACCGATCTGACGGTACTCCGGTGAGCCCGGCTGTGTATGGGGCCCTCGCCAGCCAGGTGTACGGCGCCGTCGCCAACCAGCTCTATGGCTCCATGGCCAATCAGGCACTGACCTCTGGCGCCACCCAGGTGTACAGTGGCATGAGCACTTCAGAGTATGGCCAGGTGACAAACGACTCGGCCGCCGCCGCCGCCGTTGCCGCCGCCGCTGCCTACAACACCCAGATGTACCCACCGGCCATGGGCAGCCCCATGTATCTGGGTGCCGGGGAAGTTCCTTCGGGCACAGCGGCCGTGAACCCTGCGTACAGCGTGGCGCCTGCCCTCTACAGCGCCACTCCAGCCTATGGGAGCACTGACCCAACGGCACAGGCCATCTTCAAGGCGGCACGGGCACATTACTTTGCCCAAGGCCAGCAGGTCCTTGCCGAGCAGCAGGCTGGAGCAAAGTCAGGCGAGCGAGACCGCAGCCCTTTGCGCCGCTCGGCCCCTTTGCTCCCCGACCCGGTGCCCAAACCGTTCATGCAACAGAGGCCCAAACGTAGAGCCCTCCTGCCCACACCCTCGAGCCGGCCAGAGGATGGCGCTGCAGCAGAGGAAGATCCCGTGGCGAGGTAGGCTGTGTTCACTTATGTTCATCCTGTCACTGCTTTGTGGCAGGAGGTCGTGCCATTCAGCTTGCTGCTGTTTTGTTTGTTTACTTGTGCTTTCCTTATTTCAGGTATTATGCAGACTATTACCAGCAGTACCAACAGTACCCCCAGTACCAGTATGCCTACCCACCCCCAGACCCCCTGCCCCCTGTGCCTGGCCAGGATGCCCCTCAGCCTCCTGCCCCGGGTGCTGCCACGTCGCCCAGACTGTATGAGCCGCCGCCTCCGCCGTCGTCGCACAAGGAGCCCCTCTTCCGCCGCCCTGAGCTCCCCCCTCACACTCCAGAGCCCCCGTTCCGATAGTGGCCCTGCCCTCCCTCCCGTGGAGGTCGTGTGTGTGAGCGTGCTTGTCTGTGTGTACCAGGGTCTTTAAGGACTGTATCCCAACTTTGGTCCTTTGTCAACTCATTTATAGGCAGGTCATTTGGAGGAAAGATTTGGTTTTATCCTTTAAAAGTGGCTTCAACACATACAATAATTTGTATTACTCCTTTTGTTAAAAAAAGGTATTTTTTTCTTTTTTTTGTTTGCTGGTTATTTTCTTGGTATTTGTCATGTCATACAGCACTGACTACGTTCCTACTTTGGTTTAATCACAATTTCAGATATATTTTTGGGAACTTTAATTGTAAAGCAGCCTGACATTTGGACTGTTGTTTCAATATTCTACTGTTGTCTTAGCAGTGCATTTAATACATTCTGGACATACATGGCCTGTCTCTCTCCTTTTTCCCCACCTCCCCCTCTCCTTAGTGTTTTAATTTGGTGTAAAAACAACCCCCAAACAATTTGGTAGGGTGAAGTGTTGAACACATGATGATGTGTCATATTGGATCATGGTTAGTATCTGGTACTTTTCTTTGGTTCTACCAGCCGCTATAATGGCGGTGATGTGGACAGCCCAGACATTTCTGCTTCCCGATGGGCTGTGGAGAAATGAGCAGGCACACAGGCAGGGGATTGCAAGAGCTATAAGACTCCCCCCACCTCCCACTACTGGGACTGTACTGCACACACCCTGCATCTACCTCTCACTGAGATGCAACTGATAGCACGTGACCTGTGGGCTGGCCGGCCAGTGAGCCTTTGGGATTGACTTGCCATATGACAGCAGCTAGCTTGCCAACCCATTCGCCTTCACCCTGAAAGGGGATGGTGTGTGGTAGTGAAGATTTTTGTAACTGCTTTTACTTCATTCACCCTCTGGATGTGTCCATAGGGCCCTCACTTGTTTGAACTTTAGTCATGTGTCTAATCTTGTAAATAAAATGGAAAAAGGGACTCAATCCATTTTCATGTAGGTGTTTTGACTTTCTGTAGCCAAGTCTGTGCTGTATGTTGTCACAGAGGTGTTTGTGCCATTGCTGCCAGCAGGTGCATTTTTGCTGCAGGCCTCACCCATGTGCCCCATCTACTCTTAGCACATAATGTGCTCTCACTCCTACCTTTTATGTGATACCTCCAGGTGGGATACTGAGCTCAGAGCAGGCTGCTGCAGTCTCTGGGTGCATGGTTGGCGTAAGGCCCAAGAGTTATACGAGCCATGAAAGAACAGCAGTGTCTGGGGCTCTGGACAGTAACAAGTTGCATGGTTCTAGCACATGGGTTTCGCAGCTTTTCTCAGCTTGTGTGTTATGAGTGTGCACAAAGTCACAACATTGACCAAAAGTAACAATTTCACTTTAATCTTGCGCAGTTTCTCTACAGCATAAAATCAAATCTTTCCAACCATTTCCCGAAACATTTGAACTGTCTCTGCAATGAGAACAATGTCTCTTATTTGAATGAAAAGGGTAGGGTGAAATGGCACATTTAGCCTTGCAAACGTGAAGTTGTAATAAAAAAAAAAAAAAATCCCTTATCACTAAACCTTGAGCACGTAGTGAAATAAAATGAATTATCCATGATATTGGAAAATGTGTTTTAGTTTGTGTACAGTTTTTTGTAACTGGGTTCATGTTTTAAATTGGCAGTCAAAATGCAATGAATTGTTTTTAAGTTTTATATGTCCCTTAATCAAATCATGAGAAAGGGTTAGAAATTTGAGATTGTTGAAACACAATTTGTTCACCTTTTGTTTTTAAGTTTCTGAAGTTGTACTGAATTGACCTGAGCTTCAGGCCTTTTACTCCTTTGTCTTTTATAAGGGCATTTTGTCCTGCGTAAGATTCAAAGGAGCATCTTGTGGTTTGTTTATATATTTTTGTATTTTTTTTCTTTAATCTTGCCCGTCCTGACACATCTGGTCAAGATCTTCCCGTTTTCTTTCTTGTCCAGCTCTCTCCTCTCCCTAGGAGTGTGAGTGACGGTTTTCCTTCCTTTGAGCACCAGCGATCGATATGATGGTGAGAACAGGGAGCGCTCACGCACACACGCGTGCACACACACTGAGCCCTGCTCGTCTGCATTCATAACCTTGCTGTCCCAAACCCTTACATTTGGGGTGCTGTTAGGATGAAAAGATGTAGATGTCCTCTCATTGTTGTTAGCATGTGTTTTTTCCTTTTAATTTTTTGAAAATCTACATTTCATGATAAATATGTATTTGCATTAAAAATAAAGAATCTTAACAGTATTATTAATAGGGCTTGCAGGGTTTTCATTACTTTATATTCTTATCAGGGTTTTTGTACAAAAACCACAGTCCACGGGATGGGGACTTTGCATAGCCCAGTGTTGAACTTCATAGGTTCCGATGACACAGTGTGTTCAGTACAGCTGCCACAGCATTCAGTGCTATCTGCAGTGCTTTTTGGTGTCCTGTTCCTGGTGATATGTCAAGGAAATGCCCAATGTAACCTGTCTGTGACATTTTACTATGCCGAGTGAATATAGTGTTGAGGCGGGTGGCCGTGATGTGAAAGTAGGAACAATCAGTGGGTTGTTTTTTTTTTTGCCCCAAATCAGGACAAACAAAAGAAGGTTCTCCGCTTATTTGGTACTTGGCACAGAAGGGATGTTGGTTGTGTTGCTGGCACTGCGGTTCTGCTTATCTGTTGCTGTGATTATGGCCACTATTCTGTAGAAGTGCATGTTTCTCTTCTCATTCTGCTTTTCAAGATCATTTTTCCCCCTTTGACTGACTATTCCAACTGAATTAGGTCCCAGGCCACCGGACGCCATGTGCGTGTGATGTGGGGGGAAGAAAATTAGCATCGCGAAATGCTGTGGAAGCGGGGGGGGGGGGGGGGGGGGGGGGGGGGGGGGGGGGGGGGGGGGGGGGGGGGGGGGGGGGGGGGGGGGG
>JAODJX010000002.1:16263275-16281693 GCA_026776945.1 Isichthys henryi
CCAACGTCTTGGGTACATGAAGGCCGCTATGGACCGCAGAGGGTCATGGGTTATGCACTAACCAAAGACTGGAGTCAGTGGTGATGAGCTGTTAGGGAGCACACGCACATACATTCTGTGAAGTCGGCTTGGAGTTCTGTTCTATGTTTTGTGGTAGGTGCGTGTGTGGGACAATACCCACATATGCCGTTTTAGGCCTGCTGGGTCTGAGTACCCCCTCCCCGTCCTCCCTGAGCGCCTGCCCGCCGTACACGACGTTCGCCGCCGCCGTCGCTCCCTCCCCCCTTTCTGGTTCTGCTCAGCCTTTTGCAACAGCAGCCCAACTGCCCAGGAGCCTGGTTCTGGTACCCCAGGGATTACCCTACTATGGGACTGTATAACAACTGGTAGTCTCAGGAGACCCAGTTTCTCAGAAGAGTGGGTTGTTTTTTTTTTTTCTTTTTTTCCCCTCTCCCCATCTTTGACTACTTGTGTGAAAGGGACTTGGACTGCCTGATCTGGCCCTGATTGGAGTGATTTATTCAGATTCTACCTAGGAAAAAAAAAACAAAAAAACTTGTCCATGGGGCTTCATTTCAGTCATGTTTTTAATAAGTGGCAGACTTGTATCCTATGGAACAATGAAAAGTTGACCTATGCGAATGCATAATGATTATGTATCTGCAAATTTCATTCAAGTCCCCCCCAGAGCCCCCAGCCTTGCAAAATATCATAGGATAGGCTTTTTGATTATATGATCAGCAGCATATGTTAACACTCCTATGGGAAGTTTTTGAAAGGGCATAGTTGAACGTTGGTGGAAAGGGAAGTTGCTGGACATGTTGCATCGGCTTGTTTTTATGGTGTGTGTGTGTGTGAGGATTTTCCATTGGTACACGGGCGCACACACGCACACACAACTGAGGTGTTCCACCTGTGCTCTGAACAGCTGCAAGGCGCAGTGCTGTAGAGAGGCTGAGGTGAGACGGGGGTTCCCCTTTGTGTCGGCATCTCTGCATCACCCCACCGATGAAGGGATGGATGGATGGATGGAAGGTAAGCAATGCATGGGTCACCAGCTCCAGTCCATCCCCATTCCCTAACCCCCTCCACCATAGAGCCCCCATCCCCTATCCTGTTCCTGGAGGGCAACAGGTCAGAGGGCACTGTGTAAGCAGTCACACTAGAAGCCTCCCAGTGCCCTGCACTGGAGATTGTCATCGTTGAGCTTGCAGGCCACTATGCCAACTAAAGGCACTAAATAATAGCTTTTCTCTTTAACCAGAACTAATCATTTATGCCCGTTTGTGTCAGGTTTAAATTGAAACCAGTAGAGATCTAATCACATTTCTTTGGGTAGATTCGGTCCAAGTGTGCAACAAATGTCCATTGTCTTTAGTCATGTTTATTGTGCAAGATCTTCCACCCTCATGCAAGTAACCCCCAATCAAATCTATCCATATGTAAGCCATAGTCTGTGAAATGCAGTGGTGGGTTAAGCTGATTCAGTTTCAGAGCCCTGGATTTTTCTTTTAATTTTGGTGGCCAGTGCATAGAAGTATTGTAACCATGTTGAAATATTCAGTTAGCAGGGATATATACACAACAGACCAGCTTTTTTTGTGGTATTTAAGTTCTATTGAGCGCCATAGATTTTGGGCACAGTGTGTGTTTTGAGCATTTTGGGCAGAAGTGTAAAATATACATGAGTTCTCTCAGCCAGTTTGTGGTGTGGTAAATTTAGAAAATGGAGGGCAAGAGTTTTTCTAGGTTGGCAAAATTAACATGTAGCTTAATGATTTATTTGTCAGATGTGCAAGTTGATTTTGTTTAAATAGGATTGTTGGTTTTAAAATACTCGTTAGATTTATTATTGCATTAGAACTCATTTTGGAGCGAATAGAGTAGATGTATACTTTTAAAAATCACAGAATCAACAAAACAATGGGGACAAGTTTCAACTGCTTTACCTCAGGAAAGGGAACCTCAATTTTTTTTGTATTGATGTTGTGACCATTGTATTGTCTGGTATTTGGGAATAAATGATCTGTTGAGAAATTGTGTGTTGTATTTCATCTGTGGGTGGAACTTGGAAGGTATTTCCATCTGAGTGGTCCAGTCTTCTGGACCAATTAATTTCGGTTTACTGTCATTTATGCGACTTGCACTTGAAAAATGAAAACGCTTACTTTCAAAAAGTGAACAGGAATAAATGGTTTCACATTTCCTTTAAAATAGGTTTGGATTTAGATGTTTTACTGATCAGTACTGAAACAGATCAAAGCTAATTGTACTTAAGTGCTGTCTAGAGGCAAAGGGGTGTAAATGTTTGAAAAACCTAACTAGTAGGCAAAATGTATAATGAATAATTAATGCTTTAACTTGATTTAAATACTGAAAATTGCGACGATCCATTCGTTCTTGAAGGTTTTGTTATGAAGTCGAATAGTTAAATGGGCAAGCGTACAATAATACGGAATTTATATTTAAATTCTTACATATGAGTGCGGTTAAAATTTTAAAACTCCAATATTACGGTTCTAATAGCATGCTGCTGTTGGTCAATTAACTACCCCCCAGTCTATCCACGTGTAAGCCATATTTTGTGAAATGCAGTGATGGGTGTGACGTTTTTGCAATTTTTTTTTTTAGTCCCAAGAAAATATACTTACGCGCCCAATAGCAGGCTAACGTGCGTTTTCACGCGCTAATACGTGCTAATGATTGGCCGGACCGATTTTCAGCCCCGCCCCTTGTTTTGGGTTAGACTAACTCCGGGCGCCGAGCGGCTTGTAGTCACCTGTGCCGCTGGTTGAATCAATTGTCGGTATTCGTAAGCTGCAACTCACCCCATCTCTGTGAGCTAGTACAATTAAGGTCTAGATTGAATGGATTAACTTCCATTTAATACTGCTGACACCGTTAAAGAAATAATATAAGCCCAAAGGAGACAAGATAACACCACATACGTGATCTCAAATACTGTGGAATACATGACCCAAGAAGACGATTGGTACAGAGATCTCCACCCAGCCTGGGAAAAGCAACAGAGGAAGGTAAGAACTATCCCCTGCAGTATGAACTTCACTGCATCGTATGCCCTGTGTGTTAAGAAATAAAGGCTTAAAAATCGAAGTGTCGTTTCAAAATAAAAAAAATATCTGCACAGTATGCAGCCTCAGACGTGGTCATCACAGCAGCTTTTTAGTGAACTCCTCTAGTAATATTTTTTTTAGTGAAATATACATATTACCCTCCGTAAAAAATTCGGTCAACATCCCAAGACAATACGAAAATAATAAATAAATAACCTCTCAGTAATGACTCCCATCTGTTACTTTTATCTTATATAAATTTTATATATTGTTGAACGAAACTATTGAATATCTGCGTGTGTTATTTATAATACGGAAGCTGCATATGCATAGTCCGGTGAGTTTTACGGGCATTCAAATAAAACTGATTTCCGATTAAGACCGTTTTGAAATTAGTCTGTCAATGAAATGGTACATATATGCCTGGAAAGTGCTTAGTTTTACAACTTTCAAGCACTCAAAGTGTTTCTTTGGGTGAAAAATTTACTCGGCAGGCAGCGACTGACGGGAAAGCGTTTTGGCATTCAACCACAGTTAATGCCCCGTTTGATTCATGAGGTACTGACGTCTACACAACTTCACAGGCATGAAAGACTTCAACATATGACAGACCCCATAGGGTTAGTGAGGGGGAGGTTAACTAAGCACAGAGACAAATCGACATGGTCAAGAGTGGTGCAGGATCAGCTGGTTTTAGACATAAGTTCTAGCGCCTTTGCCCTGGTACAATTCCTCTCTAAGCATCTCCCATCTTGTTTGTTCCCATTAATTGTTTCATCTGCTGTCCTCCTAAGTCCTGAAGTCGTGTGATGTCATGTCATTCATATTTTTTGTGTATCTTTGATGCAGCGTCATCTGAGTAGACTTGCTGTTCCATACCACTCTTTCTCTGCTTGAATGTACAGAATGGCCGGGTTATCTCCTCAATGGATTTTTTTTTCCTAATGGCATAGGAATAATTTATGACGATCATTCCAAGATTCATCAGGATTGAATTGTGAAAGAGTGGTTCAGGGAATCATTTTCACACATGAATTAGCCACAAAGTCTTGACCTTGGGGATGTACTGAAGAAGACGTAGTGGTTCAACTCCCCTATCATCAATACAAGATCTCAAAGACAAATTAATGCACATCTGGATGGAAGAAAATGTTGGGGTGTTGGATAAGCATGTGGACACAATGCATATGATCATATATGTGCAGCATAATCAAAGCTAATGGTGGTCCAACACAATATTAAAGTGTGTGACTTTTTGGCCAGGCAGTGTATTTTATGCATTCAAGAATTGCTGTCTTTTAATCTCTTGTGCCATCCCTGCCTTAGACTTTTAATCTTTTGTGCCGATCCCACAATGTATCGAAACCTCAATTAGGGAAATCGTGATGTAGAAGGGTCGACTGTAGTGTGCTGTGCCAAAGTCTTAGGCCGTCAAAGAAAATGCTTACAGCTAATTATCTGGGTAGTAAGTGTATATATGATCAGAAATAAAACACCTTTTAAAATTCTGCCATTGAATGATAAAAAATAAGAATTTGTTCCGTTCTTCAAAAAGGTACTGATATCTTGTTAGATGGTCGTAAGAACAATGCTTCAATTCTCAAACCTGAATTTAGGGACACCATTCACTGTATTAATTACATTTCACCACCAGCTCACATTAATTAACTCAAAGAGTTAAACAATGTGTACTAGTGGTTGAGTCAGCAAACGTAGTTTTACACGAACATGAAGTTAATTTATGCATGATTATCTTCGCCTGGACTTCTCACTTACGCACTTTTTGCTGCACTTATCATTCACATCCACAAGCTTTTAAACCAGTCTTTTAATACAAAAGAGTTTTAAGATTCTTAGCAATTTCTTTTGCCCTTTTGTCCTTTATCTACTAAAGAGGGCTTGCTACTGTAGTGTCAGAGAAAGACTGCCCCCTTTTGGAATATCAGTGTTGAGAATTTCCACATCAGGTAAGCGCATAGTCCCACCTGCTTCTCAAAGCTTGCATAACTCTTCTGTTGAAGGTGAACAGAAAAGTGTGGCATGTAAAAATCAGCTTTTACATGTGTCATTTGCAAATGTTAGCTTTTTCTGTTCTCTGGCAACATTATGAATATTTGGAGCATCATTCTATTTTCAATCTCGTTCTCTTTCCTTCTTTTCACCCTTCATGGCACTTTTACAAAATCACTTTCTAAGACTAACCCTAAGCCTTCCCTTATTGACTGTCCTCCTGATCATTCTGTTGCTCCATTTTCAGATTTTTCTCTTACTACTGGCTCCTGTGTCATGGAATTAAATAAAACATACAACTCTACCTCCTATCAATCCCGACTTGTTCATGTCTCCAAAAGAACTGTCTGCCTAATATCTCTACCCCTCATCCCACTTGATTAACAGACCTCTAGTGTCAGCCATTGTTCCAATAGATCTATAAACTGGTGTATTTACCCCAGGTCTCAAAAAGCCTCATCTGGACCTAACTGATCTAAACTATATTGGCCAATTTTCAACCCTATGTTTAACCTACTACTCCTCTCCACAGTATTAGAAAGAGCTGTTGCTGCCCAGTTGCAGTCTAATTTATCATCAGACAACTTTTACAAACCTTTCCAGTCTGTATTCCATTCACTTCACAGTACTGAGACACGCCATAATAGTGAGGGACTAAGTGACGCTTCATTAACCAGCTGTATTTTTGAACCCACTAGATCAGGGGTGTCAATCTGCAGTCCTGGGGGGGCCGGAGCCCTGTGTAGCTTACTTCTTTCCCTGTTCCACCACAAATGATTCAGTTCAAGAGCTGTGTGGTAATTAGCACAAGGAGTTGAATCAGGTGTGTTAAATGAGGGACTGGAGTTTCACCCCCGTGCACTAGATAGTGCTCTCTGATCAAAAGTGAGGACACAGCATACCCCTAAGCAAACCAAGAGCACCATCTAGTGGGGTCAAAAAATACAGCAAATGGTTTCGGAGGTCTCTTTTTGTCCATGGCTACTGCTAAGGGTTCTTAAGCCTTTTCTTGGCAGCTGATACTGAGGCTGTTAATATTCTTTTTCTTTTGGATATAAGCTCTGTTTTTGACACCATTTCTCAAAATTCACTTCTGGTCGACTTTCATCTATTGGCATTATTGGTGCTGTACTCTCCTGTTATATGTAATACCTTTCTGATTGACAGCAGTTTATAGGCATTAATAATCACAAATCTCACACTGCCTCTATTATGCAAAGTATCCCTATAGGTTCAGTTTTAGGCTTCTCTCCTCTTAATTTTTTATGTTATCACTTGGATACATAGTTCAAAGTCATGGACTGTTTTCACTGTTACTCAGATTTATACCAGTTCTAGGTGAAACACTCCCTGTCCCCTCTTGTGCTTACTGCTTGCATTCATAATATTAAGTTCTGGATGACATTTAACTTTCTAAAACTGAATGCGGGCAAATCAAATGTGCTGATAATGCACCCAATAACCTGTCTGCCATTTTGATATATCTTTTAATATTGATGGAATTCTCGTTAATGTCTCTCAATCTCTCTGCGATCTTGTTGTTTTTTTATTTGATTAAAATCCCACCTTTTATGCTCACATTCGCTCATTGACCAAGTCTGCCTTCCTTCATCTTTGCCATTTGGCCATGCTACACTGTAAAAAAAAATTAAAAATGTTCATCCAACTCAAAAATTCAAGGCAACATGCTTCAATACATTTTTGAGTTAAGTCAACTCAGTTGCAAAAGTTCAACAAACCTATAGACAGAGGTTCAGCTAACTTTAACTTCAGAGTTAAGCGACACTGTAATACGAGTTAGATTAACCTAGGTACATTCAGTGTTAATTTTAACACTTTACAGTGTGCAGTGAGTATTGTTTTTACAGTATTAATCTTTATTAACTCTAATAGTGTTAAAATGTATGGTCTTGCTGCCCAATATATTGCAGAGCTCCACCTTGCTTGTACACCTGCCCATTCCCTTAGGTTGTAAATACTGGTCTCCTAGTGCTGCCTCGCCTTTGCTTGTCTTCTATGGGTGGCAGGTTTCATTTTTTTGTAGTTCCATAACTTTGGGACTCGATCCCACAAAGCCCCTGGGACCTATCCTCCATCTTTTTACTGAGTGATTCACATCCCATACTTGTTCTTCATCTTTTGATGTTGCAATTTTTCTTGAATGTCTCATTCAGTGTGTTAGCTTATGGTATATTCTCTATATTGATATGTTCCTATGTTCTCGTATTCTCTTTCTGAATTTGCTTCCGTGGCCACATAATAATAGTAATAATAATAATAATAATAATAATAAATAATAATAATGCTGGCTGCAAACTTTTAAAAGAAGCCCTCAACAATTGTAATATTCAAGAGCAGCTTAAATTTTGATAACTGATAATTGCATGTTCTTTAATGATCACTTTTTGGATTTTAAAAAGTTCTGGAGATGGTATTGCTGTTGTGGGTGAGTTGGTTGTGTCTGTTGCTTTGTTGTTTCCAGTCTTCATCTGTTGCACCCTTATTTGTCAGTGGGTTCTGTATGTGTCATGTATTTGTAAGAGTTTGTACTGTGTGTGACGGAAAGTAGAGGGTGGCCTTTCGTGTCTGTCTTCTTCAGAGTGACCCCGTCGAGAACCTCATCACATCTTAAAGTGAGTAAGCAGAGCCCCCCATAACTGCTCTTTTCTCTTCGGTTTGTATGAAAGGCCATTGGGTGAATTGAGTGCCATTTGCTTCATACCTCAGTGCTGTACTGCCCTGCTTTTCTTAAGGTTTTACTCTCGAAGGTAGCGGCATAACGATGCATTGCGGCACAAAATCATTTATTAATGTTAATGCAAGATGGCAAAATAGGCATAATCTCAGTTTTGCTTTGAGATTTTATATTTGCATTTTGCACTGAGCTCTGCAGAATAAGGGAAAAACTGCAAAAGAAAAAAGAAATGGTTTGAAAACAGCTTTATTGTAAATGTACATGTCTAAAAAGAATAAATAAAAACTGTGAGGTCTTAGTTCATTCTTAGACTTATATGTTGCTTATGCATTATACATTAATGACATTCTTAATGTATAAACAACATATAAGTGATTCTCAATCTATGCGGTGCAAGATGATTTTCTGAATATTCTGACAGTATTTGAAAGATCTTTTTCAACCTTTGCATGCATGTTGTAATGTTGAACATCTGGTGCTGATCAAATTTTAAGAGAAATTGCACCAAGATTGATGCAGCGCCACAGAGTGACAGCAGCGAGAAGGCCAGCCCAGACACTTGATCTTGTCAGCATGATAACTCAAAATTTTATTTGGCCGATTTTTTTCCAAACTGGAGGCACATTGGAGGGGTTAAGATCCAGAACAAATCGCACCAAAACTGAAGCAGCAGCGCCTAGTGACAGCAAAGGATAGTATTAAGATCATTAGATGCATATCCTTGTGAACAGGGTCAATATATTTGTTATTAATATTGTATTTACTCTTTGATTTTTAATGGATTTTATTACCACTATATGGATGAAAATCTATACCTAAGAACTTACACTCCATCAGACCCAAAACTGTAACTGCAAACAGAGAACAGGCAAAAGAAGAAAATGGAGCCTCCAGCCATCATGTGGTGAACACAGTCATCTTCCATCTGAATTTATTACGTGGGTCTTTTTGCAACCTTTTCAGGAACATTGTACAGGTTCAGTGATTTTAAACTTGTAGGGTGTGATATGGTCTTCTAAATAATTTATAATAAAATGTAGATTTTATAAAATGTGGCAGTGAGGTAGCCTATCATGAAATTTATTGTGGGAGAATTTAATTGTGTCACTTTTTTGGCGAGGTGGAGAGTGTGTGTGAGGTAGGCTTATAATAATATTGTATGTAGACTGAATATTTTCATTTGGTGAAGTTTATTCTGGGTGCCCCCCCCTACCCCCAGCTCAGTTAAATTTATTGGAGAATTTAATTGTGCTGCTAAGCTGTAGTCTAGTCTACTAGCACATGAAACAACAGACACATATCTGCTGAACCTAATTACATTAATTCACATGAAATGCTCCAAGATCGCTGAATACATGGCTTTACTGCAGTAAGACCCCATGCTTCACTCTGTTACAATGACTCAATTACTAACCTGTGTGTGTGTGTGTGTGTGTGTGTGTGTGTGTGTGTGTGAGCGAGCAGGTATACCTATCCTTATGGGGACACAATGTCCCCATTACGTGATAAATATCTGTTTTTTTCCCTTATGGGGACCGGTTTCCTGGTCCCCATAAGGGAAAACTCTATTTTAAAGAGTTTTTAGTATTTTGCTTGGTTACTTATGGTTATGGTTAGAGCAGGGTGGGGGTTATGGTTGTCATAGTTAGCGTTAGCATTTTTCCCATAGAAGTGAATGAGCGGGCCCCATAAGGATAGGGATACCCTACATGCGTTTGTGTGTGTGTGTGTGTGTGTGTGGATGGATTATGTTTATATTACATTGTGGAGAAAACAATTATTTTCACATTGTGGGGGACCATATTTCAGGTACTGTTCTTGTTGATTGTAAAGAAGACCGTTCACTTTAGTTTGTTTTTTTTTTTTGCACTAAAGGAACATCAGTGTAGTCATGACATTAAGTTATACGCTGTGTTCTGTTCTGAACCAGTGTGGGACATGACTTGCATTTTGTGATTTAGTATTTTGTAGGAATGTTAGACTAAAGCACAATTTTGTATAGCATGAACACTGCTTCTGTAGCTCAAAAGATAGAGAATTGTGCTAACACCACTAAGCTTATGAGCTGAAATCTCAGACAGCGCACATTTCAATTGAGCCTTTGCCTCTACTTCAAGTCTTTTTCAAAAAAGGCTTTAGTAAATTGTTCATCCATTTTCTGAAACCGCTTGTCCTATTCAAGGTCATGGGGGGTCCGGGGGGTTCACTATCTTGGAGGCTATGCGAGCAAAGCAGGGAAATAACTGATTTATATCATGCATATACCAGCTGGAAATCAACTTCAACACCCTGCAGACCGAGCTGAAGTTTAGCAACCAGCCTGTCTTCATGCCCTCTGAGGGCAAGATGGCTTCGGTATGATATCCTCGTAGGATATGAGTTGAAGCGAATTTTAAAAAGAGTGTTAAGTCTAATAACTAACCACCACCCCAGGCTCATACTGACCTTTATAATGCATTTTGAAAGTATCTATAGTGCGTTATAGATGAGAGCTTCATTGTGCATCAGAAACATGCTATAATGCATTATGCCTTTTCATAAAGTTATAGCTGTATTTATAATCCTATATGAATGGATAATAATGTATTATGAAGGTTTCTATAATCATGATGACTGCTTTAAGTAATTTTTTATGCCAAATATATGTTCAGTTTGAATTTGATGCCAGCAACACACAAGTTGGGACAGGGGCATGTTTACTGCTGTGTTGCATTACCTCCTCTTTTAACAACAGTTGAAATATTTGGGAACTGAGGAGAGCAGTTTTGAAAGTGAAATGTCCCATTTTTGCCTGACATAGGATTTCACCTGCTCAACAGTTTGGGGTCTCCTTTGTCATATGTTTTTGTTTCATGATGCAGCAAATGTTTACATCATGTAGTTCAAAGAAGAGGTGATGCAACACTTTGGTAAACATGCCACCGACTTCTTTGAATGTAGGCTGACTAGCTGATATTGGCTTACCAGTGTGTTGTGAGGGGGAAGGCAGGGCTGTATCATTACAGCTAAAACAGAGGGGGAGTACAGAGAATTTTATCAGTAGCAGACTGCTAGCTAGTCCGAGAAATCTATCACGAGGAACTCAGCTAAACTTATAGAGGGAAATTTCATCTTGTTACTTTTTCGGTGTAAGATAGACTTGTAATAATATCTTTGTTATACTGCAGTATAATGGTCGACAAAATTTATTGTGGGTTAACCACTGCCTGCTCGGCTAAGTTTATCGTGGGGAAATTTAATCATGTCACTTAACCATAGTCCAAGTCAGAGGTGACAAATAAAAGAACAGGCGCAGGTCTGGTAAACCAAATTACATTAAGACAAGTCAGAACAAGATGCTCCAGGAGCAGCAGATCAATGGCCAGACTCTGCAATCAGACCCCAAGCTTCGCCCTCAATTGTGTGTGTGTCTGTCTGTCAGTCTGTCTGTCTGTCAAAGAGCCAATGGTGGGATCACTGCTGAGCCCAACTCATACAGCTGCCCCCCCCCAAAACAATTTATTTATTTGATCCGTCCATAATACATTTACATTATCTTACAATTTCATGTCTTTTATAGCAGACTTTTGATTGGTACTGTGTCAGGTCTAGCAGAATAAGACCAAATGAGGGGGGAATGGGAGGCATATGCATTATTACACAGATTTGAGTGAATCAATTTACTACCATAAATCCCGTAGTATTTGCAAAGTTCACTCCAGTTTCTTGCTTTGTCGCGTTATCTTTATACAAGAGGACAAATAACCACATTGTTCCATTTAAGTAAATATAAATTGAATTAGAGAGCTTAAAATAGCCATTTTAATCATTACCAGTATGTTTGTTCTACTACTTTGACATGTTACTTGTGTTTGGTATTTTCCACACCTCCTGACCTTCGACATCGACTGAATGGTTGTTTTTCATGTGGCCACATCAGGTTTGTTAGGTCTAGTCTTCTGGAAAAAAACAATAGAAAGTGTCCTTGGCTTTGCAAGCTTAGAAAAACAACAGAAATGGGAAGAACATTCATTTCTGAAGAAATTTTCAAATACTTAATATTCAATTATTAATGTGCATTAATACTTTGGTACATGAATATAGCTATATAGGTTAATGTGTAGATCAGGGTACTTACAGCATCACTGAAAACTAGTTAGAGCATCTTAGTAATTTGCTGGCATTGTATAATTTAGATATCTCATATGCTAAAATATTCTACTTCAGCAAGTTTAAGAAACCCCCACCCCACTTCAAATGTTTGGAAAAGAAAGAAAATTAAAGATATTTTATTAAGGCATCTTCTGGAATGGTGTTTGATGTTAATGACAACAGATGCATGCGTTTTATGGTTTGCGAATCTCTCACTACCCCTGGCTCATGTCATTCATGTCTGCTTAGCCTCACCCCTGAGATCCATTCAGACCCAAGTTCAGCTTGTTTTTGGCGAATACAAGATTGTGGACCATGAACTGTACAGGCCACCGATTTGCTTTCCCTTCCCCTAATATTCAACACAATTTTGTGCTCGGAATGTTCTCATATAAAATTGTCACTGACATACTGGGAGAGAAAGTTCTGGTAGGGGGTGGGTACATAGTGAAATACTGATAACCAGACCAGTGCCTTAGATATGTGATTCGATTTGTGACATTTTGCGAAATAAGGACACATGGAAAATGGCGCTGACAGAAGTACTTATTCTGCACCTAGTAATATACTCAGAGGAATATACTCAGTTTTGTAACAGGATAGCATATATTGCGGTGTGTAGTTTGTTGGCATTAGTGGGTTACATGTTCAGAAACACAGACAGCAGAACCCTAATTAGTACCTCATTCTGTTTAATAGGTCCATGTGAAGATGAACGTCTCCCAAGCTGTATTCTACATGTGTAATGTCACTGGAACAGCAGGACTAACAAATATAGAGAGTATCATGTACCTTATGGAGGCACTGGAAGGGCATGTCTCATAGGGTGCTTCTTTAGGGTAAGTACAGTTAATATGCCTGCAGTTCTCACTCTGCCACCTGGCAACTACCTATTCAAGCCCTTTCATGGACACAATGGACTTATGAGGAAAGGAGGTAACCACTAGAATTTGTGAATGTACGGTGGTTTCCATGGAGATGTAGTCAGCCACAGATATACCCAGACAACTCATCTGTCCATTTGCCTCTCCTCATTCCCTGTACCAACTTCTTCATCCACACACACAAGCACACAGGGGAGTAGGAATTTGGGGGTTTCATTCATCCCCCCCAATAAACAGACTTTTGTATTTTAATTATTGTTAAGTGTTTTTATTTTCAGAGACAGCTTCAGTTCCCTCTATCCAAAAATGAAATAAAAAAAGGTTTTCATCATACATCAGATGGTTTAAATGAGTTTATACAGTACCATGTCTATGAGTCAGATATGCATCTTGTTTTATCTATTTTTAAGGCTTCTATTTCAAACCACAGGCCAAGCCTTCATCTCCAGCGATATCATGTAGACATCTCTATTTTTCTCCCCACACCACAGCACAGTCTGAGTGCCTGCGTGTGCTCAGGCCACCGCAGCTTGCTTCCTTCCTTCACTGCTGGGAACTCAGGCCAGCTGTGAGGGGAAGTCGAGACCCTTCTCCTGTGCGTGCTTCCGCCAGCGCTTCCCGTCGTCCTCGTGGGTGAGATAGCGGAGGCCCATGCGCCTTTCGAACTCTCTCAGGTCACACCACAGCTGGAAGTCCTACAGGAGATATTACAGATTTCAGGTTGGGGCCTCTCAGGGTTTGCTAACTGGAAATGCTGGAGAGCAGATTGAGATGATTACGAATGAAATGAGGCTCAACTCTCGTACAGGTTTACAGGGCAAAGAAGCTCACCTGTAACCAGGAGTGACCTAAGGCTTTTCCCACAGTGAACCTGCGCTTGACGGACACCTGTAGCAGGTTGGTGATGAGGCTGACCGCTGATAAGAGAGAGAGTGGTGTCAGAGGGTGACTACAGTGCTTACCTCCCCTGAGCTGGCTGCCAGCACCACAACATTGGTGAAAATGGAAACAACAGTCATTGACTTTCAAGTATCATGTAAGTCCCGAGTCAAAACAGGCAAATCTCACGTCAAGTTAGTCACCAAGTCAAGAAACCAGTTCAACAAACAAGTCTTAAGTCCTCAATAATAATATTTTTTCTAACTTAATGCCACATCAGAGTTATATGCTATATATTATTATAATTATTGTCATTATTATTACAACTATATACTGAATATCTTTGTTGTGGCATGCAGATGAGCCAGTCTGACGATGGGCAGCAGTCAGGTAAATTCAAGAAGTTTATTTGTCATATGCAGTTATTCACATACAACATGCAGTGAGATGTAACCCTATATCACTCCTGAAACTGTGTTGGTTTAAAGAAAAACAGATAACTAAAAACTAAAAATATAATGGCTTAAGTCTAACAAATAGATAAATAACAAATATGCATTATGTACTTCAAAAAAACAATGTGTACTACAAATTGTTTATTTGAAGTACATATTGCTTATTTGTTATTTATCTATTTGTTAAACTGTGTGTTGGTTTAAAGAAAAACATAAGTGTTATATTTTTTAGTTTTTCCTTAAACCAACACAATTTAAGTCTAACAAATAGATAAATAATAAATAAGCAATATGTACTTCAAATAAACAATATGTAGAACACATTGTTTATTTGAAGTACATATTGCATATTTGTGATAGAACACTAAGACTAGTCTCCCACGGGACTCACCCTCCAGGGAGATGTTTGCCCAGGGTTGTCGGGGAAACATGAAGGAAGCATTGGTGATCTGTTGGCCGATGTCCTCATACTCGTTGAAGGGGAAGGTGCCACTCAAGCTGACATACAGCACAACACCCACTGCCCACATGTCCAACGAGCGGTTGTACCCATGGCTGCTGATGACCTCGGGGGCCAAGTAGGCTGGTGTGCCTACTACTGAGCGGCGGAAAGACTTCTCACCGATGATGCGGGAAAAACCGAAATCACAGAGCTTCACCTGCAAAGGGCCAGTGGGAGAGATGCAGGACAAGAGGTGAAGAAAGGAAAAAGCATATCAACTGTTCCCATTATATTCCAACATATTGAGTGCACAGTGTGTATCTGTGACGATTAGCACACACCTGAGGAAAGGGATCTGCACAAGCCAAAAGGACATTCTCTGGCTTTAGGTCGCAGTGAGCAATGTGTTTAAAGTGCAGGTATCGGAGGGCCTCCAAGATCTATTGGGAAGAGGACAGTTAATCGTTCATTAAACAGAGGAGCTTTCAAGAATGTCTTCAATGAATTTGTCTGTTAAAATTTTACAGCAAACACAAGAAGAGAGATGTTTATAGAGAAGCATACAGCTGCGGAAAAAATTAAGAGACCACAATTTTTTGTTTCACTCATTTCTCAATTTATGAGTGTGTATCTGTGTAAACTATATATTTACTTCCGCCCCTTAACTGGCTGGTTTCTGGTCACTCCCAATGTCTCCTGCTTCTCCTTATTATTGTGTACTGCTGAAATTAGAAATTTTGAACCTGGATTTGTTTAAAAATATAGTGGTCTCTTAATTTTTTCCATGACTGTAAGTTTGTTTTCAGTGTTTGTGGTATAAAAGGGTGTAGATTTAGGTATGGACACTTGGGACACATCCCTATTAGGGAGAACTATATGTGTTTAGGGGTCGGGGTGTTCGGGGCTGATTTTCTCCCTACCAGTGTTGCCTCCCTTGCTGGTACTTGTGATATAGAGCCTCACCTGTGTGACCAGGAAGCGGGTATTGCGTTCTGGGAGTCGACCATTCTCATTGGACATAATCATTTCCAGCATGTCACCATGCAGCTTCTCCATGACTACAAATACATGCTCTGAGGTTTCAAACATTCCCTCCAGGTGAACCACCCCTGGGTGAGTGAGATTCTAAGCAGACAAACAGGCATCACATGAATGCTTCCAAATATCCATCCACCATGTTGTCTTTCAACGTCCATATACATGTGTAGAAACAAATCCTACTGCCAGACCTGTAGTATAGCCACCTCGTTCCTTAGCTGACTCTCCTGATTTGTTGGAAAGCGGGTCTTGTCGATGACTTTGACAGCCACGGTTCGCCCAGACTGCCTGTGTGCACCTGCACAAAATTTGCACGCACAGGTTAATACCAAAGTTACCAGGCAAGGTCGCTGCTCCTTTATGATTCCATTTTACGTATCAACTGCCCGGCATACTTATTGCAGAAACAAGCCACATATTGCACAACAGTGGTGCCTACGGTTTATGAACGCTTTGCCTACGAGCAATTTGGTTTGCGACCAAAAAGTTTGTGAAAAAATCCATTGGGTCGCGTACAAACTTTCGTTGACCAACAAATTCCTCGACCAGATTCCTTTTTTTTATACTAGTGTAGCACTGGTGTCCCAGCATGCCTCACGTGCAGTTGTAAATAGAATGACTACAAGAGGCACCCAACGAGGGCCGAAACCAAATATACAGATGGAAAACACAAGGTTGTCAGACGCCGAACTGCAAGATGCACACACGGTGGGAGATTTACACACGCTAAATACACACGAGGGTCAGACCGGGTACACACAAGACACAGGCAAACACACACATGACAATAGGGAAATGCAACCATTAACTTTAACATTAACAACAATACAAGGGTTTTAAGGACTGTTAATAAAGAGCGTGATTTCCCAGGCAAGCAAGTCTCCATGTCTCTCTCTGTTCCTGCGATGCATCAGTCCGCCCGTTGCCACACTATATCGTGTTTTTCTTTAAAGTTTTTATTATAAAAACCAGAAAATTAATTCTAAATTATTATTTGGTAGGCTTGTGAACGAATTAATCGAATTTCAGTGCTTTCTTATGAGAAAAATTGCCTTGGTTTGCGTATAAATTGGTTTGTGACCATTTTCCTGGAACGGATTGTGTTCGTGAATCGCAGGCACCACTGTATAGAACTTTATGGCTGGCCTTTGGTCAGGAAAAGTATGTCTCAGCATTGAGAAGATTGAAGTCCACCATCACTCACCTCCATATACAATACCAAACTGCCCTGAACCCAGCATATCATCTGTGAAGATCTGGTAGTATGTACTGATGTCCTGAAAAGACAAGCACATGTTGTTGTTAACTGTTTTACGTCTGGTAGACAGTATATGTTGTTTCTCAGTTCAACTGTAACCCACAACACCTTCAGCAATTCAAGGTTTAATAGTTGATTTTAACCACTTACCTCTGTTTGTTCACTTTGACTTCCCAAATCTGTTAGAAGAATAAAGACCAAATCTTAGATATTTTTATAACAGCACAATGGAAACTGGGTACTTTCTTTCTTCTTTCATGGTGTCAGCATGTTTAGAATAGTCTCTATGAAGTGGGAATGCAGGATTTTCATTGGGGACCTTTCTATGGCTTAGTATTGTGAAGGAATATATGGTTAGTGCCAGATGGAAATGAATATCTTTGATTTTGCATCCATTTGGTAATTTGTTGAAGTTATCTAATAGAGAGTAATGCATGCTTTTATATTTGAATTTTTTTTATTTAACATCTGAAAAAAACTGAAATAGAAAAGCATTGTTTAGTTTATGATCCACTGTAGTGTAGAAATATTGAAATTTTGGCCTATAAAATGTTTTCTTGATCATTCTGACAAAGCACTACTTTATCCAATATGCCAAGCATGCCTATGTGACCAAAGCATATATAAATACATTATGCACAGACAAACAGTAACAAAGCCAGGCCACGAGTTATTCCCACCTCTAGCAGGATGGCAGACAAAGACACACATAAGTTTATAAGTATATTTTTGGGGGAGGGGACTCCCATTTCTATGGGGATAACTGTGATTACAACATGATGACCTTAACCCTACCTAACCTTACCTAACCATAAATAATCATCAAAATACGAGACTTTTGGCATTTTTACTTTTTTGATTGCATTCATAGATCTTTGTGGGGACCCGAAAAATCAGGTTTTTATTACATTATGGGAGACATTTGGTCCCCACAAAGTAATATAAACCTAATCCACACGTGTACACACACACACACATGTTCCCTGTCTCCCCACACATATTCCCACCCCCAAACATACACACAACCCCACAAACACACACAAAAAAATCCTAGTAAAGCTGAAAATAAATACTTTTAGGAGTAACATACATTAGTTTTATTTATATTTATTGGTCTGATGATAGTTGTTAGTGCATGGGTCATTGCGGAAGTGAATATATGCTTTATTTTCTGGGGTGCAATTTAGTGGAAAATGTTTAAAATATATGCCTCGTTGCACACAGCACAGAACAGCTACAAAACATTTATGCCCCTAGAAGTATTTGCGTCTTCTGCAGTGCTGACACAGAACAGCTACACGACGTTTTCACCCCAAGAAGTACTCATGCCTTCTGCAGTATCAGCACAGAACAGCTACGTGACATTTTTGCCTCTAGAAGTACTTGTGTCCTCTGCAGTGCCGGCACAGAGGCAATTCAGCCCATCAAGCTCATTTGGGGAGAACTTAACTAATAGCTCAGAGTTATTAAAATCCTATCTAGCTCTGATTTAAAGGAACCCAGGGTTTTAGCTTGCGCTACACTAACAGGAAGACTATTCCATACTCTAACT
>JAODJX010000002.1:16304646-16319097 GCA_026776945.1 Isichthys henryi
ACCCAGGCGGAGACTCGAACCCGGGTCCCAGAGGTGTGAGGCAACAGTGCTAACCACAGCACCACCATGCCGCCCCCTAAACTACTTGCAGCATAATAATAAACAATTTATTAAGGCATGTAAATTACTGTACATATAAAACTGACTCATTATAGCAAAAGAGCTTTTTAACTTTAATACTAGTTTCAAAAAGTTTGAGTGAAAATGAAGACTTTTTACTTCAGTCAATAACTGTACACCACAGCTAACAACAAATATTAACAACAGATAAATTTGTTTGGTGCCAACTGTTATATAAACAGTATATTTGTAAAGTGTGCAAAATTACAGTAGATTGGTCTTTGCTGAATTTCACAAATCCAATCTATTTCCACACAAAGTAAAAACAATTCTTCATCATCAGCCATGTTGCACATTTGTAATTCAACAGTGTAGCGAACTCATCTATGACCATGTTGCTTACCGCATAATTGATCATATATGCTTTTTAAATTTCAAAGGTCCTTCTCATTTGAGGTATGGAATTAATTCTGTGTCAAAAGTATTAAACAAGATTTTGAAAAATGCAAGCAAATTAAGTATCAGAACGAAAATGTACATTGCAAATATTAAAAAAAAAGAATAAAAACATTTTCTCTTCTCATTTTTGCTTCTGGAATTTATATATTTTTTTGTTTTGTCTTTTAGCACATTTTTAACAGGTGGGCAGGTTTTAGAAGGGGGTGTACACCTCACATGTCTATTTGCCTGCTGAAATTTTACATAGCGTTATGTCCAGAGCCAGTTTTCAGCAGGTAACGCTGTCATGTAATTGTATCTATGCAGTTCGATAATATATCAATCACTGTTTAGCTAAACAACATAATTAACATAATTAACTCCAACACAGCTAGCAAATTCTATAGCAATTATGGAGAGAGATATGGCTAACTTGGACTATAGGACTGCATTTGTCGTGCACTGTACCTTGGCAAGCAAGATGCAAGTCAGCATGTGCAGCCCTTTTGTTAGGGCTAATGTGCCATTAGTGTTAATAACAGCAGCGAATCTAACAAAAAGCTGTAATGGTCCTAACAGAACGGCTGCTCTATCCTGAAATCCTACAGCCGAAAAGTTTTGAAAACGCAGGATTTTATAAAATGCTGGGTAAATGGACGCGGGTAAATGGACGCAGATAACTGGTGATTTCATGTTCGTTAAAGATTACCTTTTTTAACAACTGTATAAAGTAATGTTATTTTTATACAAAATCAACTCATGTGAAACAAAAAACAAACGTTTTCAGGGTTGCCAATTCTCATGCTTCTGGCGTGACCAAACTCACGCAAACTCACAATCACACTAGAAATCTTACGCCAAAGGTATATTATTCCATTACAAACCTAAAATTGGTGACATCAAAAGTGCTGGGTTAGTTAGCAAACCATACAGACTATTTAGAAGGTAATAAAATGGTGACTTTCTTTACGTAAATGCGTTTGCATGTGTGAGCAGACTTGTCTCAAATTGAAAATCTCACTCTAGCCAGCTGACTGAAGTTGGCAACACTGCGTTTTATTTGAAATGAAATGGAAAAATGCGCTGTTTTCGGCTGAAGCAGCTTGTTGCTCTGACAATTTTAAAGCAAATGAGAAAACATTACCTATGACACATTTTTCGAAATAAAACCGCCCATACCCATCTTAAAGTGTACTTAATATATTATAAAATATTTCTTAAATTTATATAAAAGGACATGCTACTCCTCCCAAAACTTGCAAAAAAGTAATTGCGATATAATACCGTCACTGTCGAAAAAGTGAAAAATATCGTGATAATATGAGATTTGGGTCATATCGCCCAACCCTAAGCACTCATTTCATGACAGCTTCATGAAGGAAGCTCCATGACCAAAATCAATTATCAGCACATCAAAACCAGGAGCGTTTCATTCCTACAATAATAACATTCTTGCATTTCCAGAATTATTAGAAGATGAGGAAGAAGCTTCACTGATCCTCATGGGGAAGGTATAACAAGAATTTCCACAACCTGGCCAAGGCAGGGCCGCCAAGGGCAGCCACCCAATACAACACCCAGGGAGCTGGGGGTTAAGAGCCTCGCTCAAGGGCAGGCAGATGTTCCGAGGCTGGGCACAAACCAGCAACCTTCTAATCACAGGCACAGAGGCTGAACCCCCTGAACTACTTGCTTGCTCACCTACCACTAAAAAATTAATTAATTGAAAAATTGCTTCTTCACCAAAGTTAGACCCAACAGCCTTCACAACTAGATAGCGGGGCTGTTGAAATGACAGCATTGTATTTCCCAGATAGATGAAGGAAGTAGGTGACAAGGCTAAGACCAATGCCTCACATACTCACCAACCTGTATAATTTCTAGAAGTACTGGATGGATCAACTGAAAATGTGAAAATCAATAAATGTGTTTTTTACCTGAATGCTCCGAGTCCTAGCTATGAGAAGTAACTCAAACTTCACCTATTCATTTATTGCACATTACACCTACACTAAGAAATTCGTACCAACTGGTGACAAAAAATTCAGCATACTGGAATGCATGTCTTAATGTCCATGTCTTTAAAGTGTCATTTATATTACTCATATTTATGTGTCTAAATATTTACATAATATTTATTTCTCATTTGCACTATGACTAACATTTTCTGTGACATAACAATAAATGTATCAGACAGACTAATAATATACACAGAGTCCAATTTCATATTTTTTGTTTCCATGGGCATCATGTATTTTAATATCATTTACATTGAACAGATGCATTTGTCCAAAAAGACTTACAGGAGCACTGTAGACACTATATACTACATGCCTTAGTTTAACACGCCCACAAAATACTAAATCAAGGTCATGATCACAGTGCTTAAAATTACAAAACAAATAGTGATTCAAATCTGGACACAGTATTTTTCAATGCGGGGCAATCGTTCTTACTGACAGTATATAATGGGATTAGCTACAAATCAACAAGAACAGTATTCACGATATGATTTTCTCATGAATTTTTATTTAACAGAATGAGCTGCAGACAAATTTATTCAAAAAGAATCCTTTGTTTATCTTCCTAAACTATGCAGTGTCCTCTTAACAGTGCAACTGAAATTGAATACAATACATTTTTTTTTAATTCCAAATCAAATTAAGTAAATTAAAAAAAATCTTAAAATAAACAAACTAAGGCTTGCATGTGCAGTTTTTTAGCGTGGTTTGCTCTTTTACTAATCTTCGCTCAGCTCACTGTGATACCGGTGGACATGCTGAAGCATGTTCATTGTAATATTTGGTTATGTTATCAGTCTTTTACAATGTTTGCACACAGTTTTTGTCTTGTCTGTGCTTTTCTCGCCATTTTCACTTATGATTACCGGAAAGCTAAAATGCTGCCACACTGCTGATTTAAGATCGAGCGGTGCGTCCATCCATCCATTTTATGAAACCGCTTAATCCCAGCTGGGGTCGTGGGGGGGACCGGAGTCTATCACAGGAACAATGGGCCCAGATGGGAACCAACCCCAGACAGTCACCAACACACCACAGGGCGCACACACTCACACAACTACAGGGCCAATTTAGACTCACCAATCAACCTATTCTGCACGCCTTTGGACCGTGCAGTAAAAACCAAAAACTGACATATGACGTCGACATGAATATGCAGTGAAATCTGACGTCGAACTGACGTCGTGAAATCAAATGTAATATTAAACCAGTTTTTCTGTTAAAGTACTGTGAAGTACTCCTAAATTAGCGATTAATTTTCCACATCGGCCGGTTTAAATCGTCATACATTTACATTGATTTTTAACCGATCTGTGATTCATCGTTACATGCCTAATATTTACAAATCAATTTTTTAAACTCTTGGCTTTCACTTAGAGCATACCAATTGCTTGCCCACAAAACAAGGAATATTGACAAACAAGTGACTTCATCTTGGCTGCATCTAGGTTAATCGCTCACATTTTGAGACATATACTATGTCCAAGTATATCAAAAATCACAGTAATGCCATTTATCAAGCGAATGTGGAGCAAACTTCGCTCACTGAAAACAAAGTCTAAAGAAAATATTATTACAAACCTACCTCACACAATTTCCTCACATCTCCAAAAGAAGTGACACGATTAACTTCCCCCACAATAAATTTTACCAGGTTCCCCACAATACATTTCATCAACCGGCTACCACCCTGCTATAGATAAAATTTCCTAAATGGGGAGGCTAGTGACCAAAATCAGTATAACCTTTATTACAGAATATTTAGAAAATCATCTCGTGCCGCACAATTATAAAATGACTCAAATGTACAAAGACGGCCTGAATATCAATGTTTACAAGATGGCGGTCAGTGTTTGCTCTCGACTGCCCTCTCCTGGCAGTTGTAAGATCAATCAAAGATCAAATAGGGTAAGTATAGTGAATAATGACAGATTGATCCTGTCCACAAGAATTAGCTTCTAATCATCTCATCCTTCTCTTTGTTCTCACTAAGTGCCATTGCTTCAATTTTGGTGCAATTTGTCTAAATATTTGGATAGGTCCATAGCTTCTTCCATACATAGTGCCTGCAAAGTCTAGCAAAAATCAGCCAAATAATTGTTAAATTTTCATGCTGACAAGATGAAGCGTCTGTGCTAACCTTTTCTTTATCACTATGCATCATTGCTTCAATTGTGGTGTGATTTGTCTCAAAATTTGATCAAGTACAGACCTTCAACATCACAACATGCCTGCAAAGGTTGAAAAAGATCAATCAAATACTTTGAGTTACTGCGATAACAGGATTATATGGCTGAAACTACCATTCTATTACTATGCAGTACTGTTTCAGTTTTAGGAAAAACTTCAATGATCACTTCAATTTTGTCATTATTACAATATGTTTGCAAAGTTTGAAAAAGATCCATAAAATACTTTTAGAGTTACTGTGTTCACAAGACCAGCATCCATATAATGTTTTTGTGAAACAGTAATACGATCCATTAAATACTTTTTGACTTATTACATTCACGAGGTCAAATGTCATCTGCTTTCACCCTTCCCTTTGCTACCACGAAGAGGTGTTGTTTCAATTTTGGGACGATCTCTCTCAGAATTTAATTACTTCCAAATCGGCACCCAAGAAATGCTTCTGCAAAGACTGAAAAAGACCTGTCAAATGGTTTTTGATTTATCTTACAACGGATTCAATTCCTGGTACCTCCTTGTGCTAAATACTACAACAGCTCATCTGTGGTAGAACAGAGAAAGAATTAAGATACACAGGCCTCCGGTACTACAGGACTGGGGTTTGACACCCCTGCCCTAGGAATTCCCGAGACTCCAGGAATACAACAAACCACAAATTAAGAAATAGCAGCACATTCTGCCATTACCCAGTTTCGGGAAACAATCTATGACTGAGAAATTAAAAAAACCTAGACCTATACAGTGATGCAATCACTCATGTTTGTGCCAAAGATTATAAAATCATTACACCATTAATCAGCAAAAAAATGAAATATCATATTAAACTAGGTTTTGGTCTAACAATCAACTAAAAAACGTTTTATCCAACATTTCCATATGAATATCAGTTCTAAACCAACGTGGACATCCTGCCAGCTTTAAACTTCTAAGCAGTTATGCAGACGCAGATATGACACTGTCTCTGCACAATTTCAGTACAAACAAATCTGGATTTTATTTTTTAATTTCTAACACCTTTTCTTGACATCTCAAGGGGATGGTGATTGTGCAACGCGGTTACAATCGGAGTGCGCAACCACACTCACCTAGACAAATGACTTACCTAAATGACCCTCCCCCCTCCCATTTTCTCCTCCCTCCTTCCTCTCTCTTCTGTATTGACTGCAATGCAGCAACACGAAGCCACTCCGCAATTTCCCATCACAGGAGGTTCCCCCGTATGATACAGCAGATCTGTACAGTTGAGTCCAATTAGATTTTTTTCGCAGCTCGGTCCCCGGATTCACGTTGTAATTTCAACATTAAAATTTTTAGTACTGACAAAAATGTCTCGAACAGGTTAACACGCCGCATTGGCGATATTAAGCATCGCCTATTGAAAACAATTACTTCATATATTTCAATGTAATGACTAATGCGTAACCGCTACTAAAAAGGAATCACTTAGTACCTTGATCTAATTAAAAAGACCATAATTATGAAAGCTTCCAGGCCGAGATTCCTTATCTGAAAGGTGGAACACAGACATGTCTGCGGCATGTGTACTTGACATTACCCTGTAATACCGCATTCATCGCTTACCCTCAGATGGCAACATTATATTCCCACATGTGCAAATTAAAAGAGAACAATCGCAACATTAAAAGCTATAAATGAGGCTGAGGTATACTGGAGACAGGTGCCCTTGGCGATGTGCATCTGTACCCAAATTATCAACACCGCAATCAGTCCGCGTAATGTCATCTAATGTATCACACCACTGGCTTCTATAGATAAATAAATATAGAAGCTAATTAATAAATGCATATATAACTCTACGCAATGACACACGAATATAAAGGGCATGGTTTCTCACCGTGTCTCCGGCTGTGCAATGTTAGCAGTAGCTGTTTGTTAGACGCTCCTTCGTTCGGGACTCTTATACCTCCCCGGACTCGCACGTTTCTCTTTGTTTATGTGACGCCTTAACTGCTTTCAAAAAATATGCATCACAAAGGATTACAGCTGTACAGCGGAACGGCGTTGGACAGCGGGCGTCTTTTCGGCCCCTCGGCCACGGACCGCGGTTACACTCAATGAACAGCAGCGATGGGGCTTGCGCGGATCTCCGCTCCGCTACTTTCCATCCCCGCTCATTCGCCGCCGGGCTGCGCCGTAATCCCTCTGACTGTCTGCACGCATGCAGCCGGATGTCCACCGATGACAGCCGGAAGCTGGAAAGGACTGGTTGTGGGTCTTTTTTCCCCAGAATCCAATACATTCAAACTAAATTACATAATCGGCACGCATTACTAGCCGGCGACGTTTGCTCCGTGTGTTGTCAGGTGCTTCGGCTATTTTGAAAGTACAGTTGTGGATAAATATTAGGAGGTTGTGGGTTTTGGGGCTGTCTTCATGATAATGGCTTTCTCATGTAAGGGGAAAAACTAATTATTATGAATGCAAGTGGCTCCTAATTCTGAGCAATACTGAGTCGCTATAACCACTGAAAATCAGATAGACGTACACGGAAAGCAGAGTGCGCATGTGATTATTCCATTCTAAAACTAAAGTTAGCTATATCAGAAGCGTTGGGGTAGTTTGGAAACCCTACAGAGTATTTGCAAAGTAATAAAACTGTTACATTTACATGTATGTGTCTGCAGTCTGGATTTTAAAATCTCACTCCAGCCAGCTCAACAGTTGTTAACCCTTGGAAAGAAGAGTGCGTCAGTCTACGTGACATCATTGTGTTTATCTGTGGTTTTAAAATGTTGAGCATTTGAATGTGATCAAAATGCAAAATTCAGCTTTATTTCTTTGAGATACAGTATACTGGGATTTCAGATACTGGGCTAGTTCCAGTTTACGTTGAGCGGATTTTAAGCAAACCTTGGGCTGGAGATTTTTGCTGGACCTAGCAACACTGCGCTCCATTGACCCGTGACACGGAGCCTGAAGTGCGGCAATAACACGTGTGCGATTTGTTTCGGTCATCCCATTACAGACATCCATACAAGTACTCTTTAAATAAGAACAAATGACACTTACAAATAAAGATTGTTTATTAAAATAAAAACAACCTTGACAGATTTCCACTCAAAACAGCGATTGGCAACTATACGCATGTAATACAGAACTATAAAAAACACAAAGTAAAAAAATTAACTAATAGTAAACGCACTTATTCAACGATATATACAAGCATTATTTAAAGAAAAAAGGCAACCCGGCTGAATGATGCGGGAGAAACAACAGAAAGTGAGGAATACAACTGCCGCACATCTACAAATGTAAATGTATTCTCTTCGCAAATTTAGTTTTTCAGAATATTTAAAATGAAGTGGGACCCAAGACAATATTCAAGGGTTCAGTAATCGTCTGTTAGATCCAAAGTAAATGAGACCTATGGTTTGGAGTATGGGCAGAAAAACTCACTAACCAAATACTCATGCAGTCATATGGTTTATCATTGACCCTAACTCTAGGCAGCTTGCTGAGCAGCAAGTATTACATTTAAAATGTAAGCTTTTACTAAATTTAAATTTATTCCACATCTCTGCCTGAAGCCACTTACATATTAAGGTTTGTATTTATTACAAAACAAATTACCATGAAGCTCTGAGATGAGCAAATAAAATTTTATCCTAATTTTAGCCGTTTATCCTGATCAGGGTCGCTGGGGGGTTGGGGGGTGAAGTTTATCGCAGGCAGAGAAGGGGTGTTGTATTTATTGTCTTAGAGGTGGTTAATATCTGGATTTAACTTCACCACAGAGAATAGGCCACCATGTAGTGACATCAACTTTTCAAAAACAGAAAATTATCTTTTCATTATTATAGCATGTTCACTGCTGTCATTCCATTACCCAGAATTCCACTGTGTTATGGGTTTGGGGGGGGGGGCTTACTGTGAATATAAGGCCTCAGGCAGAGTGTTTCATTCATTGAGTGTGGGTGTGCCTGGTTAACCAAGACAAGCCACCCTCCCTAGCTCAGGAGAGGAGCACAGCTTGATGTCACTGAGATTGCATTACCTAAATTTAATCCTACCCAAGCTGTGTCATGCAGCAACATCCCACTATGTTAGACTCTACTCTGCTGCACACAGTTGCATCAAACTCTGTGCCAACTGCTTTTGGTGACCATTTTTTTTTATCATGCAGCTTCCTTGGACAGTGGTGGACAAGGCTATGGCCAAGCCCACAGCATTGATGTATTTCCTCTTATTTGGCACATGTAAAAAAAACACACACACACACACACACACAAGCACACATACACAGGGTTGAAGCTCATTTGGTGCCTTTCTGCAGTTACAGAAGAATACTGATTCAATATAACCTCTCATTACAGCACAAACACATGGAAATGCTACTACTTAAAAGTGTTTTGCTCCACCTCATCTCACAAAGGATTGCTAGTTATCCATAGTTTTTTTTTGGTTTGCATGGAACATAATGTCATGATGCAGAGGTTAAAAAAAAAACTGTCCCATCCTCAGAATTCAACTGAAGCAAAAAGATCTGAAGTTCTCAAAGACGAGTTCCGTTCAGGAAATGAACAGATGAGAACATGGGGTGATGAGAAGCAACCATCGCTCCAGTCATTCAACACATTTACTTTTTAGGATTTGACAAGATCTATTTCACATAAGGCCAGAGTGACTTAAGCTAAATTACTGTCATCTTAGTTATTGTCGTCGTCATCATCACTTCACTCAATGCTGCTTATGTTCCACTAAGATCTCATAGGTTCCCTCTTTGCTCATAAAGATCCTTTATTTACTCCATGTTTGACCTGATTCATTAAGAACTGCTGCTCCTGGTTCTAAATGACCTAAGTGTGGTTCTAAGTGTGACCCCCAATGACTCAAAGACAGAAATTAAAAATTTCTTGGAAACTATTTGCAGACCTGTATAAAATCCTAGTATTTAACTCAGCTAAATGAAATAAACTGGTGCTTGCTAAAACCCATACTGACTGTTGTGGTACCTTTAAATATAATACTAAACTCAATGCCTAATTTGTTTATAAATGGTAAATGGGTGAAACTGTATGCATGCTGTGAGACTTTACACGTCACAGTGGTCTTCGCTAAACTGTTTATTACAATGGGAATATATATTTAGATTTTAAAACTCTCTTTATCTCTCCATCTCTGACATACAAGTGGTACTCCACTAACACCTTCACCAGAAATAACCAATACACATACACATACACCCACACACCACCCAAGAAACACTATTTCACAAACCCTTTTATGCAAAGTTCTTTCAAAAATGGGCGTCATCCTCAGAAACATTCAGCTTTTAGTTGGTAAGCACCTTTGTTTTCCCAGCACTGACTGGTGTTAATGGTATGTCTTTGGCTGGGGGTGGGGGCAACCTTTTCCTTTCTCACTCCAAGGAGTTTTAATGCTATTGCCAATCAGCAGATAGCATCTTGAGTCCTGGAGTTTAACTTTGACGCTTGTGCAGTCTTCCATACAATACCTTTTTTCGGCCGCTGATTATTCCTATGCCATCCAAAGAATTATCTGCTCAGTAATTCAGGGAGATCCAGTAACTCAAGAATTAAAAAATGGCAAGGGGGATCCAGGGGGATCTTTCTTCCTATAATACTGGAAAAACACCATTATTACACTTTGTGCTTCAGACACACCACATTACCGGTGAAACAGTCACTCCAGCTTGCATTATTTACAAATGCCACACTTCTGTTCTGCATTCTCATTTAGAGTAACAAAAACAAAATACCTGCCAACAAAACAATAAAGGAGAGGCCTGCCCTCCAGGGTTGATACTGATTGGCTAGTGTGGGCTACAGAGCTCTCAGAAAGAGAGGGGCGTGGGACAATGACACACTTTGGGAGGCGGACCTTAAGGAGGAGGTTTGCTGTAACCAAACAGTCCCACGGGGAGATATTTGACATGTGTTGGCCACTGAGCAGCGAGCTGAAAGAATTTTACATCGTTCCACTCTACCCCATCGACGGACACTGGAACAGAGAGGAAGAAAGGCCAGACAGTTTTAGATTAACCTTTCCTTTTGCTTCAGTATAAAAGCAGGCAGACTAGATCAACAGATTCATTTATTTTTAGACTAAGAATAAGAATTGGCAGGAAACATGATCTAAGTCAGTGCTGCCCAGTACTTCTTCTGGAGATTTACCACCTGCCAGAGCTTAAATGCAGCCCTAATTTAACACACCCGATAAAGATTACCAGGTCCTTCTGTAGCATCTACACTAGTGGCTAAAATTGTGAAAACAATTTTAGAGATTGCATAACTTTATTCCTGTTACTCCAGTTATTTATTTAATTGTCCAATATATGATATTTATAAACATTTTTTCATTGTTTATAAACATTACAGCAAGTATTCGCATAGTATTTTTTGAAAAGTAATGCCAAAAATACTAGGTGTTTCCACAATTCTAGCCCCTGAAGTATGCTGAGCCTAAGGTGGCCAACCAGTTGATCATGACTGGCAAAATATGCCAAGGGGGCTCCCCTGGTCAGATACAGAATTTTCTAAGAGGGTAACCCCCCCCCCCCCCCCCCATGTTTTAGTGGCAACATATTGCAGGGGTTTAGAATTGGAACCGAAGCACACGAAAGAAAATCTTGTTAGGTTTTATTGTGTTACGATTAATTCATAGGTTCCAATGTTAAATAAAAATTTTCTGAGCAAATATATACTTACTACTCAGAAAAGTAAACATTTTCTACCTAAGACTTTTGCACAGTCCTGTATATTGAGCCAAAATAATATGATCATGTGAAGCGAATAACGTTGACTATCCCGTAGTAACGGCGTGTGTCAAGCCCCATATGCAGCAGGGCTCGATATACCGTCTCATGACACCTTACTCCCATGATCGTCCTCATC
The DNA here is from genome assembly GCA_026776945.1 of Isichthys henryi. Classification (NCBI taxonomy): domain Eukaryota; kingdom Metazoa; phylum Chordata; class Actinopteri; order Osteoglossiformes; family Mormyridae; genus Isichthys; species Isichthys henryi. Next base: position 16,316,231 of record JAODJX010000002.1, read on the forward strand.
GTCATCTGTTATTGGTTTGTACCAGACGGGATAGCCTTCGTTCACATCCCGCACTGAAGAGTTCTGGCTGCCCAGCACCCTCTCTATGGTTCAGGGATTTTCCCTCCTCACACCACTCTCAGTAGGTACTCACCCTGGCTGGCTGTGGCCACCCCTCAAGCCTTGTGGTTTTGGAGATGCTCTGACCCAGTCTGACCATAATGATTTGGCTTTTGTCAAAGTCACTCAGATCTCTACACATTTCTTATGCATTCGACTACAAGCAGACTACAATAATAGACTGTATACCAGACCTTGACACATACCATTTTTACTAGATATTCAACAATAATCACTTAACATGGGAGTAGTCATAATATTTTGGCTCATCAATGTATATATTTAATTCAGGAACAATTGTTCTGTGTTTTTCTGTTAACCAATGACTGTCACTCCATCCTGTCATATGATGTGCCCATGTGACCATAGTTCTCCAGGAAACTATACCTTTCAGCATGGTCTGCTGCTGCTTGGCAGAACATATGAGTCTGCTGATGCCTTCGATCACCTGACTCTTAGAGTCCATTTCTTTCTCCTTTGGCTTCTTCCCCAGGAATAAGGTGGGCACTATGAAGATATAGCATTTACACACACACTCACGCACACATTAAAAGAACCAATGTAAATGCATGGGGAATCTATCTAGGCTAATATAGCATGCTTAGTATACTATTCATAAAAGAATCTAGTAATGACTAATGAATCTGTTATTACAAATAAAGATAAATTTTACATATATCGATGAATGGCTGATATTATGAGTGAACTTCATTGCTGATACTGACACTGTACTAGCCCATCTGTGCAGATCATTCATGCTCACCCTTCTTGTTCTTCTCTTTGGTCACAACAGTCATGGCCATAGTGTTGACTTGGGCCTGGAGATCGATGGTGCACCCTCCTGGCAGTCTAGTGACTTGCAGTGATCGGAAGGCGCTCTTCAGGGTGTTCTTGCAACCCGCGTCACGTCGCTCTCCCTCTCGCCGCTTGTCTGCTAACGAGGCTAGCCAATAATCCACCTGCAGTCCTATGGCGTCCACTCCAGGGGACATGCTGGGGCTCCTGGGAAATGAGGGAGTAGAGGAGGTGACATCACACATGAACAAAGGCAGCCAATGACAAGGCACTTGACTACAGAAGTAACAGCACAATTAGTAGCAATCTACCTACCCCTGCACAGACAGACCAGCACTCATGGACGGTGAGGAGGATGGGGTGGCTGTCACATCCTTCATCAGGCTAGCAGTGGGGGCATGAGAGGGAGGGGAGGTAGAGGGGACGGCCAAGCTGACAGACAAGCCCTCATCTGTATCTGCAAACAAGAACAGGTGGGTGAAGAAGAATGGAACTAAACCATTTAAAGTGGAATTACACCAAAATTATGGGTGGTTGAAACGGCCAAAATGTCACATCATGATAGTTTGGGTTAAAGTCATGATCCACAATATAGATCACATTTGTTTTTCTTTGTTCACAAACCAATCAAACTGCAACGTACGCAGAAATTTTAATTAACCATTTAACCACTTAACCAGTATTTCTATCCTCACAAGAAACTCTGTTCGTAGCACAACAATAACAATAATAATAAAAAATAATAAAATATTATTTTATAAATAATAAAAAATAATAAAAAGAAACTGACTCATAGCAAAAGTACTTAAAATTTTATTTTTTTTGTAAATTAAAATTTACAACAAATGCAAACAAATAACAGATAAATAAAATTGGCCGTGTTGACACCTGTATGAAAAATATCTTCGCAAATTAGACTTAATTGTTTCACAAATCCTAACCATTTCCACACAAATGGACCCATTTTGGGACCCATTCTTCCTCAAAAGCCATGCTGCACACTCTCTTTATTGAATAGTGTGGCTGACCCATCTATATGTTGTTTACTGCGTGACACGAGTGCAATATGTTTCGCAGTCCGATGTTATGTAAATGTAAAACTGGTTAGAAATGATCAATTACAATTTCAAGATCCAGTCACTAAGTTGTGATCTACTGAGATTTATAACCGACAAAGAAATATGAGATGTTATCCAGGATGAAAATGCTTTGTTTCACATTGGTCTGTTTTTACTGTAGTACTGTTACAGCCTCTGAACACGCAGGTGCTGTGTGATAGGTGCTGGCTGCTTTGTTCTGTCATCAATGTAATACGTGTTAAGCAGAGCATTTGTAACTGGGCATTCACTGGAAGCTCAGCCGAGCTGCACTTATGCCGACTCCTCAACCACACGTAGGTTTGTATTGTGCCATTTGTCACACTGGTACGTTGCTGTGGTCAAAATCTGATAAATCAAAGTCAATGTAAAGTAGTGCTGTATCGCTGAATTCTCACAATAACTCTGAAAACTTATAATGGATATAATGTTTAACATGCAGAATACATTTTAATATGACTGTAATATCACATTATCCAAAAACTCCTTACCTGACAGTGACGGTCCAGGTTCAATCAGACCCACTTTCACAACCTGCGTATCATGCAAAAGCCAGTCACTCAAAATACGCATTTCCGACAGCTGTGTGCTGATCCTCCATCTCCAGATAATTCAGTCTGAGCAACACCAACTTCTTTTAACTGAATTTCTAGATCACATTTTTCTGTTTCAAAGACGGCACTTACCCCGATGAAGGGGATGAACTTCTGATAAGAGTCTTCATCATGCCTGAGAAGAGAAGCAGATCAATGAAGGTAAGCAAAGAGCTTGAGGTAACTATACCAGCACACTCACAGCTCAATCTTTCCATCACTACTCCAGCTCACAGACACACAAACACTCACAGCCCAATCTTTCCATCACTACTCCAGCTCA
>JAODJX010000002.1:16319197-16334380 GCA_026776945.1 Isichthys henryi
CCAGCTCACAGACACACAAACACTCACAGCCCAATCTTTCCATCACTACTCCAGCTCACAGACACACAAACACTCACAGCCCAATCTTTCCATCACTACTCCAGCTCACAGACACACAAACACTCACGTCCTGTGCTTGCAGGTTAGCATGGCCTCTGCAATAGGAAGCTGGTGTGTGATGGCAGCTCCGCTGATGTACTGTGTAATCCGGCCCACCACATCCAGCAGCTCTGCAGGACACAGGAGGCAGTCAGCGCGGTTATGTGTGTGAACACACTGTGGAGGGGCTACGGAACGTTTCCAGTGAAAGGTCACCTGTCTGTGGGGGCTCCGAACGGCTGAAGACATCTCTCCAGCTGCTGTCAAGGAAGGCGGAGCTGTAACGACTGTCTAGTGCCCCCAGGTGCTTGGCTACGGGGTGTGATCCTGTGAGGAGGTACAGGGACATCAGCTGCAGGTCTGCCTCACAGGCAGCACTGGAATCCATGAATTGATACTTTATCGATCCACCCTTCTACCCCCTCGGTCAGTAGACTGCCCATCCCTCCCACTCACCCAAGGGCACCACAAGAAATCGCATATGGTTCAGCCAGTCTGATGTCTTGTTGGCCAACTGCGTGACGAAGAAACGCAAAATGGCCCCCAGGTAGCTCTGCCCCCCCACAGCGGCGATCTTCACTGGTCGCGGCACCGACGCGTTGCAGTTACAGCTACAGGGGTGCAGTGGAGAGAGGAGGTGAGGCCCGACCCATCTGTGACACCGAAACAGAGCGCCAAGCTCACGGTGTGAAGAAACAATCAACAAACACTCACAACTTCTGAATGCGTGTCAGGACAGCAGAGAGGACAGCCTGGATCTCGGCGGCTGAGCAGGTACACACCGTCGGCTGCTTCTGGGCCTGCAGGAGCTCTGCCACATACTGCAACCACACATCAGGCGAATCAGCTCCGACCCATCAGGTATATCCTAACGCTAATCCAAACACTCTCGCACAAATCAGAGCTAAAGTAATCACAGACAATGTGCAATCACAGATATTCACTGAGCTGTGAAGACATGCATAAGCAGGTTTTTAAAGTTCACATCTGAGCTCTGCAAAGTGGTTGGTTTTGAACTCCTCTCAAAGCAGGGATGTGCTGTGAGCCCAGTACTTGTAATTCTATCTGTATTTATAGAGGTAGTAACATTATTTGTATTTAAGACCAAGTTACTCGCAATCCAAAGTTTTACTGTATATAGTTATCAATATCATTATGAACTGAAAGATACAGTCTTGTTATATTATGTGATTTATAAAATGCCATAATATAACCTAAACTAATGTTAAAATTATTTTTTCCCTTTATGTAGCAATGTACTAAGCTTTGCATACATTCAGTCTCTCCCCTCCACTCTCCTATTGTCTTCCAGTCACATCAGCAGAAGCAGGCAGAGCACAAATACCCACTGTGCTCAGAGTTATGAGCAACACCAGCTTTTCTTCATCCCAAAAACAAGTAATACTTTAAATATTAGTACAAACTAAATATTTGTAAAAGCCCACTATTTATGCTTCCCGAATACCGTGTTCAGATTCGGCTCTACCCCCATCCCAAATCCACTCTTACCTGGCCCTGCCACTCGCTGCAATTGACTAGGATTAGACTCTCAGGAAGGGCAGCATCTGATAGGAGAATCTGGTTCAGCTGGTCATAAACAGCCTTCCTCAGGATCTGCCGCACACAGACACAATGCAGTGTCAGCACAGTTAAAGCCATATGTGTGGAGTCACTGGGCCAACATTTCACCTGATCTACTATATCCAAGTCCATGCAGTGAACAAAATGCTGAAAGCTCAGTGCTTCACTAAATGAACAAAATGGCCCTTGAAATGTTAAAAGCAGCCATGAATGTTTCAGTTTGTGGTGACAGATTATGGTTAGGACTGGGGTTAGGTAACCTCTACGGAGCCCCTAAGGTGTCATGGAAGAAAAAAATATTATGTCGTAGTACAGTAAAATCCCATTATAGTGTATTCGCTTATAACGGAATATCGTCTATAACGGACAAGGTCCACTGGTCCTGGCCGTGCGCCTTTAAGAACATGCAGAAAAAGCATCGGATATAACGGACTCGCATATAATGGGCAAACAATTTGGTCCCCAGGGCCGCTTTTAGCTGTAGTTTTGTTTGGTTGTAACAGACATGCAGGCTCCGCCTACAAGGAGCCTAGCGTGCCGGTGATTTCCAGCGCAGATACGTAGTTGGGATTATTAATAGTCATACATCTGTTCAGGTAAAGTTAGATTACTACATGTACAATGTAATAGTCTATACCACAAGTGTGTCTGCTGGGGTGTGGCATGAGTTAATGGTGTTCTGTAGTTGTGTTCTGGGCATACAGCAACTCTGGATATAACGGACTTTGGATATAACGGACTGTTTTGCCAGGTCCCTTGAAGTCTGTTATAAGTGGATTTTACAGTAATTCGTGCTCTCAAGTTACTAATCTGTGTTCTCTGATTAGTGATTAATAGGAGCGAAAGAATTACTAACTTGAGAGCACGAATTACTAACTTCATTGCACAGATTAGTAACTCAAGTGCACAACTACTACGAGAGAATTTTTTTTTTCTACCATGACACCTAAGAGGCTCCATAAAATTCTATAGTAAAGCAATTTCTCTCTGAATTTATTCCATTACTTGACTTCACAAAAGATTTTGATCAGTCTTAATCCTGATACATCCAGATCATCTCACTTCCTGTGATTTAGCTCAAAAACCTCTTGGTTTAACTACTACTGCAAAACAAATTCAAGCGCAGAGAAAATGAGACATCAGAAAATGATTCAAGATAAATGGTCACTTTAAAGGAGGCAATAGTGGAGGACAGCTGGAGTGACAGCTAGGTCACAGTACCTGTGTGCTCTGCCCCATCTCGGGTGAGCGCTCACTATCGGAGCTGTTAGCCCGCTCGTTTAGCTTACACAGCTGCCGCTCCTTTGGGGGGGTGTTGCGTTTCTGCCTGGGAGTGTGCACACCTTCCAACCTGATACAACACATATACACTCAGAGTCACATACATGCAGAGTGAATGAGTGTGAAACCATGAGTTTGACTGTACTCACTGACCATTGGAAAGGAGCAGTCTGAACCTCACTTCTGTTACTCTTTAGTGAGTGTGAGTGTACAAGCTGACCTTAGAAAGTAGACAATCTGAACCTCACTCCTGTTGCACTTCAGTGAGTGTGAATGTACACACTGACCTTGGGGAGGAGACAGTCTTGACCTCACTCCTGTCACTCTTCAGCTCAGTACATTTACATGCACACTAATAAAATTGAATTATTGTGTTATCCCCCCAAAACCAGACTTTTAAAGAACATGTAAACATGTTAGGGTGACTGAAATTGTACTATATCGAATTTCTCAAAGTCGAACTAAGACACCCAGATAATGCGACTGGGAGTTATTTACTTTAGTTGGGGATTATTTATTCCTGCATGTATACATTCAATCAGACTCTAACTGGCCTAGGCTCTCTGCAAATGCGTCACCGTTTCCCCCTGGGCATTGACCCAGAAATTAACAGAAGAAGCCGTTACTCAGAAGAAGCTTTAGAGCATAGCAGAGGACGTACAGCACGTATGAAATGTACAGCGCAGTAAATCTCTCCAATTCACCGCTCAACTAAAGGGCGCTTTTCCACCGCACCAGGAACTGTACTTTTGGTTCTTAAAGAAGGTACCAAAAATACATGTGTTGGTTTTCCACCAGTGTAAAAACCGGAACCGGCACTGACATCAGTGAAAGCTGGGGTATTTTGTTCTGATTTAGAAAAATGGCTTTAGTATATTATAGGGCTGGATGATGTGCGATATTAATACCAACATCCCAGGTTATGCACATGCAATTCATACTTTTGAAGATCAGGCTTTTTCTTACCTTCAATTCAGTATGGATATTATAGTGCCGGGAATTTGTGTTGGTAAAATATTTTTAATCTTTCATAGGAAAAAAAACTTTTTTTTTTTTTTTTTGCAATTTTAATGATTATTCCTTTTTATCAAGATTATCTAGTATATGTTTAAGAACCAGTTTAAAGTTTACCTCATAATCACTTTCTTCCTTGCTACTCCTAGACGGGTTCATGAGAAATTTATGTTGAAGTCCTTTTTGTTTCATATCCCAATATTTATTACAGCAAATCACATTGTAATCCGTGCTGTCATAGAAAATTATACAAAATACTTTATTTCTTGTTATGCTCTCCTGATCTTGTTGTCCACGCATCCATTGTTTTCAGTTTTATTCATTTTTACGTCCTTGACATTATAGGTAAACTGGAAAAAGTCCAATACTAACAAGCAGAAAGGAATCATATCGGCACCTATTGTAGCAGAGCTGTATACACTTCAGTCAATAAATCGATTCCCCTCCTGTGCATGAATACTGGGGCAAGGACAATAGTCGGATTAAATGGCATAGTCAAGGTATAAGCTAGGTCGATTTAGCTGTGCATCTAAACATACTGTGTGAGTGTACATGCTGACCTTGGGGAGGGGGCAGTCTGGACCTCACTCCTGTTGCTCTTCAGGGGGGTCCTGGGCTTCTCTGGCACTGAGACAGTTATCCCAGACACATCTACCAGCTCCTGGTCGTTTGTCTCCTTTATAGCCACAAGAGACAAAACGTGACCCAAGAAAATGAATTAGTCTTGTCATTAGATTATCACACAGTACCAATCTTGGTCTGCCGGGTTATCTTACCAGAATGTCCGTCTCGGACGGAGCATCATCCAGGATGCGGCTTCGGGAATGCTTTGTCTTCTCAAAGGGCAGCTGTTCCCCCTGCTGCATAAACAGAATTTGATCGTCATGGATCTTGCCATTTCACGCCATAACGTTCGAAACTTCAGTAAGCTTGTGTGCCTCCCAGGCCCATGCTTGGCGCTCACTCACAGGACTGAAGACATCCCTGCCCAGGCTGCCTTTGCTGTTCACGCTGCCGAACTCCGTTTGTGAGCTTGACTGGGACATGCCCTCAAAAAATGGCCTAAGACAGCACGCAGAAACAATGCACATGTTAAAAATACGACCACAGAGTTTACCTGTCTCTTTGAACCATTTCTTCATTTACAGTTACTAATTACATTTTTACATCCCTGCCACCTTTGTGTGCGGGGTGGCATCTGCATTCAGTACTATGCAATGTGACTTACACAGCTGGCTGGGCTCCCAGGATAAGCACAGCATAGCATGGACATGCGTCACAACCTGAACTACTCCAATGCACCAGGCGGCTAGAAGGCTACCTTCTCTGAAGCCTTCTCTTATGTCAGTTGCAGGCCTGGCTGTATGGCACTCTCACCAGCAGAGGGCATACTCTTCGTACAAGAATACATTGATCCCTTTCCAAGGCCTTTTCCTAGATGGCTCCCGTTTCTCTCCACCAACTGGCTATGCTATTGCCCACTCTCTCCATTTATTAGCAAATGACGTTTTCATTTCATGCTCAGCTGCACTTGACATATCTTCACCCCCCGCCCCTCCCCAAATCATTGCTGCTCTCCAATCCTGATTTCACGTCCCCATCCTTCACACCTGGTCTCTGTGTCATTTTCACAGCAAGCTGTCACATTACAGTGCTACCATTTCCAGAGTAGGATAGATCGAGGCACGAATAGTGAATGAATAAAGCAGGTAAATGCACCCAAAAAACACCCCAAAAAAAAAAAAACCAGGACAACATGGCTGAGTGGTGAGAGAATTGCGCAAGGGTGTTGAGGTCTCACTGAAACCAGTTTTACAGCGACTGCACGATCCAGAAACCAGACAAGAAGCTCCAAAAGTCTTTCCCCGTGTATTCAGACACTTACTCACACTTACTGCCTCAAGGGGAATTTCATACAATCAGTGTTTCTTTTTATATCAGGGCTTTTCAATAATTAAATTATGTCAAATGGATAACTGTTGTTCAGTTAAAATGTATGGATTTTCATTACAAATCGAGTGATAAGCCAAAAACGCAGATCAAACAGGAACTGTAGCCCATGTGCTGTGTCTAACACTGCAAACACAATACTCATTTCAAGAATGCTGACCTACAGTATTAAAAACAGTCACAAGTGCACCTCATCCAAAGTAATACATTAATAAACAGGAAGATACATTAAGATGACCTCCACAGTGCATGAATGATGGTGGGATCCCCCACAGAACAGTGCCTGTGAGAGTCAGCAACAAGCATATGGGGTTACTGTACAGTGCAACCTCCAGCATTCCATAATGCTGCATATTTATAATTAGTAGCTATATCTTATTATTATTATCACAATTTATAACCTTACTATATAGAGGTATAAATTGTAGTTTGGTATTTTCCCAACATTTTTCAGGTACTATAAAAAAAAAATGACATCTTACACCAAACAATTCCCTAATTGTTCTGAGTTGTCAAATGATTGCAAAATATCTCTGCTAATCATACTGGAATTCAGATACCTCTCAAAAAGACCTATTACACCTTGGACTGTATAAAGTCCTTTGAAACTAAACAAGATTGTGGTCTCTACACGCTTTTTCATCTCTCCTTTTCCAATACTCGATTTCGGTTTGTCTCTCCCTTGCTTTGCCCATCTCTCTCCCAAAAAGAGCATCACAGCTTCCAGATCAGCGGGATCCCTTATGAAAGGCGATGACATTTCTGGAGGGAGTTGCCTGTTCTGAGGAGCCTTTGATCATACCATCCAACAAAAAAATCAGACTGACCTTCTCACATGGGGCTTTCAAGGTTGCTCAATTGATATCACTTTTCAGGAGTATGAATTTACTTCTGGATTCATAAAAACATGTTAAATTGAAAATTTCATACAGATATACTAATAAGGATCTCAAAGCCCAAAAGCTACAAATGTAGGCTGAATTTTGAGGCAATATACACAGGCATGACAAACACGAAACCTGTGTGCATGCATTTCTTGGAGCGTTTTGTGTTTGCATGTCAATGTGTGTGCATTTATGGATACCTCAGCTTGGGTTTGGGGGTGCTAAGAATGCTCTCAGTCTCCTCCATCTCAGGGCCGCTGTCACTGGGGTTGTAAAGCTCAAGGCTGTCATAGAGCTCATCCAAATCCTCCTCCACCTCCTGGATCTGTTCGCGGGACACATGCTCCAGCCCAAACCCCACCTGTCCGCACCAACAAACAGAGATTAATACAGAGCAACCAATGCAGAGTCAGCCAAAACTTGAGTGAAGATATGTCTCTAGGGTGGGACAAAAACAAAACAAGCAGCACACAGGACACCGAGAAACAGGTACCTCATCAGACACCTTGAACCTTTTCAGCAAGGCAACAAACTTCTGCTTGATATTGGGCTGCTGTTTAAGAACAAACGAAGGTCAGTGGGGTTGTGTTTAGCTTATTTCTGGTTAAATATAAGGAACCAGGAAAAGGAGAGGCTTATTCGGCAGCATCTTACATTAACACGAGTAATAGCAGCGCTGGATGTAAGCTTCCGCCGAGGTTTCTTCTTCCGAACCTCATCTTCTTCATCATAGAGGTACTGCAGACAAAGAGCACTGAGATTATTACTGACACACAGCCGGGTTTATAGGCCTCAACCTTCTACTTCATTGATCTGTAATCACCTTTCCATGTGAAACCCCAACACCATCAGCACCTCACCTTACCGAGTAGAACCATAACACCATCAGCACCTTACCTTTCTTCTCTCAGTTCTTACCCTCTATATTGGTCTGAGCACCAGCCTTCCTTCTGCCCTCTTCTCCATCCCACCTCCACCTCCGCCCCTTTCTTTGTCCATCTCCCTCCCCTCTTTATTCTGTCTCTTGTTTTCCTCCCTTTGTTACCCCCCCTTGCCTCTCTCTTCACTCTTCCTTTCCACTCATTTTTATTTAATTTCATACAGAATGGTACTATGGCCAAGTGGTCTAAGGCACTAGATTAAGGCTCCAGTCTAAGCAAGAACATAGGTATGAATCCCACCACTGCTGACCTAGAATCAATGAAGTTTATCTAACCTAATTTTTCTCACTTTACCTCCTATCACCTCCTTTCTACTCATCCTCGCCCTCTTTCTGACCCACAGCCCTAAAATTTCTCTTTCCCATTTCCCATCATTCCCTCTGTTGCACACACCTGCCCATGAACAGGGTCATCACTGCCATCCTGTTCTGATGAGTAACTTTCCTCTTCCTCCTCAGAGTAGTTATCAATGTCTGGAGAGCGATCTGCCGGGAAAGGAGGGAGGGCAATGGTATAGACAAAAAAAGACACAATACTAATAAAACAATGGACACGGTGATCTTCTCCTAACACATATCAGACACTCTACTCTGAGCACCTCCATGAGCACATGGATTTAACTGTATAATTATCTCTGTAGTAAAGCATGCCACCTAGACGCACGTCTCATGTTACAAATACATAGGATTACAGGGGAAGGACAGTTGTGAAGTGCACTGCAGAGAAACATTTATTATGGTAGTCTCAATAGAGTGAAGATGCTCCTGTATGCTGACCTGAGGATCACAGTATTATGGTATTTCAACACATGTAACGCATTTTAGTCACCATATAAAGAATCTGGTAGTATCAATGGGTTTAGAGGAACTTGAAGGAATTCCTCTACTCACCAAATAACTTAGTCTTGGGCCCCTCGTAGTCGATGGGCTGACTGGACAGGGACTGAACGCGGATCTCAGCCACAGGGACAGATGCATCCTTCACCTGGCTGTGGAGACCCAGCACCTGAGCTCCCTCACTGGGGTGCTGCATGACCTGCATGTAACACGCTGTCAGAGGCAACTTGGCTTGCCGCATGTCCCACAATCCCCCTCTCCCCCATGCTCCCCAATACTCATCCACAGCTCAGGTTCTTCAATTATATGAAGATTAGGGAAGCCCAGATCCACATTTTTGGTCCCGCAATCTGATCCAATCTACTCAGTATTTAGATCTGCAGATTCTGAGTCTTGAGCCGATCTTTTAATATTTAAATATACATACACATACAGTAGGCATCGTGATTTTTTTTCTTCCTTGTGATGTTTCTGCAAGTATTTAATTACATTTGCTGCATTAAACAATGCTTTCTTGAAAGGATGGCACTGCAAACATTGCAAGTAGCTGTTGGGGTACTTTGAATTTCCACACAGCTGACATCTCGATAGGTTGTAGTTCCAAGCCATGTGCCTCAGACTTACTTCAGTATGTAATGGAACCTTAAAATCTGCACAACTGATGTAAATTAGCCGGACACAGGACATTGGATTGGGTTGTGGCAGCCGATTCCAATCTATTTCAAAATGCTGATCTTAGGTATTGGCTTGGGACATCAACGATGAACACATAATAAAATGGAACCAAATCTTAGAAGACTTTGCAGACACTCCTCACTTAGCGATCGAATTCCGTTCGGAATGACTACGTCAATAAGCGAATTGGTTGATAAACGAGAAACCGCCCCTTACCGATATATCATGAATACTGTACTGATAGTGGGTTTGTGTCAGCCATCTTTAAATATTGTTTTAATGTCACTTTTGCACCATTTCTAACATTTTCGTATATTTATAAATGTTTATACAGTAGTGCACGATATACTGTAATAAACAGAATAGAGGAAATCAGTTCAATAAAGCACAATAAAGTACAAATTTATAGAAGAAATATGTAGCCTTGGAGGTTGTGAAAGCTAATTTAATGAATACAGAGCGACTGCAAGAATGAGACAGACTGAGAAGGGTGATGCGAGATGAAATGCAAGACGCTGAGAAGGCACACTGTCATTTCCACAAGCAAAAGTTCTCATACCGCGTACCATACTGACTGGTCAGAGAGCTGCCGTAAGTCCAGACCATCGTAAGGTAGGTCGATAAGTGAGGAGTGTCTATATGTGATTGGTTAATGGTCACATGGCATGACCCACTTCATGGGGTGACCGGAAAGTCACCATGTCCCCCCACCTCAGCCATATCGATCAAGCCCAGGGCCAGGGTCTTGTAGCCCAGGATGGTCCGGTTCTTGTACCGTTTCCGCCGCTGAAGCATCACCTGGAGCTTGTTTGCATCTCTCTTAAGGAAGTGTGGGTACTGTCGGGGTAGAGGGACATAAGGAATTCACTATTCAGTAGACTCCAAATGGCAGGTTCATTCTGAAGGTGGAGAAATGTGGCTGTAAACAACATTGATGTTGATGTGTTGTTCTGCCTCAGAGAGATTTCTCACCTGCAGAGAAAAGGTGAGCTGCAGGTCTGTCTCTGTGAGCCCTGCAGAGGCCAACAGTATCTCATTGGAGCGCAGTATTCGCTTGGAGCCCTGAGGGAGAGATGGGAATGAGATGACAGGCCGCAAAACATCAGAGTGTCACTCGCTGAACTGCGCAGTGGTCTCCAGTGGACCAGTAGGCACCTGCAGCTTGACGGCGATCACCACAGACGTGAGATCTTTATCCAGCTCCTTGAGCATCACTAGCTTCTTCAGGGTCAGGCTGAAGAGTCTGGAAACAAAGGAACTAAGTGAGTATGAGGAAGAGATTAGCTCAGCAGATGATTAAGAAGTCACCAGAGGATGTTTCAGCATAATATCTTGTGTCCTGTCATTCAAATAAATAAAAATAAAAAAATTTAAAAAAAATCACAGCTCATTCCGTCAGTCTAGGAAAATGTAACATCTCAGGTTGTGTTGCTGGTGGTGATCCTGTTAGGGTTTTATTAGTGATTAACTTGAAATCATTAAGTAGGGCTGTGAATCAATAAAAAATGAATCAGTTAAGTATTCTGTGACAGGTGTAATTAATCATAATTAAACTTTAAAAATTACAATTGTAAATATTTACACACTGAATCCCTTAATGAATGTAGAATTATGACAAATATCATTAAATTGGTTACTCTTAGAACCGCATATTATTAATATTATTAATATTAATATTACCGCATCATATCAATTTTCTCTAATTTTTAAATTAGTTTGACAACAGACTCAAATTATACAAATACTTTGCTTAAACTGTCAATTTCACCTCTGGGATAGTTAATCAGTTTTTACCATTACCATTGATTTCTGAAATAAAACAAAAACGTTCATCAAATCCAGGGCAAGAGTTACAGGGATGAGAAAAAGAAAAAACTAACCAAAAATTCTGCTTAAGTTTATCATTCAAAATGTTATGTGCAACATAATATGATTCAACAACATTTGTGACCCGTGCTGGCAAAATGAGTCGGAATGCGCACAGGCTGATTATGAGCTAGAGTCAAAAATGTCAAAGTAAATTTTCGTCGAAATTGAGATTTTCCCAAAAATTAGTCCATTAAGTCATCATCTATCGATCCTAATAATCAAAATACCAAATAAATACCTTGAACCATCATAATTTGAATGTTTTGTATGGGCTTTGTCTTCAGAAATTAGTCCTTTATGTTAAATTTTCTTAGAAAATCCGTGTTTTTCTCCACTCACTCGCGGCATGACTGGGAATCCCCCCACCGATGGTTTGGTATCACCATGAAGCAAGGCTCGGCTATTTTCTAAAAATTTACATAAATTTTCCAATGACATCACTCTGAACTCGATTTTATAAAGCCCTGTTGATGTAAACAAATTCTAACAGATGTAACTCGGCCATTTTTTGTCCGATTCCAACAAACCATACATCATTTTGAAGGTCTGAAAAAGGAGAATCTATAAATAATAATAACTCCATTTTGAAAACGTCCTCATTCTGACTCAATTTGCCAGCACGGGTTACAGTTTATCTAGTTTTGTGTTCTTTGACTTTTGCCTACTAGTTTCATCAAATCATCAAATCAGAGCAACAACCGCAATATACCTAAACTCACTGCAAAAAAAATAAATACTGTATTTCATTGTAACTTTTTTAAAATTCTAAAGTTTGTGGAATGACCCAAATTTTAATATTTCTTAAATGGTTTTAGTTGTGACATGCAGATCAGTCATTTCCAACAAAAATACTACTTGGAAAGGTGATTACAGGACATTGAGGTCTATAAACCGGCTGTGTTTCAGTACAACCTGAATTTCAGTGCTTTCAAAAAGGCTAGACGCACAGATGGCAATAAGACAAGAGAGAGCATTACATTATTAGGGATGTTAAATGTCTTTTTTATTCAGAAAACTTGGCAATTACTGGTGTGTAGCACATGTACATATAATCGAAGGTACTCAACTAGCAAAATGACACTAATTCTGACCATGTGATTGATCTTAAACCTGTTTGACAAATAGCTCTAAAAACAGAAGCTAGACAACCACCAAAAGGGCACTTAACAAAAGATCTTAAGATTTTAAGGTATAAGCTTTCAGTAAAATAAAAGAAATATTTCAAATTACTACATTTTTATCATACATTTGCCTTTCTCTGGTAATGTCTTAAAACAAAAATAAATCGGGTAGCATCAGCTTCCTTGTGAGACAACTGAATGTTTGATTTTAGCTTTGAATTCTGGGGTATGGTGCAACATCACAACCTAAACTGTCACATCACATGGGAACCTCAGGCATTCAGTACAACCATAAAAAACTGAAAGGACGGCCTGAGCCTAAGACAGGCTCTTAAAGGGACTAGTGAGCAGGATGGCCTGAGCCAAAGACAGTGTCTTAAAGGGGTTAGTGAGCAGGATGGCCTGAGCCAAACAAAGGGTCAACTCATAGCTTAATCAGTGTGACCCAATGCACCCATCCAGCAAGCATATTTACCTTTTTCCTACTCAGGCACTTTTACTTTCAGTGTCAATGTCACATGTACCAAATTTGGAAAGGAAGTTCACAAAGAAGTCAAACAAACAGTGTAATTTAACAGCCAAGTAGTTATGAATAATGGTCATGGTTGTGAGTAAGGGTACTCTGTGGCTCAGTCAGGGTGACACTCCCACAGGAATGGTCAGAGTTATGAGTAAGAGTACTCTGTGACTCAGTCAGGGTGACACTCCCACAGTAATGGTCAGAGTTATGAGTAAGAGTACTCTGTGTTTTTTACTGTAGTACTGTTTGCATCTGCTAAATAATAGTAAATGTAAATATGCTGCACTGCGATTCTTGCAATAACTATGAAGCATGATACAACTGCAGCTGGTCATGATAAATTATCACCACCTCACCCACCATTAGTACGTTACGCCAGACAGGAGACAACAAAGCGAAGGGAGAAAAGGGACAGTATGGTACAGCAGGTACCTTTTATTCAAGTCACAAAACACTTCAGTTGTACTACAATAGTCGGAGGCAGCAGGCTCCCCGCTGCCATAACCGGGGAACCTTTGTATCCCCAGGTTGGGGGTGGGCTCCTGACAATGAGACACGTTTTAAGGGCCATCACAGCACATAAGAGTCTGCACACGTAATTTTGCGAGGACGATGACAGCACGAAGAAAAGTGCAGTATGGCTAAGCTTAACACATCAACGTTAACATTGCAAGGTGATATTATAAGCAAACCACATAAATTTAACCAATCAATGACAAAATTCATTATCAAGTATTTTTATTACTGATTATAATCAAAATGATTGATTAGATGTGGCAGACCTACTTGCAGTTCAGGGGAAAAAAGCATGGTCACATTCACAGACTGAAAGAGAGACCTCTGTGGTATATTTAGACCCCAGGGAAAAGCCCGGTGTTGTTATGGTGACAGTAAAAAAGTGGTGCAGAATGGGTACATGTCACGACCCATGTAGACACGAGGTGGGACAGACAAGCTGGTGGACAGATATGAGACCAGATATGAGATCGGTGGATAGATATAACAGCTCAGTCTACAAAAGTCTGGCCACTGATCAAACCAACTGTTTCCGTTGGGATTTACACCTTAAAGTACCACCGACAGACTGTTAGGTTTAAGTTACACTGTATACAGAGACGGGGTTACCCTTCATCATCCAAAATATACAATTTGTGCAAAGAATACATATATACACATAAGTAAAGTTCCAGATAATGTTATTCCAGTGCAGATAAAGGTCACACCCAAAGATTATTTAGATTGTCCTGGTTCATTTGAAATTTAGAGAAAAGGTGAGAGTGCTGCTTTAAAAAGGCATATCTCCTGGCAGGCAGCTCCGCAGACCTTTGGGGCCCCTTGCTTACCTCGAGCCAGGTTCTCTTTATCAAGGGCATTTCCAAATGTCTGGTCAATGTTCTGCTTAAGTGCACGTCTCCATACTGAAGCACTCAAAAAGCTCTGCGGTGTTAAGGAAGATTCTTTGGCATATGGCCACTCAAATCAGCATTTCTATATGGAGATAAAATATGCCTCTGTGGCAATATCAATAAGCCAGCCTTTTGAGTATTTATCAATCATACTTAAGACCATACAAAGAGAATTATGCCCAACAAATAGTAGAAACTGTGGATAGCTGGCGGTGGTGAGCATAAATGGACAAAGTAGTACTGTGACCCTGATTCCAGCTCAGCATTACTCACAGTGTCCTGATGCCGACCCTGACAAACTGGGTGTACTACCTGCTCACCAGGCTCAGGAGGGCTAGGCTAAGGGACCCAACATGCATGACAAAAACAAGCCTGGACCCATCCCATTAAATTGTAAGCACCAATATTTCAAAATGCCAGAACATTGCCGCTTTTGAAAATACCATCAAGATACCATATACCACAGTATGAAGTTCAATCATTAGCCCCTGAGCCTGGTCTTGTCACGCTTGCTAGGGCCCCTAACCCCTAACTGCTATGAATTCACCGTGGCCACAATTTTTTTTCCCCATAATAATCATGTGATTAGACACTCAATCAATTAACTGGACCAAAACAAAGGGTTTAAAGAAAAGTGCAAATAATTTATTTTAAAAAACAAACAATCAAGAAGTATTTTAAGTCACAAAAGTAACAAACCTTTAGAGATTTTGTACACTGTATAAAATACAGTGGCACAGAAACAAAGACCTGCTGTCTGTGCCATATTTATCGTGCAACCGATTGAACTTTATACCATTATACCATGGTATATGGTATTTTGACAGTATCTTCAAAACCAACACTATTCTGTTGTGTTGAAATCTTGATGATGAAATCTGCATTTGGGGGGGGGGGGGGGGGGGGGGTAATGGTGTTTAATGCTCCCCAGGACCTGGTGAACATTGGACGGTGAACGCAAGTGGAAGTTTTAAGCATTAACAAATTTTAAAAAACCGCCGTTAAT
>JAODJX010000002.1:16347777-16361619 GCA_026776945.1 Isichthys henryi
TAACAACTCTGAGCTATTAGTTAAGTTCTCCCCTAACGAGCTTGATGGGCCGAATGGCCTCCTCTCGTTTGTAAATTTCTTATGTTCTTGTGTAAACGTTAACCACTGTTTGCATTGTCGGATGTAGTTTGAACAACTTTTTACTGACAGCATAATAGGCTTCTTAGCAGGCATGCAGCCACGTAATAAAATAATAACGGGTTTTATCCCCCCAAGTTAAATTTTATTAGCAATCAGGAATGTAGCCAAGTAAAAAACTACAAATCTGAATACATACTTAACATATATGTCTACCGATAATTATTAACTGGGCCCATTTATACTGCAATGGAATACATGAATAGGACAAAAAACTAAAAAATGTAATGATGGAAACGTCTTGTAGACTGTGACTAGCAATGACTATGGGGAACAATGCACACCATTTCATTTTCAGATTATGTATTTCTAAATCTACTTATTAATTATTGTTTTGAGTCCATGCATAGTGCAAAGGGTAGAATAATGAACTAACAACCATAAAACGAAAATAAACCATGAAATGAAATTGACATGTCCAGTAAAGTGAAGTTTTAGAAAAGGACTATAGGAGACACCGCTTGGTTTTCATATTATGTGTTTTTATAGATATTTGATAATAATTGCACTGTTGTCCATTCAGCACCACTGACTGTAAGCAAGCATCACCCATCAAACAGGAAAGGCAGAAACAAACACTGAATTACTAATTAAAATTGTCCATGAAGAAATCTGCACATAGGTATTAATGGCTAAAACGTATTTTGCTCAAAGAGCTGGAAATACAGACAAATCATCAGTTACAACTCAGGCGGACCTTGGGATTGTCTGTCTTTTTACATGCGATTTTTGCTACACTTCTGCTACGGCAGATCTGCAAATGCCTGTAGGGATTTGTGTGTGTGTGGAGGTTTTGAGGGCTTGGCGCTGTCCCACTGGCAAGCTCGTGAGGGCTTAAGCGTGGAACGCTGTCAGGGTATAAACCGAGAGACAGAACACCTATTGACAGATTTTTTCCCCCCTATATATGTCTCCAAGCTGTTTTTTTACCCTCAAGACAGAGTAAAAAATACGCTTTTAAATCATGCATTTTTATTTCGCTCGATTATCACTAAGATATTGCTGAGATCCAATAAATCTACTATATTTACTTCTATGGGTCTCTAGAACACATTCTTGTCACTATTTTATGTGCGTTGGGTTTCTTTCCGGAAAGTTAGGATGTATTTGTGAGACAGGATGCAGGAGAGTAACAGAGGCATCATAGTGGACCCTGAGATGAGGTCATTTTTCCACAATGAATGGCCTGACATTTGTGGCGGAATCGCGCAAATTGTGCATAATTTTAATATTTCCGCAAATTCTGCTTACATAATGTGGGATTTCATTTGCCCTTGAACATTTTAGGGAAAGTGAATAACAGTAAAAGGCAACAGTAAATTTCAATTTATATATTATCAGTATAAAAGCAAGTTTGCGGAAAAAAAACTAACTGTATACAGCGCGACTAAAGAGTCATCTTATAAGGCGACATAAGGCACACCTCTGAAATGAAACGCCTGTTTGTACAAAGGTTTTTTGTGCCTGTGTTTGCAGCAGCTATGTACTCACTCGCCAGCTCGGGGCCAACTACACTAATCTTGCTCTAATCTGGTCTCCAAGCTGAGAAAGTTCTGTGCCTTCATCACACAGGAACAGCTAGGGTTTCTAGGTAAAGTCATAGTCCTTGTCAACAACAGTCCACAGTAGGGGGTAATTCCTGAGCACCACTTAACATGGTTCCCCAGAATTCCCCCATATTGCAAGTTGAAAACATTTTGTTTCCATTTTGCTCAATTCTTAGAAAAATGTACGCATGTTTTTCAGAAGGAGGAGGTACCATAATCATGTAGGACAAAATGTCTCTTCCATTTACAGTTGCTGAAAACGAGACTAAGAAACTAGGGGAATCCTGTGTGCAGGCTTGTGGCAAGAGTCACTCTAAGGTGATTGCTGCTATTTAGGTCAGGGTGAGTGGAAATCAGGTGACTGTCATACAGCAGGAGCTCATCGCTGCCCCCTGGAGGACAAGCTGAAGACTGAAGAGTAACAGTTCTGATAAGAATCCAAGGTCTGAACTGTAAATCAAATTCCAAGGTGCAGTTCATTTTAAGTTTCAACAAGGAAAACCAAAATAGGACAGATTTTTTACAATATGCAGATCCTTACTGATTCTGAACTATATTGCAAGATTTGTGCCATCACACACAGCTAGCTTAGGCAATGCATTTACACAATATTAGTGGTGTGTAATGACGGCTTCTTGGCCAAACCATTTCCTAAAGGACAGTTTTGCACACAAATACACAATAAAATGTACCAGGAAGCCTGCATGCATATTGAGAATCTGAATTTAGACAGTAACTGGTTAACACCATTTTATTTACAAAACGTTGAAACATTTCTCACTTGTAGATGCTGTGAAAAACTAAAGTTTGACTCGAATTGCTTCTACTGAATTATACTGCTCAAATACAAAGAAAAAAAAGAGAGCGAGCAGCAGACTAAAATTTGAACTCCTTGTACTTCTTGGCTCCGCTGCGGTTGTCTTGGGGCTGGGCTTTCCGCTTCTTTTGCTGCGAGGAAGGGAGCAAGAGTGTTGGTCAAATCGGAAGGCAACCTATCCCAGCACATTCAAGGAGAGACGAGAATATGAGACCGCAGTCCACCTAACCAGCTACCCTATGGAATTTATGAAACCATGACCACTTGATGTATGCATACAAATAATACACTTTATGGGCACAAAGAGCAGAGAGATGCCCCTGTGTGAGCCACCAGACTACCTGAGCTCTTACCTTCTGCTTGGCAGCATGCTCTGCCACCATGTCACTGAAGTCCTCCTTCTCCACCTGGGCCTGCTGCTCACGCACATGTTCTTCGTACTTCTGTGTCATGGCCATAGGGTCCAGCTCCAGCTCCTCTGGAGCCAAGGCCACCTCTACACCCTGGGATTCCTGCCCCCCACCTGCCTTGCGGCCTGCCAGAGCCTGGAGGGGTTGGATGACGGAGGACAGAAAGCAGCAATGCTCTGTGTGACTGAATGCATCCACAGGTGGGATACTTCATACAGATGACCTGGCTGTTACAGCAAAGCCTGACCTATATGACTAACAGACAAGCAATTAAAACAGATGCACTAGGGGACCCCACACACACACTACATCATTCTTCCATCTCTTACCCCTGACACATCATAGATGTGTGTGGAGGCCATCATGGCTGCCCCCACGGGGCCTGTCCTCCTCTCCGGAAGGACCGTGAACAACTGTGGCGTCTCATTTCTGTGAACACAAACAGATCTCACAGGGATGCGCTGCTTCACAGTCATGTCCTCACTCCACTGTGGCTGCCTGGTGTCTCGCCGAGAATCAGGGACATATGTAGGCAGGCACGTGCGTGCTTACCCATCCATGGCCTCTTCAATCTTTTTCTTTCTCAACTCGATAAGCTCTGGGGTCTCCATGCCAGCCGGCACAGATGAGAATCCACCCGGAGTGATCAGGCCACTGAGGAGAGGAGCCAGGAGAAATGAGTAATGACCCTGAAGCTTTACTGTTACAGTTCAACTGCCAGCAAGGACGTAACAGTCCAATAACAGAATACGACGAATCACCTTGTGAACAAATCACAAGTTCAGGAAAACACACACACACACCTGTCAGCAGGCGTGAAAAAGCCCGTTTCATCTGGTTTGTCCTCGTCGCTTTCTTCCTCCTCCTCTTCCTCAGAAGACTCCTCATCAGAAGGTTCAAGCTCTCCCCAAGGAGTGTGATCGACTTCCTCTTCCTCTGCTTTGGCCTGCAAGTACAGAGACAGACACCTCTCTTAAAGGGCCCTCAGTCGAATTGTTTCGCGGGACACAGAAGATGAATAAGGATTTATGGGCTGAGGGTTATCGGGAGAGGGCATCACCTGGAAATCGCCAGCATTGGTGCCAAAGACATCACCATAGAGGGGCCGGCCGGTCTCATCCACGGGGGGCTTCCCCCAGCCTCCAGCGTGGTAACCAAAGGAGCAGCCCTATAGCCAGGGACAAAATGTCATTGAAGCCTACTTGACTGTGACACAAGCATGTCAAAAGCTCAGTCAGAGAACAGGGTCCTACCTCTGGAATGGGAGAGTTCAAGCCCGGGATCTTCAAGTTGGGGTAGGAGGGAGGCGGCCCATAACGCTGCATTGCGATCAGCCATGGTGGGGGTACTTTGTGGGAATTCTGTGGACAAGCACACCCCATTTCAGTCCAGTCTAATGGCTTCAAAACCTGCAGTTATCCCAGTCTCTCTAAGATGTAGGATTTCCCATCAGGCCTCTGGGCATGGGGTGCTTACCGGGCCCACGGGCATGCCAAGAGCGATGCGCAGCTCGTCCGACAGGTCACCGGGTTTCTTCTCCTTTAGCCTGGTCTCAAACTCCTTACCCTGGGTTGAACCACAAACACATCCTAAGACGACATGTGATGTTCCCAGGCAACTGCAAGCCACACACTCAAGCTGAATAATCACAGCTGGACACAGGCAGGAAGGTGTTCGGAATTCAACATTGATGACAATGAGTAAAGAACAGTTTACTCCACTATAGCAGAATGCTCTTGATCCGTCTGAAAAGCATCTAATGGCGTTGAAATTTAGATCTTAAATGTCTTTCATTTTCTAGCAACCCAGAAGGGCAAGAGACGCGTGTCGGAGCTTCCTATACACATTATCATCCACTGTTACCTAACAGCATGAAGTCTGATATGGAGTGCCAGTGTGTCCTGTGGAGACGCGGCAGTGACAGACTGCGCAAACAGCCTCGCTGCCACGCACTTTAGTGACTTCTATGTTTGGATCAGGCTGGGTTATATTCGCATCCACCATGGCCCTGGCAAATTCTCAGATCTGAAGGGTGTCGATTAATTTTCTATAACCACATGCGTAGCCAGCCAGGCGAATCACAGTAGCAAATTAAACAATAATACAACTCTAACATCACTTAACGGAAACTCTACAAACAAAATTCCCACATGATTTAGACAACATCAGTGCTTCAGGCTGAGGACCAGGACCAACGGTGGGTGATTAAATACCAAAATGTGGCTTTCGCATAAGAATAAAGTGATGCACTAGGTTTGCCATTTTATTATTGTCTACGGGGAGCAGAGGGATGTTAGGATTGATTTGCAAAATCATTCTGAGCAACGCATTCCACTCAGATTTCCCATTTTAATGCTGTGCACAATGTTCAACCAAATTCCACTTTGACCTTCCTGCCGCTGGCTTTCATTCGAGTAGTCGTGACAACTTTAGTTCAGTCCTATTTTAATGTGTCACATTAACAAGTTCTAAAGTTTGTAATCCATAAAAGCTCAGGTTTTACCAGAAATGTAGCTGAATACCAAGAGGTATACAAAGCTAATTTAATAAAACAATGGCCAAAATATACAGTTATATATGTTAAATGTCTTTGCTTCCGCAGCCATGCTTCTAAAAATGTATAATGCACGGCTTGTCAGTCACTAACCTTTACTTAATACACATAAAAGCTGGTAGCTCTCAGACTGGCTTCCTGCGTACAATACAACCAGCAGGAGGAAAGGTGTGACTCACACTGATCAGCTGGTGTTTCTGCACAAGCTCACCACTAAGCTGCTAATTCATTTCACAACAGCTCAATCATGCTAGCCTGCATGTGAAGCACATTTAGGTAAATAAACCAAAAGGGCTTGACCTTCACAGAAGGCTTGAAGCTCAAGGCACCCACAAAGAAAACAAGAAACTGGTACCTCATAGTAAAGGTCCCCGTGGATGGTGAGTTTGGGTTTGATCTGCCATTTGAAGAAGGCGTCATGGAGCTTCTGGTAGTCGATGTCAATCTTGCCCATTTTGGGGCGCACCTTCTCTCTCATTTTGGTCTTCATGGTTTTTGCGTCCTCCTGTAAACAAGAATACATACTGTTGAGGAGACATGACTGGAGCAAAGGCAGTCATCCTACTTAAAGCATACATACAAGACAAATGACAAGAAAACGTGTACAGAGTGTGCTGGGGCTGCTGGCACGTCACCTTCTCCTGCAGGGCCTCCCTCATTTCTTGAATGCCAGTCCTCTTGATGAACTCAGGCAGCTCAAAGGGAGGCTTCTCAATGCCCCTCTTCCCCTGCAGGTACTTCCTCTTGAAGCACCAGTGACGAGGCACTGGCACAGTGTTGCGGGTGGCTTTCAGGTGCACCAGCAGCTTGGGCTCCTGTGCAGTCACATCATGCATCTCCACCACGTCTGGCCGGGCCACCAGCTGACAGGAAGAGATTGGGTCTTTGACGCAAAACAGCTGCAGTATCATCACACCTCACCTGCTCCTACCAACTGAGACAAACCCCTAATCTATTCTCCACTTCCTCTGCGAACATGAGGACAGTGCTTCACCAAGCACTTCCTAAACAGAGGTTACATATAAGCTGAATGAGCAGAAACATCTTATCACACTGACCCTCACATGTACACTGCTTCCATTACAGCCATTCACAAAACTGCAGCCCACCTGTTTGAGCTCAGCCACAGTTAACCTGTTCATCCTCCTCAGCTTCTTCTTCGACATCTTGGGCACATCTGGCCTCGCTTCCTGTAGTGTAACAGGGTTAGCCATCAACCAAACAAGACAGGGACATGTGACCGTCTCCAAGTGGCCATCACAGACCACACATTCAATGTTTTATTAAGCACTTTTAAAATTGTAACCACTTTTGTGTGACTAGTGATAAACTTTGTGTAGTTTAAATGTGAGCAGCCTCAGTGGTTGGAGGACTAACCTCATCGCTGTCATCACTGTCTTTCTTCTCTTCCTCAAAGCCCTTCTTCTTGATCGTCATCGATTCCAACTTTTCTGGCTTCTCTGGTTCCTTCTCTTTCTCCTTCTTCACATCGTCCGTGAGCTGGTGGAGAAAGACATGATATCTAAGCAAACTGAGCGCATCGCATGTTTACACCCAAAGTCAGGGGCACTACAGGCACGGCAGCAGCAAACAAGGATGAAATGCATCACGGACATATTTAAGAATATACTCTTGAATAACCGTCAAAAGTACCAAATATACTGGTTTAATCCTTACCATAGGTTGTTAATCGGTTTGAACTCCAATGCTTTTGCATACCTTCATGAGCGTGGGATAAATTTAAAAAAAAAAAATGTAAAGGCCACTGGAGTTCAGACCTCATTACTGTCAATGTGATTGTGTCAGTATTGTTACACTGGTGGTGTATAATCACCTGAGACAGCATAGCGTGCTGTTTTATAAGCGCTGGACTTATATTAGGGGTGGGAATGAGCAGCACTCAGAGTGCAGAGTGCAGGAGTAACCTTTGGTTACTCCCTGAGCTTAATATATGGATGTGGACATGTGGTGTGCAAGACTGAAACATCTCTACATGAGCAGAAGTCTGAAGAGTGTGTAATGCACAGGTGGCAGTACAGCACATGTAACATGACTGCAAGCTCACAGCATTAATGCACGCCTGACCTTGAAGGCCTCAAAGATCCTTTTGAAGAAAATAAAGTTGGGATCGTAGATCTCCGGCTCCTCGGTGATGTACTCGATCTCCACCTCAGGATCCTTCTCTTTATTTCCTGTCACCTCTTCCTCCACCTTTTTGTCCTGGTCTTTCTTCTTCTTATTCTTCTTCTTTCGGTTTCTGCGCTTGCGGTTTTTCTGAAAGTTAAAGCAAAAAGTGAGGATGGAATTTGAACATCCGGAACTTTGACCGTGGCTATTTTTCTGGGGATCACAGCCCAGTTCCTGCAGAAAGGACTGACACTGTTGTGAGACACAAGAACAACCTCTTTCACAAAATAAGCACCTTGAACACAAATGCAGATGTCCAAGGCAACACTTACGCTGAATCATTCTGACCCCCTCGTGATGCATTTGCTATTCTCGGCTGACCTCCATCCCCCTGATGAATAACACACTGCTGGCCTCCCTGCATCACACTCAGCCCAGGTATCAGAGCTGTCATCAGCCTTGCTTAGGTGGGCACCTCCCATTGGAGCCAGATTGTCAAGTTGAATCATCATCCCCCCCATGAAAGGAAATAAACATTTATGAAGACACTCACATCTTTCTTGGAGACCCCGACCTCATCATCCTCAACCTCAGACAATGTGGAGACCACCTTTGTTTCCAGCTCAATGCCATCCTCATCATCTGAAAAAAAAGCCCCCAAACATCTGCTCAGGTTGTCCTTTGCATCCTTACATTGCTGCTCACAATATGCTAAGGACTATGCCTCACCTACCCAATATCAGCACAAGATCATCTGACTGTCAGCGTGGGGTAAAGGTGCCCCTGCTTCCAAAAACCAAGCCCCGTTACCTGCAGGCACAGTGCTGAGCTGCTCCTGTCGCATCTCCTTCAGCTGCAGGATTTTCTCCAGGGCCTGTGGTATCTTGGGCCCCATACCCACCTCCTCACCCTGCCACACCTGGAGGAACAGACCAAGCTCAGGCCAACCTCTATGAGGACCACCCTGACATCATTAATGGACTGGACAGCAGTTAGAATGCTTAATGAGGTGTGCTGTCCCATACCTCACGAATATCCTCTCCTGGTGGTGGGGGTACTCTCTGCCTCTGGCTTGGAGGGGGCACCAGAGACACCCCTGGAGGGGGTGGGCCACTAGAAGAAACACCTTATCAAAAAAATAAAAATAAAAAATTAACCAGTGGAACACACTGCTGCACATAACTCCCAGGTAGGAATGGCTGCCCTTTACTATGGACACCCTGTCATCCACCTATAGCACCAACTAGGGCTGGGCGATATCACGCCGATATTATATCACGCATGCGCAATAATCACCAGGGCTTCAGAGGACGGTGAAACATTTGGACGGACGCCATATTTTCAGTACTATACGTTTATTTGCAGCCACAACTTAAGCAGATTAGCAGTACACCTAAAATGATGGCCAAAAGTTAGTAATCTATATAAATTTAGCATATCCTTGTGCTTATTTAACATTAAACTGCAAAAAGTACTGCCCACACCACCAATGTCTTTTTACCTTGTTTATTCACAAGATCTTATAAAATATCATGGCTGCTCTGCTGTTCCTTTCTTCACCACCAGTTCAGTGCAAAACTCACCGCATTAATATTTTAGCTGCACTAATAATCTGTATATTGCACTGAAGTATACCAAACTATTATATATCAAAACAGCATTATGTGGTGTGCCCTGCTAACTGACTTTAATAAGCAAAGATATGCCAAGTTTATACAGATCACTAACTTTCGGGGGTATCGTCCAGCTCCTGAGTGTTCATCTCAGGGGCTGGATGAAAATACCACTGAACACTATCCCACAGTACCTTTCAATATAAGGGTCTGCAGTGGTAAATAACTGCCAAAGGAGAACAGAGTGAGACGGACGGTATGCTAGATTTACCAGGTGCCATGGGCTGACCTCTCATGGGGTTGAGATGGGGCAGGGGGGGCAGGGGCAAGCTGGGGGCCCGAGGACTCGGTCCACCCTGCTGCATCTTAGCCAGTTCCTGCTGTCGCTCATGTTCCAGCAGCTCTGCTGCCTGTCAGAGAGGAGAGATGGATAAGCACAAGACCTCAGGTGGCTCCAGGACGCGTCGGTGTAAATGTAAAGTGGTGCACATGCCCCGGCCTGCAGGCCTGTGCACCATCCTTACCCTCTTCTGTTGCTGCAGCAACTCCTGCTCCTTCATCTGTTCCTCCATAGTACGTGATTCTCCCTGAAACGGATGCATAAAGTAAACCATTGCAAGCAGCCATTGGTCCTTGAACTCACAGAGGAGGACATATAAGGGTATGCAGTGTATAGTCTCAGGCCTTGCTGTATCAGTAAGTACAGGTGCCAGGTTAGCATCCTGTCCCAAGTGACCCCCTGCCCTGTGCCCTACACTGCCTAGAATAGGGGTCTAAGCCACCCCCATGCATTTATGCCTGATATTATGCATTTATTATGCCTTGACATTAAGTACATAGTTATAAAAACATTAATAAAATAATTCCGATCAATTTCGATTTAATTCCTTTTATTTTTTAATAAAATCAAATTGCAAATATGACAAACACTGGTGACCTAAAAGCTTATCACCAAATAACACCATGAATTAAAAGAACAAAAGACAAACATCCAGACTTGGAGAAAGCCTCTGGCCTTGAGCCGGCTGTCCCGCAGACATGCTACCTGCTGTTTAACTCGTTCCTCTTGCTGCAGCATCATGGCAGCCCTCTGCTGCACCATTTTCAGCTGATCTTCTTGGGACAGGCCTGGCGGCTCCATGGACATGGGCATCCCAGGGGGTGCCGGTGCCCCAATCATACCCATGGCCTGCAGCATGCCCATTCCAGGTGGTAATGGCATACTGGGCATGGGTGCCAGCCCTGGCATCTGCGTCATTGAATTAGAGTGGTTATGAGCTTATTATAAAACTGTCCATCCTTTATGTGCAGCCACACAAATTTCTCCCACAACAGCAAGAATAATGAATCAGAACAGCCCACATTATTTTCACGTGGCTCCATAAACTTAAATTAACAAAATGTTCATATTTGTATGGCTACAGAATTACATTTTAATTCTCACATAAAGAACAGGCATTTTCTCAGCAGTGTCGCTAACCTGGGGGGGCTGATCATCAGTAGTCTGCAGGTCTGGTTTGGTGGGCATCATGCCAGTCTACAGAAACAATAAAAAGTAAGGCACTGAAGGGAAAAAAACACACACACAAAAGGGAAAGGTTCATGCATTGTCACATACCTGTATCACATAGGCTTTCAGCCTGTCAATGAGTTCTTCTCTAGGGCCTGTACAGAAGGAACAACACGTACCGTCAGAAATAGTGTGCAACGACATAATAATTTTGCTTAACAACACTATTATACATTATCTGTATAATATAATATTGACAGCGTGTCAATATACTAACCATCGCTAGACTACACCATAACTCCCTAATATTGTCTCCAAGATATATACTCTCATAGAGTATATTAATTATTGCGGTAATGCGCAAAACTAGATTAAACCCTCTGAAACGGAAAAAACCGGGAAAGGTGTGAGGTTCCAGCACAAAAGATTGCCTCTTCAATGAGGTACAAATAGAGATTAATTACATAACCCGTTAAGCGCACATTCCGCATTCAGTTCTCATTCAATTCATGCCAATATTGAGCAATAACGATAAAGGTCTTTATATCGTTCAGACCGGCCTATTGTACATGTGCATGTATATTTTCCACTACTTTTGCCGAGCTTTGTCGCTGTACTAGGCCCAGCGGGCCTTTGCGGGGCCATCTTCCATTCTTGCAAAGCTTACCCAAGCTTGGTGCTCCTATTTCGGCAAGTTTCGCCTGAAGCTCTGGGTTACTCCACGTGTTCAAATCTGAAATCAGTCCCACCAAATCAGTAGAGTTTGATTCGGTTCCTGGCGGTCCATCACTCGCCATTTTTTTTTTAATGATTTCAACCGGCGATAATGCACACGCACTCGAACAAACAACCGACCGGAGAAAACGACCGACACCGGAAGTCCGCACGGCATCACGGGAAGCAAAGAAACATCACCCGGAAACGAACCAATCCGGGGGGTTTTGGGATTTGTGGTCATCCCGACGGTGCAATTACAATGAATTTAACATCAATAGAAATATAATTAGAGGGTATTTAAACATGTTTTCTGGAAACTTACAGACCCGCAGACAGATTTCCCACTGTACTTTTTCGCTTAGATCTCAATCTTGTGTTACAATGAATAAAACATTAATCGGGTCTCTGATGTCGGGGCGGTATTTACCTACAGCACCGAAAGATTGTTGCTATTATTCATACAACTAGGGCTAACATAAAATAGCTAGCAGAAACTTTCAAGCTAACATAAGGTGCAGATACATACTCAGATAAGTACATCCTAATGATTACATCACGAGTATTTAGCATGCTTTTTTATAGTGATAAATAAAATTCCATAATAAGACTAGAAATATATAACAATAACGTGGAATACATGAGCCCATCAATCCATATTAAGGCCTGCAGTATATCGCATTGGCTTTGCGTCTTGTATTATATCTCTTGCACGTGTGTGTGTGTGCCCATGAACATCTGCCCCCTTTTGCTCGAACTATTAAAAGTGTATGCCTCCTTTTGGAGATACTGAGTGCCACTTTTTTAATCTAGCGACTTCACTGACACACCCCCGTCTTCGCCGGTCTACAACTTCTACCATAGCTACCACCTCCAGGTCGACAGTTTTCCGGTACTTTGAGCACGTGTCCTAAAAGACCTTCTTACAGCCCTGCTGTGTCCTGAAGACCGCCGTCTCAAATTCCATGACTTCAAATTTTGCCTCTCAGCTGTATATGTGTGTCAATATACAAATATATGTTTGGCAATAGTACAGTGACAATAATATTGTTTGTTTTTCTAAAATCAATTACTGCAGTTTATCACTAGATGGCAGTGTTGAGCGGGCTAATGTTGGACTCATCGAGAGCAATGTTATATTACAAATCACAAAGTCTGCAGCTGCCAGTGGGTTAAACAAGTTATTCCGACATGTTGGTGTTTTGTTTCCGCAAACCCGTGGTCACAGAAACGCAGACTTATTTTATGTTGCTTATGAGCATCTGTAATGTACCGCATAGTAACATTAAGACGAGTCTTGTTCGTCGATCTCGCAGAATTCCCGGAAGCATCTTGAAATACGTATTTGTCTATGTGTTTATGTACTGTTTTCCAAAAAATATGTTATGCATTGTATGGTAAACGAATAAAACGATCGATCCTTTAACTTCCATTTCTGTATTTGTGGAGTTTGAAGTGGAGGCTTCTATTCCTGCCAGCCTGGCTGAGTCACCCATTTTATATGCAACACCTCTGCTGAAAATACAAAGTACGAATGTGTGTATGGCAAGAATAATAAAATTGACTATTTATGAAAGTTAAAACATGTAAGGACAACAGTTGGATTCAGGCATTTAAATCAGAAGTAATAACTTTCCATGGCTCAACAGCGGCGTTTAATGCGATACATTAAACCAAAGTTGCAGTTACGTTTCACTAATTAAAAGTTGGTTCCAGAACCTGTTAAGCACTTGTTTTTCAACTTTAAAACATAACGTGAGTGTGCAGGCTAGTCTACTACCGCAGTCATGGGAGGAGTTCGGAAAGAAAACGCCTGGGCGTTCCTCCGAAGGAGATGCATTTGGTGTTCAGAATAGACAGCGTGCGTCCGCAGAAAAGCATCCTTTAACCACAGTCAGTAATTAAGGATCATTCACCCTAATTAAGGTAACCATATTATTATCAGTATAAAAATATTATTAAAACAAAATACGTAAAGCGCTACGTAAAACCTTTTGAAAACTGTATGGTTAACGTAAGAGATTTTCTCATAACTCGTTTTCTTTGTGCGTGATTTGCTATATATGATTTACGAAACTATACTTGATGTTTACAAATGGCTCTCATCGGGGGTGCGTAGCTGCCAGTGGGTTAAAGAAGTTATTCCGACATGTTGATGTTCAATACGTTTCCGCAAGCCTGTGGTTAAATGAACGCAGACCTTTGGTTTTCTGTTTCTGCAAGATTTTCTTTTATCTTAAGTGCATCCATAATTAACTGCATACTAACATTAAAACGAACAGCTTTGGTCGTGGATATTTTGAAACGCATGTACTGTGTGGATATAGCAGAAGTCCCGGTGTTATGCCGAAAAAGGCATCCCTGCCGTAGAATGCATGCCTGTCTCGGGAGCGCGCACCACTGAAAACAGCG
>JAODJX010000002.1:16409617-16430878 GCA_026776945.1 Isichthys henryi
ACCCAGGCGGAGACTCGAACCTGGGTCCCAGAGGTGTGAGGCAACAGTGCTAACCACTGCACCACCATGCCGCCCTCTAGAGACCATATTTCACTTTTAATTCACTATATCACAATTCCAGTGGGTCAAAAGTTTACATATAATATGCCAAAATTTCATAGCATTCTATTTAATTGCTTGACTTGGGTCAAATGTTTCGGGAATTCCAGGCAGTACAGGGCAGGGGCTATCAACCCCTGGCCTGAAGACTGGTACCGGTCTGTGGCTCTGAAGCACTGGAGTTTTTGCAGAGGGGTTAGTTAATTTCCCAAAATAAACTATATATTTTTCAAAACTTTACAACCTCTCATCTTCATATCTTCTGTTTGCATCTGAAAAAAAAATTAAGTGATGAATCTTATGTAATCGCTGATCAATTCTCTATCACATTAAAAAGCTGGGAATCCATACCACAGAGAACAGTTATATTTAAACAGTCACCACTGGTGCAAAATTGAAAGCATTTTCATTGCTTTTCATTTAATTTTTATAGGAAACCTAAGAATGAATTCAGTGTTGTAGTAAAAATGTATTTAGCAAGTCATAGACAGAAAGTATGTAACATCTGTAAATGCTGATGTAATCATGCCAAAAATGTAAATCACGTGTTTATTTATGACCCTGTCTTCCGCAGTCTTCCCCATTCAGGTCCCTGAGAATCTCTCTCTCTCTCACTCTCTCTCTCTCTCGCTCTGCAGATTTGGGTGATGGCATTCTGTGTGACATTTGTGTTCACAGTCACCCTGTCTGTGTTTCCTGCTATCACTGCAGATGTGAAGACCAAATTTAGTGGGACCTGGGGTATGTCTGTACTTTGGAGAAAATCCTGTGACATGTCAGCTGTGGGACCTTCAGTTTGATGCTGATTCAAGCTTCTCACTGATTCGATCTCTCTCTACCTCAGAATTATACTTCACACCGGTGTGCTGCTTCCTCACTTTTAATGTAATGGATTTCATTGGCCGGAGTGTAACCTACTACGTTAAGTGGGTGAGTGACCTTCATCTAGGTTATAATCATGCATAGGATGTCTGTCTGTTCACATCAACTAACTGGTCAATCACAAACCTTCTCCTACCTCACATTTTCCACTCAGCCTCCCAAGGAGAGCCGCCTGTTCCCAGTGCTGGTGATGGCACGGCTGGCATTCATCCCATTGTTCATGCTTTGTAATGTGCCAGGCAACAGATACCTGCCAGTGCTCATCTCCCATGATGCAGCCTTCACTGTCATCATGATGCTCTTCTCCATCTCCAGTGGATACTGTATGTGTCTGTCTATGACCTACGCACCACAGTGAGTTACCTTTATGGTCTACAGCTTCTACTTACAACAGGATATTTAAGGAATACAAATGGTTTTAGGAGTGATCCTCCACCACAGACACTTTCTTGTTGGCATGTTGGCAAAAAGTGCTTGACTTTGCTCAGACATTGTATACGTAAAGATGACAAACTAATCAAATTTTGAGACAAATCACCACCAAAATTGAAGTACGGCCTCATAGTGGTAGCAAAGAGAAGGGCAGCTTCAGAAGTATTTTTTTTCCAGCAGATACATTGTATGGACGATGATTTAGTACTGTTTGATTTTGTGACAAACTGCACCAATACTTCAGCAGTGTCACTTAGTGGTGGCTCATGAATGGACAGCCACAGAAAAAATGTTGATCTGGTGAACCAGATTACATTGAGACAATTCATGCAATGATTTTAAATGAAGATTTAAAGGGTGTGGCTCAGTGGGCTAAGCCTGTGTGCCTGTAATCAGAAGGTCACCGGTTCAAACCAAGCCTCCGCATGTCTGGGTCCTTGAGCAAGGCCCTTAATCCCTAGCTCCTTGGGCACCCCAACAGGTGGCTGCCCTTTGCAGACAGCTTACTCTACAAAGAGCAAGTTGAAGGAGGTATAAAGACAATTTTCCCATGGGGATCAATAAAGTATCAATTATTATTTTCTTGGAGAGTTGGGGAGAGCATGTGGGGTGGGAGGGGTACATATTGTAGGGTCCGGGGGTTTAAGAGTGGTCTCTTGTGTCTGTTCCAGTCTTACCCCCCTTTTGCCCCCAGGTTAGTGGACCCCATAGATGGGGAGACCGCAGGAGCCCTGATGACCTTCTTCCTGGCACTGGGTCTGTCTCTGGGGGCAACATTGTCCTTCCCGCTGCGAGCCCTGTTGTATTTCTCCCATTCGGAGTAGGAGCACCCAGCTCCTATCTCTGGCAGGGTGTTTGTCAGCGCCCCCCCCTCCTTCTTCTCACTTAGTTTCCACCCACACAATGAAAGAAGAAACAGAAAAAGCTGTTAGAGTCTGATGTGGCAGAGTGGCTGTTCACACATCAACATACATCCTACGTGATCCAATCACAAGTGGACAGCACTAAACACAAGTATTTACAAATACAAAATGTATAAATAGAAATAAGTTTGAATCTACTGGGAAGTTGGTTTAATATCGGAATGTTGTGACCCATTTGGAAACATCTAAGTGTGTATCATTAATGTTCCATGTAAATTCAGGAAAAATAAATTGTAATTTGTTATAGATGAT
Source organism: Isichthys henryi (assembly GCA_026776945.1). Taxonomy (NCBI): domain Eukaryota; kingdom Metazoa; phylum Chordata; class Actinopteri; order Osteoglossiformes; family Mormyridae; genus Isichthys; species Isichthys henryi. Next base: position 16,412,206 of record JAODJX010000002.1, read on the forward strand.
TTGAAATTTGCACAGATTATATATTTCATGCGCACTTTGATGAAGCTCCCTTATTTATGTCAAAGTTGCTCCAAGCTTTATTGATATTGGTGAAACGTGCCAGTAAGAATGTCACAGAATGTCAGGATCCCCCCATCGGCACGCACTCCAGGCATGCTTAAAGGGAGCAAAGGAACAACACAGGGAACGCGATGGGACAGCACCGGGGGAATCAAAAGCAAGAACATTAATGCACCAAGGGGAACAGCAACGACACAAGGGACAAGCAAGACAACAAGAACCAGGACATAAACTGAACAAACACGGACACAAACAGGGACACCAAAAACAGAAACACAAGACACAAAGGCACCAAGGACGGTGATAATGAAGGAACAGTAGCAGGGGATACATCGATGAAAGGAGGAGTGAAGGGACCAGGAGGGAATAAAAGTGGAACAGAGGGACAGGGAGCAAAGAGGTGAAGGGCGGAGGGAACCAGGGAGCCGGAGGGACCTTAGGCAACGGTGAGGCAGGAGGCGGAGGTGACTCCGAAGGGGATAAGGAGGAAGGCGCAGGCGATTGACGAGGTGTAGCTGGGAGAACCACAGGCGATTGATGAGTGACCACAGGGGGAGCAACAGCCAATGGTCGAGCAGGAGCCGGGGGGACTGAATGCGACCGCCAAGCTGAAGCAAGGGGGAATCGAAGGTAAACCCAGGGGCAGGATGGGTGGGACTCGACACCAGTGCAGGTGTCCTCTCCCTCTGCGGGAGACCGAGAGAAGGGGCCTTGTCCGGGATATGCCATGACGGGGTGTATCCTCCAGAGCGTCTCTGGGGAAGGACTTAGGGTGAGCCCACTCCAGCTCCTCCAACAACTCAAGAGGATCAGGAGCAGGAACCACTGGGGCTGGGGCCACAGGAGCAGGAACTTCAGGGACTGGGGCCAAGGCCACAGGAGCAGGAACCTCAGGGACTGGGGCCAAGGCCACAGGAGCAGGAACCTCGGGGACTGGGGCCAAGGCCACAGGAGCAGGAACCTCAGGGACTGGGGCCGAGGCCATGGGAGACAAGCCTTGGGTGCTGGCGAAGCGGCGAGGAGATGAGCCTCGGGTGCTGGCAAAGTGGAGGATCCTGGAAGGGCTTCCGATACGCCCTTCCGTTTGTGATCTCTCCGCTTCTTTTTGCGGGCTTTTGTTAATACCAGGGGCTATTCCATGAAAATAGCTAAAGAAAGCCAGACTTTCCCGAAAAAGTCAGAATCAAACTAGCAACATCTCTAGACTTAGCCTCAAGATATTTAAGAAGCCCAAATGAATGGATGAATGATAGATTGATCAAATGAGTCGGAAAGCGTGTAAAATGAGAGTGGTGTTTGATGGAGCTGTATGAAAAAAAACAAAGATGTAATCGCTAAAAAGGCAATCCTGTGACCATAGATAAAGCCGGGGAGTTGGCTTGACAAAGAATTGCAGACAGACTAAATGCATAAATTATGTAAATGTTACAAGTGCCTAGTACGGTGGTATGGTGGTACAGTGGTTTATGCTATTGCCTTCCACCGCAAAGGTTCCTGGTTTGATCCCCATAGCCAACGGGGACCTGTCTGCGTTGTATACTGTATAATGTTATAATTACTGTATAATCTTATTCTGTATTATTTGATCTCTGTAAAGTACTTTCAATCTCACCCGTGTGAAATGTTCTGCACAAATAACCGTATTGTCATGGTCCCCGGGCGTGGTCCAGCGGAAGCAACCAATTAGACGCTAATACAGGATACTACAAAGGGAAGGCACACGCAACTAAGGTTGCTAAGTATTTGCCAATGTCCAATTGCAATACCGAGCGTTTTCTCGTCCATTGCCTTTCCCTCCTTCCTTTCTGCTTCCGTCTGCCTTTCGTGTACTCCTTACCCTGCTTGCCTTCATTCCCCAGACCAGCCCTCGACCCTGAACCTCCTGCCCTGCCTTCCCTGCCAGCCCCAGACCTCTCGTCTCCCCTTCCCTGTGTCTCTGTGTCCCCTGCCTGCCCATTGGACTGACCACCCCAGCTTCTGACCTTCCCTTCCGACCACGAATATTCTACTTGTCTCGCCCTTTGAAAGCCCTTTGCCTTTTTGATCTAATAAAGATCATTTTGTCCTGCACTTCTTGGTCCGTCCTTCCCTGCCGGAACAATCCTGACACGTATCTTGTCTTTGCTTTTTACTAAAAAAATTTCAGTGTACTGTGACTAACAAAAAAAATATATCTTACTGTTTATATTATTTTAACGGATTTTTTTTTAGTTTCAGTCATTGCAGTTCATGTTTGACCTTTGTAATATGAATATACTTTTATTTAAATTATTTTGGAATTATTTGGAATGCTGAGACGTGATTTTTTTAAGCTTTATTATATTTATTACATGACATAAGTAGTGAGAGTGTGGAATTTCGTCTGATGGAACGATCTTTTGGGAATCTGTTCCCACATGTCGGACGTTCTTTGAAACAACGCTTAACTAAGCCAGACAGTTAACCTGGTCCGGAGCAGATTTGTTGACTCGCCTAAGTTACCATGGTAGCTCAGCCGGGATTCTCTTAATACATGTTGATGGAACGGAACTCCCACATAAATGAGCCAGACTTGTCAAAATAAGTCAGACTTTCCCTTAATCCTGCTTCGTGGAATAACCCAAGTGTGAATTGTGGAATTACCCCACTAATAGGTGTGAACAGAACCCAAGTTTAGAGAGCAGCACTGAGGTCCAGGGGTCTTCTCAGCTCTATCAGTTCTGATAACTTGATAAAGTCAACATTATTAATTATACTGACAATATTAAATATTTAGTTAATGTAGTTAGTTTAAGTTAGTTAATGTATTATATACATTATAATACAAACCTCTGCTATACATTATTTACTGGTGGTGTGTTTTAGGGCATTTTAAATAGGGTTGTTTTTTTGTTTTTTTTGTAATGGTCCCCGCAAGGTCAAATAACAGGTTTTTATCCCCACAATGTAATATAATACACACACACACAGCCACAGGTTTGTAATTACATCTTTGTGTGGCCTCTCCATTTGTTTCTGTGGGGAAAATATTTAATCACAACATGATGACCTTAACCCCTACCGAGCCCTAACCTTAACCATAAATAAGCAAACAAAATACAAGACTTTTGGCATTTTTAATATTTTGCTTGCATTCATAGACCACATACTTTACCACGGTGGACTAGAGTTTCTTTCTCAGTGTTTCCAGATGATTTTAGTTAAACGCTGTTAAATGATTGGCAGTTGAAGAACTAGTGCAGAGACACAAATAAATGTATTTCATAGAAATGGTAAAACACACTGCAGATCTCTCTGTAGCTCACGTCGCTACCTGCCCAGCACTGTTGTTGTGGCATGAGGTGCCACTGATATGATACGGAGCTCATGTGACTGTCTGCACTGCTTTCCACCCTTAGGGCAGCTACAGACCGCTGTGTATATCCATTCCCCTCTGCCTGTGCCAGAGCTTGTGTGACTGTGTCTGCACTGTTTTCCTCCCTTAGGGCAGCTACACACCACTGTGTATATTCATTGCCCTCTGCCAGCTGCTGTTATTGCCGCAGAATAGTAAATTGGCCTATGGTTCTTGTAGAACCCTGTAATTTCCTCATTATTTAATCTTGAATAAAATGTAAGTAATTTATCCCTTGATGAAAAATGTAATAAATCACAATAATGTAATATTTTTTTACTGATGTAAAAATGTTTTACCTTATTACATTAATGGGAATTTATAGTTACAAGTTGACCATTTTTACAATAATCATTGTTACTGCAAACAAAATGCTCGATTCAGTCTACTGTAGATGATTGTAATGAAATAAAAGTATCCAATGTATGTAGTAGTAGGTATCCAGTGCATGTAGCATATTCATTAAATCCATTCATGTCTTTAATATGTACAGTATGTTTGCTCATTGTCATATTATTCTGATACATTCTAGTGAGGAACAAAAATTAATTTTTCTCAATTGTTTGCGGACATTTCATGAGACTATGCCTCATTTTCACAGTATAAATCCAAATACAGGAACCTTTATGAAAATCTTACTGTTATGTTCGCGGTCCGTCGGGCAGGCAGGCAGCGGATAAGGATGAGGCAGACAGGCTAAGATCTAGATACGAGGGTTTACAGAAGGGACCGGGGGAACACACCGAGCAACGAAGTACTAAAATCACTGACAGATCTGGGGAACTGACTCAGACACGGACTGAAATACACAGGACAAGCCGGAAATAACAGCAAACAGCTGAGAACCATCAGGGTCTCTCACGAGGTTAATGAGGGGGCGTGACACACTTGAGAAACGGACGAGCGCATCATGACACTTACAATGTTCAAATCATGCACACCGTCACCAAAGCAGCGTTGTGTGCCAAAGTTGCGGCCACAATCTATCAATGAATGAAACTTATACTTCAGTATTTACACAACTGGAGTAGGGGGTACTACAGAAACTACAGGATTGGGTAGCTACAGGAACGCTAGCACAGGTTCCCGACACAAACTTTAAAGTGCAGGTTCACTTTCCAAAAGCCTACGAATAAGTGAGTTATTCCAGGTTATATGCCACACCTTAGGCCGGTTAATACCATTATATTACATGTCTGTGGCCGCTGGTGCAGTTTACTCTTGTGCTTTAGGCCTGAGCAGCCACTGTGCCTTGGCGGAAGGTGGTCCGGCTGCCCAGAAACCATTACCATGAGGGGAAGGGCACAGCTTTCAGAGCGTACTGCTGCTGAACACCCCAGAAACTATGGCAGGGGTCCGAAAATCAACACTGCGCAAGCGCAAAGAACTGCCCAACATTAGCCTAAGTCAGGGTTTGGCAATTAGTTTAAACCATAGGCCCCTTTGTTCAACAGTGCTCTATAAAAATTGCAGCTATGTTTCAAATGAGTTTTGTCTGAGTATTAGTTATTTTAAGAATAACCATAAAATAATTCAGCCTTTTCAGGGTTGGAATTTAGCATACTAATTAGTAAGATATAAAGTCACATTTGTTGGGAAATAAATAAGTCATGTAACCCTATTCAAATAGTTGTCTACATCAGACAGCTTTTGTGAGGTACAAAAAAAAGAGGGCAAATATTTTTCTAGGTATGTTGATCTGGCCCGCAGACCGCCATTGACCGAGCCTACCACCTATAATGTAGTGGTTCTACAGCTCAACAGCTAAAATTTCTTTTATATCATTTCTGAATTTGAGTATAAGTAGTAAAAGGTGGTCTTTTTAGTTATGCAAATGGTTTCATTATTTTGAATCTTAAAATAACTAATGGAATGAAACACCCAGTTACTACATCATATAAAACTCCAGCTTCAGTGACTATATTCTTCAATGCCTACTGCCTAGTGTCCCCTATGTTATTGTTGTCGTTTAATAGATTAAAAAGTCTTTCTGTGACAACTGACTCTTTTTTTTGTGATACATCATGAAGTATTTCATCAACATTAAGTATTTCGTCATTAAAACCAATCTCATCCAACATGACATTTATGTTTTTACAGTACTGTGCAAAAGTTTTAGGCAGTCAAAAAAAAAAGGTTTAAATAACTGTCATGTTGGTGTAAAACTATGCTGTTACGCCTGGCAAAGTGTGTCAGCGTAGCCGTTTCAAAACCTCTGCTAAAATAACCCCTATTATTTCCAGCAGCCATACAATACACCCATGTATTTTTTGACCTGACCACTGGCCAACCTCATATATCTATTCAATATCTCGTTAACTTTTGTGAAATTTAATAAATACATGGAATAGTTCAGGTGCCACTGAGGAGAGATTTGGGAACTGAAGTGGTGTTCATCTAGCTATCCAAGCAGATATCAGTAACTTTTTGGAGAATAGAAGACATTTTTACTAGTTTTTATTGTGTTACTCCTAATTTTCATATGTTCTTATATTAAATTATATTTTTTTGTTCTAAGAAAATGTGCACTTACTACCCAGATAAACAGCTTTAAACATTTCTTTTGAGTGCCTAAGACTTTTGCACAGTGTACCAGAGTACCTGGAGGAAACCCTACGACGACATGGGGAGAACATGCAAACTCCACACACATGTGACCCAGGCAGGGATTCGAACCCGCGTCTCAGAGGTGTGAGGCGACAGCACCACCATGCCGCCCCAGAGTTCACATCAATAAACTATATTTACAAATGTTTTTTTGTTTTGTTTTTTTTTATTAATTACAGTGGTACCTCGACTCACGAACTTAATTCATTAGAGGACTCAGTTCGTGACCGGAAAAGTACGCGATCTGAATCAATTTTTCCCATTTAAAATAATGTAAATACAAATAATTCGTTAAAACCCAAGAAACACTGATTTTTAAAAATTTTTATGTTTTTCTGTGACCAAGAATATAGACTTAAATTAAAATAACCTTAATTATACACAAACAATGCTAAATTAAATAAAACAGTACAACTGAGAATATGATTATTGGCGGGCTGGTCGCTGGAAAGACGCCAAAACATGAAAAAGAACCACAAAATATCCCCCCCCCCAAAAAAAAAACAAAAAAACAAAAAACTAAACAATTAACATTAAAAGACTGAGTAACAGTAAAAAACAACACAGTAACTTCGAAAATTTGACTTTTTTTTATTATACTGTACATTATTTTCATTTGCTTAAATTTTTATGTACATTTCGTGATGCCACGCGTTGTATGGCGATGAACTTTTGTTTGTATTGTAAACAAACAATATGCAGTTGCCGCTATGTGTGGATTAAGAATATACACTTAAATAGGAGTTACTTAATAATTTATGCTATTAATGAAGTATTGTAATTTTGTGTATAGATATGCGACTGTTAATCAATCACTGAAAGGTGCCGCTATAGCAGAACGTTCTGTCTCTCTATATATCTTTTGTTCTTTTTTCAGATATTCGACCTCTGAAGGGACATAGTAAAGACATACATCTACAACAAGTTTTTTATACATTCCACAACCGTTCTTGGGTATAATGTACACTTCTTCGTGTTTCGGGTGGTTCTTTTGGGGCACAGTTGGGTGATGTTTGTGTGCTCGCAGCTTGACACAAACTGCTACAAAAAAATTTCGAACATCTGGTTGGTGACCCGATTTGTTTGTGAACAGGACTGTTCGTAGTTCGAGGTACCGCTGTATTATTAAGAACTCGTTTGAATTTAACGTGATAGTTCAACCGAGATGTTTTATTAGTTTATTAATGTATATTTAGATTGATAGCGATATGCTTTATGGATTATAACTGCATATTGCATAAGAATTATCTCACTGTCATGTTTTATTAGGTTAGTAATGTATATGGAGAATACTAAACCTATTTTATGTAAGTAATAACCAATAAAACATGTTGCCATCCAGCTAAAAATGCGGCTGTAATCGATAAAACTTATTGCTGTCGAGCCAAACATTCATTAATAAACTAGTAAAACACGTCGATAGTATTATGAAGATAAATGCAATCAAGTTCTCAATATTTAATCCAAACACGCTTTAAAAAAAAAAACATTTTTAAACATTGATAATTGATGTGAACTCCTATTGTAGCAGAAAGGGAGGCAATGTGGCGCGTTTCCCCGAGGATGATCCGGCTCGCAAGATCCTCATTGCTGAGGACCCAAGCGACTGGACCAGGCAAAGGAGATGCCCATGCCCGTGTCGGCTTGGGGGGCGTTGCCAACCGGAATGCTACCCCACCTTCACCTGACTTAATGTATACCTATTGATATGTGTAATGGGTAAACCCATTGTTATTTACTGTTTACTGATTAATAAAACCATCCCGCGTACCATCCCATTCAGGCAGGCTACCTGAATGTAAAGTATGACTGGATTACAACTCCATTACATCAGGAAATCATTCTGGTATTTAATCACTGACCACAAGTCCTGGTCCTCATCCTGAAGCACTGATGTTACCTACTGTATATAATTTGTAGCAATTTCTTTGGTTTTATATTTTATTTTCATATTGTGTGTTACATCTGAAATTTAAAGTAACCTTAGTTATAATTAAAGAATTTAATCACATACTGATTTACTACTGTGATTCGCCTGGTGTGAGGTTATAGAAAATTAATCAACACCCTTCAGACCAATCAGATTTGAAAACAATAGTTTTCAAATAGTGCTAGGGTTTAATTTTCCAAAAACAGGTTTGATTTACTTCCTCTTGAATGTAAAGTGAAATGGAACAACTTACCATTTGCTCTAGTATCAACACAGTGTTAAAGCATCTAGGAAAAAGGAAGCAAACTTAGTCGTTTGATAAATTGCACGGCAGATCATTCAGTTCATGCCTTTCCTTAGCTGTAAATTATTTCTCATAGCTGTTTCACGCCAACTCTTTCTCTAACTAATGTGGTAAGTATTATTGAAAACCAAGGGCGTACGTTTGGTTTCTACACTGGTATAGACTAAATCAGCCTCGAAACCCCGCCCCCCTAAACGCACAGGGTACTCTCACAATATCGGTGGGGTCCCGTCCCTTCTCTCCATGCCTAAATCTATGCCATTGCTGATAGTTGGTCAGTTAACCTGGCTAAGGCTGCTAAGCCTATGAACAGTGTATTTAGCTTATTTGAAACGGACACTGTAACTAATGGGACAAATGGAGTTGAATAACAGCCAACATATATCTTTCTTACTCATAATACTCACAGCTGAGGCAGTAAGCAGTCAAATATATCAAAAAATACTAAGGAGTATATGATCCATTATTATAATTTCAGAAGTGTTTCATGATTCTTCTAGGTGTGGAAAGGCCGTTGGAGGTTTGTATCTATACGACTAACATTCCTATACATTCCCAACTGCAGAACAGGAGAAATTAACATTTCAGAGCTCGTTCCTGCACCACATAACACAACCTCCGACTTCATTGCGACTTTCAGGTATCACTTCAACAATCATTCATACAAAAATGATTACATTACTGCTACGCCTCCACTGGTTTCAAGTATAAACATCAGTACTGTTGTTGCTAGTCTATTAACAGAACCACTGTTACACCACTAGCAAATCAGTATAATATATATTTTTATATATACTGTTATTCCATTGCCACGTATTCTATCGATCCACCTGTCGCTCGAGTCACAGTTTTTTAACTGAACAAAATAAATATCTAAACATACGAATCAACTGTAGAATGTGCTACAGTCATTATCGGGGCGGGGCGGTGCGGTGCAGTTTCTTGCGCTTCTGTTAAAGCCTACACGCTTCTCCTCGCTTTTGCGTCATTAGGGTATTTCCGTGCTTTTTTGGAGGGGTGGGACGGCCAAGCGATCGGCATGGGAAAGCGACTTCGCCGTGTTGCGCTGAGCTGTTGCAGCACGTAAACGTTTCAGTCGGACAGAAGTTACAATTGTTATAAATCAACTTATTCGCTTAGACAAGGCCGGAAGCTTAGAAGGTTACACGGCTCAGTGAATACGTCTGGCGGATTTCGGAAGCATAAAAAATGGATGGTAAGTTTACACGTACTGCAAGAACATAGTTTCCCCCCCCCCCTAAAAGTCTTTTCTGTTTGTTTTCGTGTAGGGGAAAACCCCCTTTTCACTGCGCTAATACAGCAGGAGGAGCCACCAATGAAAGACTGTCAGGGATATCAGTTGCCTGATTGTTACCGAAAGTATTTTAAGCTACTTTTCCTGGTTGTAGTTTCTGTTATGGTGCGTATATTTTGATCGTCCTGCAGCCCCGAAATTGACACCTGCGATCGGGGGCTTTATCGGCCGGTTTCGTTTTCTCTTTTGGTGTTTCTGTACATCACACATCACTTGCAACTGGTTGGTCAGATTTAGATGGCTTCTGCTGAAGGTGTCTCAGTCGGGGTTTTAAAAACTTGTTACGGAGGTTACCCTTGGATTTTGCGTTTAATTCTTTAGAAACCAGTTCGGAGAGCCGAATCCAGTAATTGTGACGTTGCGTTAATCACATATAGCGCCAGCAACTGCTGCATTAATGTACTGGCTCACACTTGTGACTGAAGCTCATTAACAATCACTGCTGATACCTGTGGAGGTGAAACCAGAATGCGAATGACGTGGACAGAGATGCCCAGGAACACTAAGAAAAAGACCCGTCAGTTGATATGGAGTAGTGTCGACACCCCATCCTATTTACATACTAATCAAGTCTGATGGTTTTGAATAGCAGTCATGGAGTACTAGTCACAACTGTTTCCCACAGAAAAAAATCAAATCTATCAGATCTGCCAAAATGAGTCAATAAAAACCGAGTATCCTACATATTGGATGTAATTTGCTTTGAAGATTTTTCATCCAAAAGTTACATAATAAAAGTGTATAATTGTATAGAAATTATATAAATCTATCTATCTATTAAGCAAGAAAAGGCATCTGTTGGAACAGAGAAAGAGGTATGTGGTGTTGGGATTTGGAGGAAGTTGGCCACGCTGGTTGTATGACAGCGAATATAAGTGATGACAATGCATTTCATTGTGTGATCAGCTCAGGACCAGCCTTGCCCTACTACACGACAGCACTCTACATATTCACACTGAGACATCACTGAATGTCACACAGAGTTTTGTCATCAAAGTATATAGTTATCACTGTTTGTCTGAGGAGGAGAGGCCTTGTGTAGCCTGGGATATAGCTGATGACTGGGGGGTAAGAGCTTCCCAGGGCGGTGCAGGCCTGCAGTGAGTGCCGAGCTGTTGACGGAGCCTGCAGTGGAATGAGCAGTGCTACTGGACGGGCTCTCTTGTGGTGTGATTACGTACCCCTGGCTAAAAGCAGACTGTACCTGCGATGTGCGACTGTACCTGCGATGTGCGACTGTACCTGTGATGTGAGCCTTCTTGTGGCCACGGGCAGGAAAGCATATGAATCAATCAATGTATAAATGAATCAATCAAGCCAGAATGAGGAAATGGCTGAAAATAAGGAAAGAGAAGTTGAATGAGTGTCTAACTGAATATTCTTCTCAGCATCTATGCTTTCATGGTCTTCTTTGCTTTCACTGCTAAGGCTTTACAGTAAGTAAACATAAAACATGTCTGGTCACTCCATGGGATTGACAGTGAACATTTTGTAAAAGGCAGGTTGGTTAATGCTCTTGGGACTGTCTGTAAAGGAGGGATTTAGGGTGAGATTGCAGCAACATGAGAGCTGAGATTTACACTCTGTCCTCCTTACTGGCTCCTGGTGATGTTAGTAAGTTAAGTTTGTAAGATGTGCAGAGCTAATTCAGAGAGTAGGATGAGGTAAGTAAAGCCTGATTTATGATTCTGTGTAGAATCTGTGCCATTGGTAGCGGCACAGGCCCATATCCTATGCTGTAACCTGATGCCTGTCCAGGGACATGGATTCTATGACAAATTCAGGGAGCCCAACACTTTGTGGGGGCCCCAAAATCCCCCCCCCCCCCATTAAAATGAACTGAGCGATTGAACGTACCAACCAAAGCAGGGGGCCAAAGGTGATATTTTCCCAGGGGGCACTGGATGTCTAGCTACTCCCCTATGGCTGTCGTTACGTTTTTGGGGAGGTATGTGTCAGGCTGAGGTGCAGGACTCACAACTACCAACAACATACTGTAAATTCTACACAGAAGTATAAATCAGTCTTAAGACGTTTATAGAGTAATTTTGAGAGCAGTACTGATTACCACACAATGCCAGATATTTATGCCTGCTGTCACGATCGGTCCGTTCACCGGTGAAGCGGGCGATCGTGCGTGCTGGCGAGCGAGCAGTGATCACGCAGGCAAGCAGAATACGGGGAAAAACAGGTCTTTACTGGGGAACGAGTACTCACACTCACGAACATCAATGACAGACAGGGAACTGAAGCAAGACACGGACTGAAATACACAGGACTAAAGCAAAGTAACTAGACACAGCTGGGTACAATCAGGGAATCACACGTGGGTAACCAGGAGGGCGTGGCACACATGAGGAACGGACAAGCGGTCATGACACCTGCTTAATGCTGTTGTGTCATATGGTTTCCTTCTACATATAGGCTCTAAATGTAAGTCTTCAGCCTTCTGTGTGAATTTTAATGTGTTAAGTACGTTTTAATATGTGAAAATTGAAGTTGTTTTTTGATGGAGAAGCAGAACAGGAGAGGTGACTGTATGGGTGGCTGTGTGTGTGTAGGTATTATCTCAGTGACACTGTGTCATGTTGGAAGTGGTTAGTCTGCCACGCACTTAAGCCTAGATCATGCTGTTCCTTGTGCGCTTTCGGGCTGTGGCCGGTCATGAGTGCAGGTTCTTGTGTACACACTACATTTGTCCATGGACACAGATGGTTGTGGTCGCCACATGCATAGCATATAGATGATCCATCAGAGCACCAGATGTATCACAAAAAAACACATGCAAGCAGTGTAGTGAAATGGGTAAAATTTTTATGATCAGTTTCAAAGTTGTTACTAGGCTTGGGCGTTACTAAGATAATATGGCACACAGCAGCATTTTCAAATCTTTGCAACAAAATTACACCCCCCCCCCCGCCAACCCAGTCCTCTTGGTGAATTTTATCGTCAAGATTTAAAAATTTTTTAAATGGGGGTGCAGTGGTTAGCACTGTTGCCTCACACCTCTGGGACCCGGGTTCGAGTCTCCGCCTGGGTCGCATGTGTGTGGACTTTGCGTGTTCTCCCCATGTCGTCGTGGGGTTTCCTCCGGGTACTCCGGTTTCCCCCCACAGTCCAAAAACATGCTGAGGCTAATTGGAAAATGGATGGATGTTATCTATGGTATGGAAAATTACATGCAGAATTTTTTTTAAGATAATATAGTAATGACTGCAGTGGTATATTGGTGGATGTTATTTGTGCACAAACAGCAAAGGTGCACAAGAGCTTGCGTGTAGCTCAGTGGGTTAAGATTGCGTGTGTTGTTTCAGTTTGATTTGGGGAAGCAAGCATTTATTAAATTGTTCTGAAGGCTTGACCTGAGAGCACCCTTGTCATTCAGGAACATGATAACATGGTTGCATATATTTACATTTGGAAACCAAAGATAATTGAGTTTTGCTGGACTACTACCGAGTCAACAGCTTAAATGAAAGTATTTATTTAATTCATACAGCTGTTGGCTGTCTTCCTGTTCATGGAAGCCCTCAACACAGATAAACGATGGCAGTTTGACCTTTGGAACAAGCAAACGTTTTGGATGCACAGCTGAAACTTGCCATTTCTTAGTACGCTTTAAAGGATTCGCTTATTTGTTTCACATGTTTTTCCACTTCAGGAAACTGGAGCAAATGCCTTTTAATGTGGTGAGAAAATTAGAGTGTGTCATTGTTGGTCACCCTGTTACAAAGGCTTGAGAGCAAAAGCAGCATGCAGTGTGGAAAGTTCCAGATGTACAGATCAATGCATCTTATATTAACATACAATGCTGCTTTACTTGTGAGCACAATGTCTTCATTTGCCATGTTTCTCGTCGCTTTTAGGAAAAAAAAAAAATGTCGACTTTATTCCAAGAATATTTCTCAGAATTTAAGTTTTCAGATTGGCCAGGAAATATTATGGCAAGTGTGTCTCAGGTAAAGTTGTATTACTACATGTACAATGTAATAATCTATATACTACAAGTGTGTTTGCTAGGGTTGGCATGAGTAAATGGTGTCCTGTAGTTGTGTACTGAGCATATAGCAACTCTGGATATAACGGACTGTTTTGCCAGGTCCCTTGAAGTCTGTTATAACTGGATTTTACTGTAATCAGAAGTGACTCCATCACTAACTGGAGGCAGGATTCAAACCTATACTGGAGCTGCAAGGCGCAATGCTATTCAGGGTTCACCATGTCACCCAGAACACAAACAGGAGAGAGTACAGTGAAAATGCAGTGTTACTGACTTCCCATCAAGTTTGCAAAATTAAGCAGGAGGTTAGCAGGTGACTGTGAAACGTAAGACCCAGAAACACAGAGAGGTTTCAGGGTCCAACCTGTGCCTCAAAGGAAGGAAGATGATAGGCACACAAAGGAGCCGGGGAAGGGGGCGGGAGAATGCAGGAAGTGGTTAAGGGTGTGGGGTGGCAGTGCGAGAGAGAGCCGGTTTGCACGGAGTTTAGAAAGAGCGCTTCTCAGAAAGGTGCAGGGACAGGCACTGACACGTTCCGGAGGTGCTGTCCGCCACAGTATGCTGCACCTACTGTATGGAGCGCCTCAGAGCGGCTCACTGCTTATATCTGCCCTGGTTATTTGTTCTAAAACATGTCTGGCACAGGCAAACTAATCCTAAATTCAACACTCAGCCACCAGAATGTTGTCAGATATGACCTATTATATAGATGTTTTATAGTGTTCAGTCAAATGAAGTGGGCAGTGTCTCTTGACAGAGGCCCTCAGAGCACACTGTGTGCTGGTGTCCAATGAAGATGTTTATTATACCTCCATCTACAAGCTGCTTATCCTGGTCAGGGTCTGGAGGGGCCAGGCGGACAGGAAGGAGGCGGGGCTACATCCTGTTAGGGTTGCCCGTCCACTGCTGGGCATTTAGTATGTGTTGGGACTTTGTGAGGAAAACCACACAACACAGGGAGAACATGCAGACTGTGCGCTCACAGGGAGTGGGTGTGAGATCCACACCCTTAGCCCTGGAAGCCATCCTTAAGAACCTAATTACTTGGGCATAATTGTGACATTTATTTGGCATGTAGTAGGATTCCAGTCACATCATTGAACATGGGCTGTAAATCATGTATTTTGGCATTCCCAGCATTTGATTGTTTGTAATATTTTAAGTGGAATCAGCCAGTATTTTATTTTTAAGTCCTTTAGTTGATACCTCTGGGTGAGCAATAATTTACATTATGAATGATGCTGTATTCAGTTGAAAGGGGGGCAACACCAGAGTAATACCTAGTAATTTTAAACCATTTTAGTTAAGCCTATAGGTAGGGTAAATGCTATTGGATGCAGTTTAAATCATTAGACATTACAGCCCATCCATCCATTTTCTGAAACTGCTTGTCCTATTCAGGGTCGAGGGGGATCCGGAGCCTATGGGCACAAGGGAATAACTCAGGATGGGGCACCAACCCATTCCAAGGCACACTCACACACCATTCACTCACACATGCACACCTACAGTTAACCTCAGCATATTTTTGGACTGGGGGGGGGGGACTGGAATTCCTGGAGGAAACCCCACAACAACAGGCACATTCCACACACGGGAGCCATGATGGAAACTCAAACCCTAGTTCCAGAAGTGTGAGGTAGCAATGCCAATCACTGTGCCATCTTGCTGCCCCTCACTACAGCCCAATCAAAGGTAATTGGCAAAGAGGCCAGCTAGACTGAAAATCAGCATACAGATGGGTTGTGAGGATCAGGAATGTAGCAGAGGCTTCATTCAAATACTGATTTACACAATTCTACAGAAAGTGGGGTGCTAACATAGCATAGATGAGTAAAGGAACGTGCCGCAGGAATATTTATTCTATGGAAAACGGTTATTGTGTTACTAACACTGACTGTTAATAAAAGGTTTTTCTTTGTTGAAGTTTTAGCATCAAGTACATATGAAGCAAGTTAGGAAGTAAATACATTTGTGAAAGGAATTTCTTTAAATTTGTTGACGGAAAGAATGATATTGAATGATTAAGCACCTTTTCCCTGGTTACTCTGAGCTGTGAGCTGTAGCATGTTAATGGAGCTTCCACAGTACGTAAACAGGAGTGGTGTTTGGTGCCCTTCTGAAACCGCATTCACCTATAATTGTGGAAGCCAGTCTATTTTCAGAAAAACTGTTTCTATTCTTATTTTTAAATGCCATGCTTATCATTATCGCCGCAAAAAAAAAAAAAAGTTGTAGCTAAAATTAATTTGCAAAACAGGAAAACATTTTAATGATGACGTCTTTTCTGAGCAAGGGCAAGGAGGTGGTAGCTTATGGCCATACGCGTGTAACTAAATATCATGGACATTTATACTGCAGATAGTCACTGCTTTTATAAATCAGTGTTACACAAATGGCACTGCTATAATGTAAATATCACTGCCTTATGATTTTGGTTAACGTGCATCTCTTCTTTCTGAACAGTTCTGTGTAACTGGGGTCTAACCACCATGAGCCAAGGTAAGGAAACCCATTTATATTCTGCCATGTACTATCTATACCATGTACTCAGATCTATTGTTTGAGTTTTTGATACCTGGAATATTCTAAAAACAGAAGACTTAATGACTTAATGTTTGTCATTTAATGGAAGGCTTATGGAGGCATTTCTCAAGAATGTGCTAGTAACTATATTCCATGAGTGAATATGGAGTTTTGGACTTGTTGGCCACCACAGAAACTTTCTTGTTAGTGTTATAACTCAAAAAGTAATTGACAGATTTTTTTTCAAACTTTGAAGACACATTTTAGGTGTGACGAACTGTCAGATTCTGATACAAATTGCCCTGTAATTGAAGAAACACCACTAAATGGCAACAAAGGGAAGGGTGAAAGCAAATGACATTTGACCTTGTCGAGGGATTCTGTAGAAGACGCTTCTAACTCTAAAAGTATTTGACTGAAGTATCAAACTTTGCAGACAAATGCTATGAATATTTATCTGGAAGTGCTCAAATTTTGAGCCAATTGCACCAAAACTGAAGCAACAGTGCTTAGTGGCAACAAAGAGATGGGTGACTGCAGAAGATGCTTGATCTTGTAAACAGCATAACACTATTTGATTTTATAACTCCGTTTAGTGTATTCGTTCTTTGATGAATCTTATTACCACTTTACAAAAACATTATATGGTTGAAAACTTGGATCACAGACAAAACCTGTAGCACTAGGCAACAGTGGACGGAAAGGGAGCCTGCAGGAGCCATTTTGTGAACGCAGGAAATGTGAAAGCATGGATATTCTAAAATGAAATTAATATATTTTTATCGGTAGCAATCTAATAGCTGGTCTGCGTAATTTATCGTTGGGGAATTTAATTGTGTTGCTTAGCTCTAGTCCTAGTCATGTTTGGGACTAGAAAGAAGAAACGGGTATCTGGTGAACCTGATTACACTGAGACAAGTTTAATAAATTTGATTTTATTGAAATTAGATTTTTTTGGGGAGGTGAGGATACTGTGCTGGGTAGGCTTGGGTGGTATTACAGAAATATTTACATTATACCTTGGTATTGTCGCTCTGTGCCAAAATACTGGAGTAGCAATGCTTTTGAAAATAGTCTAAATACTGTAAATAGTAGTAGGACGCGATGTTGGTATGAAAAATTATATACTTCCCAAACTTATTGTATGGGTGCTAGCCATAGAGGCTGGATGGTGTGGGGGAGAAGTAGGAATTAGAAGGGGGAGGAAGGTTATGATAGGGCTGTCTGAGGGATACAATCCTGTTGTGTCGACAGCAACTAATTGTATTTATAATTTCAGTGAATTTCTAACAATAGAAATTGTTAGAATGAATGGTGAAATGATTTTAACTTTCTGTGGCTTAGGTATTGACAAGTGAGTCATTAGAATCATGATTTGTTTTCTTTTAAATAAACAAAACCATCCATGTTTCGGCAGACTTGCAGGAGAAGGCAGGGCACCTGAAATGGTCTGCGGTATCACGTCTGTCTTTGCCTGCAGGCACCCCTTTTCTGGAGATCATTGAGCAGCCCAAGCAGAGAGGCATGCGATTCAGGTACAAGTGTGAGGGCAGATCAGCGGGAAGCATCCCAGGAGAGAACAGTAATGACACCACAAAGACTCATCCTGCCATTAAGGTGAGCGTGTCTGCTTTACCTACCGTGTGTACAGTGACAATCAAATTACTAACAATCCGCAGCTTGTTTTGAGGGCCAAAGGATGGTTTGTAGCACAGATAACCTCTTTACTTCAAGGCATCATTTTTTCTTAAAATGTCCTTAGGATCCCACTTAAACAAATTCAGAAAATGAAAAAAGACAACAAATTCAAAGGGCTGCAAACTGACATTAACAATTTTTTAAATTAGACTAATTTTAATAAATAAAAATACAAAAATAACCTTTTTAATTGTAAGGGCGTAAAACTAATAATATGTCGACAGTACTGTTTGTTACTGGGGTTTTTCTGACTTCCTCACAACTCATTCCAGTTGTGGAATTTTTCTTCTGGTTTTTCACTTTACACATCGTTTATGCAGAAATTTGGTTAACTGATGAGCATCCTGTGGTGGTGCCGAGTTTAAAACAGGGTTCCTACTCTTTTTAGGACATTATTTTCCAGGATTTTTCTAGGATATTTTTATGACCCACATTCATTTTTACATTACAGTTGACAAGAAGGCTTCCAGTGAAGTCACCTTTAAAGATTTTGCAGTCAAACACAGGCCCTGTTAAAGAATAACTTCACTATAAAATATCCTGACACCTTAAAATTTCCTACAGTACATCCCATAACTGAAAACCCACACTTTTTCCTTAAATGAAATGTTGACATGATGAAAAAGGCTTATTGTGCATCTAGTGCTACAACAACCGTTTAATCAAACTGGCTTGTTTTATACATTGTCTATAGAATACTTCATTCATCAGTGATTCGTTTATCCTTCACTACTTTTAGATTTTACAGTGCTATGTTGCATATTTTGATTATGCAATATATAACCATCCATCCATCCATCCATCCATTTTCCAAACCGCTTATCCTACAGGGTCGCGGGGGGTCCGGAGCCTATCCCGGA
>JAODJX010000002.1:16437314-16463233 GCA_026776945.1 Isichthys henryi
TTGGACTGTGGGGGGAAACCGGAGTACCCGGAGGAAACCCCACGACGACATGGGGAGAATATGCAAACTCCGCACACAGGTGACCCTGGCGGAGACTTGAACCTGGGTCCCAGAGGTGTGAGGCAACAGTGCTAACCACTGCACCACCATGCCGCCCCAAGCTAGAAGTCATGATTGTCCAATAAGAGATGACGGTCATGATGTCTAGTTTAAGTTATCAAGCTGTTTATTTGGGTGTTTTGTTCTGCTTTCTTAGTTTGTTTAATCAGAATTCTAATCAAGTCTTTTGTTCAATTGCTCCAGCTCTTGTGTAACAAGGATCTGTTTGTCGTCAAAGCAAATGAAAGCCTTAACTTTAAACAACGATAGATCTTGTAGCCTTAACAGAGAACCCAAGTCTAATGACTGTCACAAGCAGTCTGACACTGGCAGTGTCTAGCTGGAAAGAAGAACAAGAAAATATTTTTTTCTTTACTTTTTTGATCCTCCTTCTTCTTAGGAGCCCCTAACACAGCAGAGCTGAAGATTTGCCGAATTGACAGGAATGCTGGGAGCTGTCGAGGCGGGGATGAAGTCTTCCTGCTGTGTGATAAAGTTCAGAAAGGTCTGTCTGTGTATCACCTTTTGTTATGTATTGTTGTTAAAAATTTAAATGCATACGTTGTTAAATTCATGCGCCATTTGAAGACTGCACCCCAGACCTTTTCTGGGTCCTAATCAAATACACAGTATGTAATATGATGTAATTAACTAACTAACTGGCTCATATTGGTCAAAAAGTGCAACTGAGCACTTAAGAAATCAGATGTGATTTTAATATTTAATAAAATATATGATAAAGTTCAAGTAATAAGACACAGAATTTGTTATATCAATGAAACTTAGACCAGATAGAATTACTTATTCGTCATTTATGTTAATGGACTAAAACAAATATTGTATTAAGCAGTAAATCAACATCTAATTTATAAGGTGGCTTTTTAGGATGCGAGTTCTTGATCTCTGTCATGTTGTGTCCTGCAGTAAAGTCATGTCAGTAGTAAGACTGGAAATGATCTGAAATGTTCTATGGACCCCTGATCCTCCACCTTCCTAAGTCCAGCTAAACTTTCACCCCCCAGAAGACATTGAAGTACGATTCTTCAAAGACTCCTGGGAGGACAAGGGCTCTTTCTCTCAGGCCGATGTGCACCGGCAGGTGGCCATCGTTTTCCGTACCCCTCCCTACAGCAACCCCAACCTGGTCGAGCCTGTGCGGGTCCAGATTCAGCTGCGGCGCCCCTCTGACCGTGAGGTCAGCGAGCCTATGGACTTCCAGTACCTGCCTGTGGAGCCGGGTGATGGTCGCCGACACTCGCAGAGGACACTCGCAACTCGCAGAGGACACTCACACAGCAGACATCCACAACGGACACACAGTCTGACATTATAAAGAACATCTCACTGTATTGACATTGAAATTTTGACTGATGTAGTAATATTTTATGTTTCATGCAGATGAGTACAGGGTGATGGAGAAAAGAAAACGCACAGAAGGAATGTTCCAGAATTTGAAGTTGGGCAACATTGTGTCTGGTGCGTAATTCCCTTTAAAATAACCTGTATTATATTCTAATGCAATTTTAAAATGCAACTAATGTACTGTAGTGTATAAGTGTACTGTATGAATACATTGTGTAGAATGTGCCATTTAAAAAACTGAGGAACTATTTTTATATTTACTAAATATATTGTCATATATTAAAAAAATTTTACATTAACATATAAAAATTGGTAGCTATCTTGTATGTGAACGGGAAGTAACAGTCATTTCCAAGCAGGTAGTGTATACTGAACGATGGCAGCAGGGTGGCTGCAGTCACATGACTCATCTTGATATGTGTGGCCTGTAGGACCCATTGCTGGAGAAAGGAGGGCCATCAACATTGCCAGAAGAACAGTGACGTCCAAGCCACATCTGTCCTCCAGGGGGCATCCAGGTACTTCGTCCTCCTCTATAACTCTGTCACCCTGCAGCACCTAAATAGTACATAAACACTATTTTGCCTATTGAATGTGGAGCAATATAAAAAGACCAGAATGAGCAGATAATGGAATGAACTTTAATTTTCAGTGATGGCAAACCCTGTCCAGAATCAGGATTATCAACCTGTCCATACACTGACAAACATGTCCACATCAGGGCTCTGTATCTGTTGCAAAAAGCTATGCAGGCTCTTTTTTAAATATCAAGTCAATGCTAAAAATTGCATTTTGATTTAAATGTCCTGGGATATGCTAGTATGAATGCTATGTAACCAGTCATTATAACTTACTTGATCATTTAATCTTCTAACTGCTTATGCTGATTAGGGCCACAAGGATTGTAGCTTACTGTATGTAATCATAACAGGTTCATACTTTTTAGAGGTGCACCAGTGCCACTTATTCAGTACCAATACAATCCCGATACCTGAACAAGAGGGTATCGGCCGATATAAGTACTAATCCGATACCTGAGCTCTTTTAAACTAGTAAATAAAAATGGAAAAAGAAAAGTGTGCCAAAAAACCTTTGTTGATTGGCCTACTTGAAAAATGTATAACATACAAATGAGGTGGAACAGTTTTAAGCATTTTGAAGCATTTGCAGTTCAATTTCAATATCTTTCCAGTGAGTATACGCGAGTGATGACTGCTGAAAATGCCACACAATTTGCAGGATTAGTATTTCCTCCAGGTACTCTGGTTTCCAAAAAACTGTAAATGTGAAGGGTGTGCGAGTGTGCCCTGTGATAGGTTTTACTGTTGCATTGCTTTTATATTTAGATGCCCCAACAAAAGTGTGTAATTGTTCTGTCTTCCACAGTAAATCCAGTGGTTCCTAATGTCCCAGTTCAAGGGCAGGTCCAGGCCCAAGCACAAACACTGTTCAGCTCCCAGCCAGGGCATCTGTTCTCTGCTCATCCCAAAGCTGAGGTCACACCCTCCACGGAATCCTGGCAATTCCAGAATAATCTTCCCATGGCATCTCAAAACAAGGCCGCCTCAGTGTCCAGCTTCTCCTCCCCTGCCCCAACTACAGACCCTGCTTCTGTGCCCACCCAGAAGTACCACACTGTGAACCTTACCGACCTCTATGAGTTCAGCTTCACTGGCTTCTCCAATAGCCAGGAGTCGGAGCGTACCACTGCTTCTGTGACCAGGGGTGTAGACAGCTTGAGTGGGTCAAGGGTATGGGGAGCGACAGCTCCGACAGAACCCACCACCTCCTTCGGCATGCTGGCCCCCCAGTTTAGGGCAGATTCGCAGCTGTGCCCAGAAGAGGACCTACCTGAATTTCCCAGCCTTACAGATGGCCAGGTGTCCAGCACACTGGACAGCATCAACACGGAGGACTTCCAGGCCATGCTGACTCAGAGTGGACAGGCAGGGGATGGGGTAGGGTCCTGCATGGTGACCAGCATGACACCCCCAAGAACCAGCTCCAATGCCACTGACTCTTTGGCTAATCACAGTAGCTGCAGAAGCACTTGGATGAACTACCCTAGCAGCATAGTCACTCTCCTGGAGAACGAGGGCATGATGGATGGCCCCTCGGCCACAGTCAGCCTCTCAGGGCCCCAGGATGACCTGGCTGGCATGAGCTCAATGGATGAAGAGCACCTCATGTCCATTTTTAACAATGGAACCCCGGCGTGCCTTATGTCAGGGCACCCGACCTAAACTACCAGCCACCATGCCAAACTCTTAAAAACTTCAAACAAAGAGGATAGCAGAGGACCAGACTGACTGCAGTAGGACATTTAATTTGGTCTTTTTTCTGCAAGCAGGCCTCACACTGTGCTGGAATGGGGGAGCAGAATTTAGTATATTGATTAGTGCAGATAAAGATGTCTGCAATGTGTAGTCAGGGTTTTTTTTTTTTACAGTGTATTAATGTAGTGCTCCACGTGAAGAACTGACTTCTAATTTGCATACAAACAGCTCTGGACAAAAACTAATCAGATTATGTTGCATAGAAGCAAGCTGCAATTGTGACTGCTGTATCTATCCTTGCAATGTTGCTACATCCTTAAATGGCTGCCTAACCCATCTGACCAAAACTTCCTCTTAGCAGTGCTGGCCTGACATGGACTGAACATTTTACTTAACAGGATGTGTGTAGTTCAAGGTGGATAGTTCAAGTCCAGAAAGTGAATATCCAGACCAAGATTTTGTTTCAACCAACCAGTTGAGTAGAATCATAGTCACAGAGTACTCAACTGCTTGGTTGAAACAAAATCTTGGTCTGGATTTCTGGACCTGAACTATCCACCTCTGGAGGTGTGCCACTGATCAGCCTTCAATGTTCAGTGTCAAGCTCAGGACATTGGGCAGAGTACATCATCAATGGGATAAGCCATCACTGATTTCATGTATAAACACTGGTTTAGTGTTACTCAATGACCTGAACAACATCTTTGGAAGGTTGGAGGAGAGGAAACCTTCATCTCCATTGTGAGGACAAACAAGTTCCACACCACTGAACTTGACTACAACCTTGTACCTGTAGGTGATTATGCTCATCATTTAACATTTTACATATAATTTTGAGTGAAAAGGAAAAAAAATGCATGCCTCAAATAAATCTTCGTTATTTCATTATAAAAAGTCTTGGAAATCCAGTAACCTCTGCTTTCAACCACAGATATATTTCTATTATTAAAAATGTTTATATGGCCTGGATGTGCCCCCTTTAGGGATGTGGTTGGTATATATGGCCTGGATGTGCCTCCTTTAGGGGTGTGGTTTGTATATATGGCCTGGATGTGCCCCCTTTAGGGGTATGGTTGGTATGTATGGCCTGGATGTGCCCCCTTTAGGGGTATGGTTGGTATATATGGCCTGGATGTGCCCCCTTTAGGGGTGTGGTTGGTATATATGGCCTGGATGTGCCCCCTTTAGGGGTGTGGTTGGTATATATGGCCTGAATGTGCCACCCATAGGGGTGTGGTTGTTTTACCAGCTGCACCATGAATTTATAAAGACATATAAAAATCCGAAAATAACTTTATACTAACTACACATTCTGCTAACAGTATAATGAGTTTCCCCAGCATGTGTGCCTGAGTCAGTCATCTTTGAATGAAGCTGACTGGGGATGAGTCGAGTTGTAACTTGTACTTTGGCATTAGTTGATACATTTCAGTCTTCAGTTCTAAAGGCAGTCCCCAGGTTACGAACATGATCTGTTCCTAATTCTGTCTTTAAATTGAATTTGTAAGTCGGAACAGGTACATACAGTTCTTATTTAACATCAATTAAATAAACGTTTGTCTTAGTAATTAGTTTACCTTTCTATGCATATACAGCACTTAAACACTTGCAATACACTAAAACATCTTAGAACTAATACAGTGCATTAATACTATTACTACTACAAACGATAGTAAAAATAACTACAGTACTGTGCCTCAGGCCTACCAACCGTTGAAGACGTGCAGTGTTTTCATGTGTATCACAGAGTAGTGAGTATTGAGTTTGTTATTACGAACCATTGCATTTAACTTGGATTTTTTTATATAAAGGCTTCATGGCAGTCTGTTCATAAGTATGAGCTGTCTGTAAGCTGGACATTCTTGACCTGGAGAATGCCTGTCGGTGCTAGAGGTCGAACATCTCATAGAGGGAAACCTCAAAAGGGTGAGATCTCCCTCTGCTTTGAGACATGGAAATTAACCAACCATATCAGTGAATATCCTGGCTAGATTATAGAGGCAGAAGTAAAGGAAGTAGATACACTGACTTCTTTAATAGTTTTATAATTATGCAGTTTTTCTAGATGTGGATCAGTTTACAAGAACAAGCATTTCATTCTGATGGCTTTTGTTAATCACTCCAGATTTTTTAAGACCGTATGTTGTAATCCTGGAAAAATATAAGCAAACTCAAAGGCTGTTACCTCAAGATTTTTAGTCATTTTTCTCAACAACACTTGGTATACTTTTTTTTTTTTTTTTTTTAACAAATCTATATTAAAATTTGTATGTAAAAAGGGAAATGCTGCACTGAGCAATGTTTATTCTAAACATAGTTAGGTGTAGTGTGTCGTTCAGCTCAGTAACATGCCATTATGGCAGTGGTATTCAAACTTTTTTTGACAGAGCCCCGTCTAGGATTGATATTAGTGCCGATTGATATCAGTGCCCATTGATATCTGTGTCCATTGATATCAGTGCCCACACACAAAACACTCCAAATACACACCATTATATTTTCTGTTTCTGCTTGTTTTAGATTCACTTGCAATCACATTTTCTTTAACACTACTAACAGAAATATCTCCATGATTTCTACCAGTATGTTAGCATTAACTGAACTACTTTCCCTGCCACAAACTTTCGTTACATTACTTGCCATAACAGTTTGAAGTATTCTGTATGTGGTGCGTGTCTGTTTTATACATTTTAATAATTTTAATTTGCTAGCATCATACAATGTGTACAGGCATATAATGTTCACATTGCTAATATTTCATGGCTCAACTCCCCCAGTTTTTTCCCCTGCAATTCCTTTACATTCCACATGGAGGGCACATCACACTGTTTGAATACCTCTGCCTTACAGCAAATTAATGTGAGCCTTTCCTTAAGATCAGCAGCTCAGTTTGTCGTATGACATAAATGGCAGATAACAGTAAAAATGAGATTTAAGGATTGCACCCAAATCACAGCAAGGCACCATAACCCTTTTATAAAAGCCAGCATTAAAACTCCATGTATAAAGGTGTAAAATCACCGAGAAGGCAATTTAAACATGAAATTCAGTCTTCACCTACCTGCACTACTAACTCATAAAACATAGTTAATATTTTCCTGTTAAGTATTTTCCATAAAGCAACTGAAAATGAGTGAAAGAAAGAATTCACCATCTGAAAATTTTGAACGTCTTTATAAGAGAAAATTTGATTCACTTGTGAAGCTGCTGCCATTCACAATGATGCATCCCTACCCCCCTTCACAAAATGATGGAAGCAGCTGCACCCCCCCAAATCAGTAAATCTAAATACTGAGATACTGGAGCTCCAGTTTACTAGCAACATAAAATATAACAGAACTTTCATGTTTTCATAGGCCATATCATCCAATGTCTGTAGCTGCCATCATGAGACCACCAAACCCGTGACTTTGTTCACAATATGGGAGCGACGTGGAACACATTCCAGGTCAAACTTGCTCTCATAAATGGTGGGGCACATGTTCCAGCAGTTATTGCGGTAGATGCCCAGGTAGGTGTAAACATCAGGCTTGTAAGACAGCAGGCATTTCACACCTGTGGCTCGTATTTCCGCATCTAGTCTCATGACCTGGTCCTCATCTGTGAAGGTCTGATTGTAGACGCAGATGACGTGCTTGCTGTCAGATTTAGGCATGCGTGGGCTCACTTTCGCTGCTGAGATCTTGCCTTCCACAGTAGCTCTGGCTATCCCTTCCCAAGCATGATCCACCTTGAACCCCGTGTCCAGGTGCATAAGCCATTTTCCAGAAAGCACACCGTGATTTAGAGCCAGCTCCTTTACCGACTGGAAGCCGACAGGCCGTCCGCTGGCCAGCAACTTCTCCCAGGACTCCTGGAGCCCGGTAACATCACGAGTGCTGGGACTGTGGTTTGGGCTGTACACTGCGATCCATCCTACTGGGCAAGGGTTTTCCCTGTCTTCTCCAAAGCGGCTGACTTGTGAGGGCTGGTTCGATTCAAGCCACTGCTCAAATTCAGCCCGAGGAGTCTTGCGAGCATCGAACACTATCCAGGGGTCCATGTCAGCCGCCATGGATTCTGCGGCTAGGGCATCTGCAGACATGGCTTCTGGGTTCTCCGTGTCACCCTCTCCAAAGACTTCTTCCATTTTTATGGCTCCTGTCACTGTTTCCCTCTAGCTGAAAGACAAACTTATGTGCTGCAGGGGTGCAGAAAACACTTAATTACCAAATAGCGATGAATGCTAATTGACGGAGTTGACTGATAAGTGTCCCAGCTATATACCACCAAGTCCCAGTTACCATTGCAAAGATAGGATTACTGGTGTCATTTAATATTTTTACACAGTCAAATGCTGACTGAGGTCTTTAATTCTGACAAATCAGTTCGGGTTTTTGAAGTCATACAGCATACACTAGTATACTAGGACATTATTTTAAAACGGTCACTTGCTTATTTATCAGCAAGATAAATGGACTAGTAGCAGGAAGCACTTGTTTCACCTCGGAACCGCCGCAGCAAAATATCCGGCAGAGCGAAACTGATCATTGCGGCGACGTGAACTTTGGTACTTCCTACAACAGTCCGAAAACACGCAGTTACGGTGTCTTTGGTGCTGCCTATTCCTGGCTATGTCCATGTCCATGTCCATGTCCATGTCCATGCCCGGTCCAGTCCACGGACGACCGCTTAGAATATGGATGAATATGTGAATACTATTACGCACGTCCCATGTCCGGTTACCGAGCTCCACGTCAAATACAACGTAGTTTACTACTTGTACATTACTCACGAGCTATTATTAGATGCGAGTTATCCCTCCCCAGACATATGTACATTAAGTATCGAATATCCAATTAAAATGAAGCAGTCGTACTCAGCAGAAAATGTTAGAGTTTTATGTTACTATACTCACGGAGAATGCGTAGCCTGACCTTCCCACAAACAGGGATACGACGACGGTTTATTTAAACCATACCACAATACGATAAGCGAACACGCACAAAACCGTAAAGCGTCGATTAAATGCGCAATTGTATACAGCCAGGCGTCCGGGTCTACCGTAAAACGCCGAGGAGCCGCTTGCCCGGTCTCGCTCAGCACAAGCTTTGCCGATGCGGACACTGGTTGCTATGCAGGCAGCGGGACCCGACGGACTCCTCCAGATTCCAGAAACGCCGAGTGGGAACGTGTGAACACATACGACGAAATTAAATATAGGTTCAAGTTTCTAAAAAAACGATCAAACGAACATGCCTAGTAAAAAGAAGAAATATAACGCCAGGTTTCCCCCGGTGAGTACATTTCAGCAGTAACCCAGAGGAACCTTGGAGAAGCGCGCGTCAGGCTAAGATAGGAATTGCGGCCTAGCGGTCGGGCCGAGCCGTTCCGTGCCGAACTGAGCCGAGCCTTTTGTTTGACAGCTAGGCCTATATAACTCTGACAGTGCGCGTCAATCCAACTTTACATCGGTACCTTTGTATGTGTCACATATTTAACGCAGTGAGCACTGTATTAAGGTTACTGCCTGTGTTATTTGGTATATCGAGACTACGTATAACTAATTAAAAGTATTTTTATCATTTTTTATTGTTGGTTTCGCTCATCATGAACAGGATTTGTACCGAAATAAACAGACACACATGGATGCTAGATTTGTACAGCTATTCGTGTTGAAAAGACATCTGTCTTCTTTAACATTATTACTTTTTTAAAATAACTTGAGCATTTCTAGTTTAATTTGGGTCAGTATTTGAAAACTAGAGAGAGCGACGTGAGAGCACTGAATCGTAACGAGAGCAATCAAAGCAGCTTTATTGTCGCTGTGCACGTGCACGTGCACAACGAAATGAGGTAATAGGCTCTCCTCGTGCAAGCGTCACACACAATAATAATAATAATAATAATAAGAAGAAGAGGTTCACATCTAGCACTACAAGCTTTGGACCCCTAATAATAGTAGCACATTTATTATTTGCAAATAGTGCAACAGTTGGTTTCTGAGTTATTTGCAACAGATAGTTACATCACAATCAGACAGGAGGGGGAGCCTTATCAGGTACAGGTACAGAGCGCCCGGCGGAGGGTGGGGGGGTCCTGAATAAGCCATTCTGTACATTAGTTTATTAGTTATATGCATTTATGCAGTATGTTACTAAGTTCATTTGTCGGCATGTCGCGTTGCTGCTGTATAGCAGTACACATAAACTTAAAAAAAATGATCAAAATTTATTTTTATTTGATATGGGTATTGCAATTGCATGTTAATCAAGCTTAAAAAATGTATAGTTATTTACTACAAGTAATATTCTTGCTTATTCATTGGTAATGATCTATTTCATGGCCTGGATGTGACATATATATAAAACTTGATGTGACAGATATGAACTAAAGTGGATGGTAAATTTTTATATGTTTTATATCCCCCCTACATCTGGGACGGCAGCACCCGAGCGCCCCCTATGGACCAGCCGCCACTGCTTATGAGTGCCACAGCACTAACCAAAAATTGTCGCTACGTAAGATTTTTAGTTGCTATGGGAATGTGTGATTTGGACTAAATATACGTGATATACATACAAATAAAACTATTAATATTCACATACACATATATACGTTTCATGCAAGGAGTTTTGTAGGATGCAAGTTGGGAGCGTTCATGTTACGTGAGTCATGTGTGGAAGCTGAGTATACGCACAGCTTGGGGGAAGAAGCTGTCTTCCAGTCTGATGGTCCTGCAGCGCATTCTCCTGTGGCATGGTCTAGATGGCAGGAGGCAAATGGATGGTGACTGACGTGCGAGATGTCCATGGACATCCCCTGTGCTCTCTTCAGACTGCTGATGTCTGGAAGCACTGTGCTGATAAGGTACTCAGAGATTTTATCACCAGCTGTGTAGCCTCACTGTCGCCTGCTGTACAGTTTTTGTGGCAGACTGTGATGCTGTTGGTCAGACCGAACTCTGTACCTGTTTTGTAGAATTTTGCCAGAATATGGCATGGGGGGGGGGGGGGAATTGACTCTATTTATTTTTCTTAAGAAATACAAGCACTGCTGGGCTTTCTTTGTGAGGCCAGAAGTGTAGGTCAGTCGATGTTAGGTTCTCTGTAATGTGGACTCCGGGAAACTTGAATCTGGTCACTTGTTCCACTTCTGCTCCAATTATGTCTGAAGGGCTATGTGCTTTCTTCTTTATCCAGAAGGCAGTGATTATTTCAATTAGGAAAAACTGCAGATCATTACGGGTTTATCCATTTACCAGCACTTGGTGTACAGCTGGATGGCTAATATACATTATACAGTAATTATTGTGTGTATATTAACCGGCATTTAATCTATTCATCCTTCTACCATTTTAGGCAAGGATTAAGAAGATAATGCAAACGGATGAAGAAATAGGAAAAGTAGCAGCTGCTGTTCCTGTGATTATTTGTATCCTTTATGCCCCTTCAGGTTTAATCTGTTATGATTTCATTCTGCGTCTCATTTTTTATCCATATTGGGCCATACCAAAGTCTGCAATGATACAGGGGCTGATTACCCCTTGGGCTGAACACACTGAATGGTTGTAGCGTATTGTGGGACTTAGCTAATTGAATTGAAGTGACCTTGGTATGTTCTCACTGTAACTCTGTGTTTAATCCATGTGATGTTCTTGTATGGTTTGGCCTAATTAACTGTAATTTACCCTTAATTATGATTAGTGAATGTCTGTAATCCTACCTAAATGAACAGTTAAAAGATCGATGTATGGCATGTACAGTGTTAGAAATAGACACTTGATTGGTGATGAAGTAAGAAGCAGGATTTTCACTGATGATATTTTCAGTCATCTCCAAAAACAATAGAAACTGTGGACAGTTTTCCTATCATTTACATTTCAGCACGGGCCCTTGAACTCTTTCTGGAATCCCTCTTGATAAAAGCCTGTCAGGTCACACAGTCACGCAGCGCCAAGACCGTGACAGTGTCACACTTGTAAGGCTTGCTGCTTGTTTTAAGGGAATGCACTTGTTATTGTTACTTGTATTCCCTGACAGGGAAACACGAGTTTGGGACCAGTGTGCCCCCACCAGCAGAGACATTTCCTTTTTAGTGTGACAACTGAAAATCATTTGATCCAAGTATTAGAAAGATCTTTTTCAAACACTGCAGACACATTGTATGGTTAAAGACCTAAAACTGATCAAATTTTGAGAACTTCTGAGTAAAAATAACCAGGCAGACAGCATAGATTTAGGCTGATGTCATGGTTTCAATGAGTAGAAAAGTGTCCAATTTGATGATGTTATGCAGACAGGTGCTTTTGTTATATATCGACCGCGAGTTAAGGTCTCCAAAAGAGAAGTATGTTGGATTATTTGTAGCATGTTGTTGCAGAATCTTGAGGTTTGGGTTATGTTGTGATGTTACATGACGGTGTTTCCATACAGTTTTAATGGTGTTAGTATCACTATGGTTTGTAAAGTTCCAACTGGATCCACTGTGTGTGTATTTGGAGCAACACAATAATTTAGCAGAACAAATTGATTTTAAGACTTTGTCTTTTGGACATAGATAAAAGTCTTGTGGCTGAATACCTTATTTCCATGGTTGGTTACACTCCAAGTGATGCTGTCCAAGCAGCAAACCAGGTTATAAAGACACACAGAGATGTCTGCAGTCCATTTAAGCAGTACAATTACTTAAAAAGAATTGGTGCATGGACAGATCAATAAAATGAGTAGAAAGTGATTTAAAAACTAATTAGAACTTTTAAATTCACATGGGCGGAGAAGTGGCAGCCGATTGCGACAGTGTCCTCTCACTGGCTAGTTCTGTATGCTTGTAATTTATAGTCGCTTTTGAAATAGGTAATTTTATTAAAAGTGCATTTATCAAAATAGTTCATGGAAGCACGAAACTTACCTCAATACCATGAGGCAGGAACGACTCTGGCATCTCGCCCCCACAGCAGTGGTACAGCTGAACATGAGCTGTCACCGTTTTCCTGAATTTTAAAACATTTTCCACTGCACCTCGGTGATAAAAAAAAAAAATCAAATCATCTCATATATTCTAATTAATATTTGAAATGCAGTGTTTAGTCTATTACTTGAAATAGTGTGTCTGTAATGCCTGCACTTCTGTTTCAAATCTTAAAACTTAATCATCACAGAATCCCAAAGTTAACAGGATCCACTTAAAATATCAAGTTACAATATTATTATAGTTTAACCTACCTGACAACATTATAACATTATACTACAGCACTGTGGAATTCTTGAATCTGAAAGGTGTTTATTAATTTTCTATAACCGCACACATAGTGCTGGCCAGGGGAATCACAGTAGTAAAATGCATGATTATGATCTTCAATTCTGAATACAGTTACCTAACGGAAACTATAAAAGCAAAGAAATTGTTACAAGTCAAAAATTTGGAGAATGACACAAGTATTGGTTTTCACAAAGTCCGCTGCCTCAGTTTTTATGATGACAATTTGCATATACAGATGGCAGAGGACCCAACAAAGGTGATTGGCTCAAGTTTGTAGTACTCTTTGACTGATTAGATCAAGCCTTGCAGTTGAAGGTGGAAACTTTCTGGGTGATGACTTCAGATGGAGATGAGAGAGCTAGTGCTAGTAGAGGGGTTAGCTGGCAGTTTGCCGACACACTGAAGATACCCTGCTGGGGGAGATTCATGCCCAGGACTGAGAATTACACTGGTGTAAGGACAACTTCAGCATATTAGCACTGGTCAGGTTTGCCTGCTGTCCCAGCAGCAGCCAGCAGCAGCCAGCAGCAGCCAGCATCAGCCCTCCCCAACTCCGCCTCCAACTCCACCTGTACCTACAGTGCCTGGCACCCCCCTGCAAATGATCACATTTGCCTGAATTACAAATGATATAGACACATGTACTTCCTGTCTGTGTGCAAACTCATAGTCTCACAGTACATTTCCTATGTTAAAATCAATTGTCACCAGTTTTTTTTTTTTTTTTGAAGAAGAAAATAAAAAATCTGAAAATTGTTTCAACCAACTAGTTGAGGACTCTGTAACTGATTCTTTATGCCTAACTGGTTGGTTGAAACAAAATCTTGGTCTGGATTTTTACTTTCTGCACCTGAACTTTCCACCTCTGCACCAGATCACACACGTGGCACAAACAACACGGCTTCTGACACAATTTAAAGTTTGGTGGTGAGAGCATCATTGTATGCCTCTATGGGGATGCTTTTCAGCTCCAAGAGTTAAGCTTCTTGTCAAAATAGAAGAGTGAGTGGATGGAGCAAAGTACTGAGAGATATTACAAGGAAACCTGCTTCAGTCTACAAAAAAATCAAGCTGTCTGGGGGTGCAGGGCAAGGAGCGGAGTTTGTTTTGCAGCCGCACCAGTGATGGAGGGTGGCTTGTTTCACCAAAAATTTTGACCAGGAGCCACCACTGGGCTCTACCCAATACTAATATGCAGGGGTCGAATACTTATGAACAATACATTTTTCAGTTTTTGATTTTCTGTTAAATATTTCCTGACAAATAATTGAAAATTTACTGTGAGAGACTATGAGTTTGCAATAAAAATTCTGACAGAAAGAATATGTGTCTGTTTCATTTTTAATTTAGGCAAATCTAATCATTTTAAGAGGGGGTCACTACTTTTGCAAGGCACTTAATTTTAATTCCCCTGAAGGCCTTTCTCTTCATGTTTCGGCCGGTTGTTGACCTCGGGCACTATGGAACCTGCTCAGAGGTTGATGTAGTCAGTGATGCTGTGGATCTGTAGGTGGTGATGACAGGTACTACTAGGCTGTGGTCCAATCAAAGCAACATGCCTTGTTGATACTGGCATATAGCAGCTCTGTTGTCATATTCTGTCAAGTTGCACAGTCTGCAATCAAAAGAGGTGGTGAAAGTAGGAGTGAGTGAAACACAATTAAAATCTCCCAGTCTGGCAATGAAGGTGATCGACTGGTTCTTGGTGAACTTTGCCCACATCTATTGCCTGCAGAGTGGCTGCAATGTCTACAATGGGTGGTGCTTCCACAATCAGAACCTGCCATTTAAAAGCTCCCTTGGCATGAGATATTTGCCCTTTTGTATGTGACGTTAAGTGTTGCACCGGGGCCATGGGGAAACGTTGTCTCATCACACTTTGTACATGTATAATGCCGTTGATGACAATAAAGTAACCTTAACCTTAACATCCAGGATCTGAAGGTCAGTATGTCCTGGGTGTCATAAAAATGGCCAGTCAACCTCTGCTTTTCTTATCACTTCTGACTTGAACCTTTATCAGCACAGACCTTGTGAAAACCATCCAGTGCAGGAGTTGGGGGGCATCAGCTCTCGGCTAACTTTCCTTATATCACTTGAGGCTAAGATTCTTGTGTTACTCTTGTCTCCAAGTAAGTGCTGAGAGCTCATTGATTTTGCTGGTTGGAGATCTTGCATTATCAGTAGTAACAGAAGTCAGGTGGGACCTGCACTTCCTCTTTTTAGCTCAGCAGTAATGCAGAGGCAGCTTCTGATTCGTTGCATGGCAGAGCAAAGGATGTAGGTCCAACAGTTATTGTGCTGTGAAAGAGAGCACAGGACCCATCTCACCTGTTTTACAATCTGTAATCCGAAGTAATATTGCTTGAACCAGGGAAATGTTCCATATTGAAGGTAACAATATTTTTAAGTGTTGGGGACATGAAGCAACAGACTTGCATAAGTAAAAACAAATGAAACACAGGAGCAACTATAGAAGGCAGCCACTTCGATGGGTGAGGGCTCGTCTCCCCAGGGATTGGGAGCTGCATCTTCTGGAATCTTGACTTTAGCAGTCCAACTGGGTGTCTGTTATAAAAACTGAGGAAACCTTCATTATTTTTTGGAGCATCCTGTTCAAATGAAATCCGTTAGTGTGCAATGTGAATAGTCTGCTAAAGAGAAAAACTGACACCCACTGTTTTGTCAGAACTCATAGCAATCTTAACAAATAGCAGTTTAAATAATGCTTTATGTCAAAACATAGTGTTCTGCAGCTTGCCCCTGGTGTGGTAACCCCAGAGTGCTGTGCCTACTACTGTTTGCAGAAAGCAGTGTATCGAGCTGGAGCAGCAGTTTGACTTCCTCAAGGACCTGGTTGCAGCCGTGCCAGATGTACAGGCAGACACAGAGGACAGCCACACAGAAGGAGGGGACAGGGTGTCCCACAGGTGAGGCAGTGCTGGGGAGGCTAACTTGAATTAGCACCTGAAGGTAGATTCACGTTCCAGGAAGAGTTCTATTGTTATTGACCAAGGAGCTTAATGGGGAGTGTTGATGATGTGGCTTCCTGTTGCTTTGGTGAGGATGATATGAAGATCCTATTTCCCTCCTATAGGGGTGGAAAGCCTGTTTCTGGCCGGAAGAATGGAGGTGTTAGCACCAAAGGCAAGGAGAAGAAACAGTCAGGAACGGAGTCCGAGCAAGAGGTGGGCATGCATCCTGTGGCTGATCTTGGTAATGATCCTGTATCACTCACTGGGATGCAAGAATGGCTGCAAAATGATTGGTGGGCATAAGATGGGCGAGATGGTTGTTAATGAATAGAATAGAAACAGAATGTGTCTCATTTTTGTAGGATGACTCAGAGGAAAGTGAGACAGAGGAGGATGAGGAAGAGGAAGGATCCCAGTCAAGCACAAACATGCAAGCTGCCTCCCATTTTAATAGGTGTGTTCATGTGAAGGAGCTGAGCCCTGATTGGTGCTGCGCCTGCTAACCCTCCCCTGTTTTCCCTCTTCTCCATCTCCAGCATTGGCCCTAATGCAGTGACTCAGTATGACCACATGAGGGCAGCTCAGGGTCTGGCTCTGTCCCTGGGGAACTTTACCCCCATGAACCCAACATTATTGCATGCTGTGCCCATCCTGCCTGCACACCACGGGAATGGTGATGATGATGATGAAGACTATGATTACTAGCTACCTCTGCCTCCTGTTCCTGTTTTATTCTATTTGTATTAATTATACTACACTAGGTTTTGTAAGGAGCCAGTACCCTCAAGAGTGAGAGCCCTACAGGCTGGGAGACATCATGGCCCTGTTCTCTGTGCTGATGAATAGCAGTTTCTGTAGTATGTATTTTTATCATTTTTAAAAAATATATTTTATTGCTGAAAAATGGGTTTAGCCTGTGTTAAGCGGAAGGCCTGACACAAGAAGCCCAAGGACTGACCTGAGGTACCATCCACCTTCATGGTTTCTCTCACCTCAAGGACGTTGTGTCCCTCCAAGTTGACTGGAACATTATAGTTCTTTAGCAGCTGATGCGATTCTGCAAGAGGCACTTGCAAAAAAAGGTCTAAGGTTATGCTGTTTGTGAACAGAATGTTGGGACAAGCCTTGACACATAGGTTAGCAGTGCAGGGACAGCGAAAAACATGTGAGAGAGTCCGGCTGAGCTGATGCTGAAGAGAGCAGCCTGGGTTGTCCCGTTGGATGTGCGCAAAGTGGCCGTACCAAAGACTGTTATTCTGATTCTTATGTTGTTGGGGGTGGGACTGCAGATTATAAACTCTTAGTTATGAAGAGACGCGCTGATGCCCCCCCTTCATGTCAGGTTGCCAGTTTGAACTCGTCTCAGTGCTGAAGAGAAGTAGCAGCGATGGAGCATTTCTACAGTAGCATGGTCCTAAGGTGCCCCTTCAGCAGTGACCACTGTGTCTGTTTGGAAATCTGCGCTCCTGGGAGACTCATCGAATTCATTGTTTCGACAGAAAGGTTTTTTGATTTTCATTACATTTTACAACAATAGTCACCTTTTCTTTTTAAATTTGCCATATATTTTAGGTGGTGGCAGTTTATTGAATTTATTGCATATTTAGACAGGACTTATTTTTCTGTTTGTGCCACGGTGATCTTACATAGTGCAGTAACAGATTGGAAAACGGATAGATGAAATGATGTGCATATGTCATGCATGCATTTCTGTGGTATACTTCATCAATTAGTACTAATACTGTGTAAGACTCTGTCCTCTCTCCCCTCGATTTCAGTATCACAGAGCCCTATCCTGTCCCTGGCCAGGCCTGCTAACGTATGACTTTTCCTGAGGCTTTGACGCAGTAGAGGTTCTGACATGCCCGGGTCCATTAGCTACTCTTACTGACACTGTTGAGGTGGGGAATTAGGAGTTAAAGAGGGCAGCTTTCTCAACCGGCCACGTTAACTCTTCACTGGGTTAATCTTCTGTTTCTTTTATGGGGTTTTAATATTTCTGGTTTGAGTGAGAAAGAATGCCTCTCAAATAATTTTTATTTTTCTGCTTAAATGTTTAAAACAGAGAAAGCTGATGTTAGATTTTAACTTTTTTTGTAAGAGTGAAATAAAGTGATTATTTAAATATAAATAAGTTTGGGATGTATGTACAAATACAATATTGATTTCAGCTAAATAATTTTTTCCCCAGGCTCTGAAATATGTTTCTACTAATTATCCATGTTACATGTGGTAAGGTAGCCCATGTAAGCTAACAATAACTCTGATATGAAACGGTTGTGATTATCTTTCATGTTCGAAGAATAACCCTGATTGGTTTGTGTGACACGGGAAAAGCAAACAAGAGGCCCCATAGTGCAGGAGACTGGTAGTTTACTTCTACAACCAGGAACAACCAAAGCCAAGTCCACAAGCCAAAATCGTAGTTGGGTTGGATGCAGGGAGTCGAAAGCTTGTCTTAGCACTAATAACTGCTCTGTTGGGTGTAAAGATCTAACATGTATCAGTAGTCAAGTCTAATTTTCTCAAAAATGATTAAGGCATTACTTAATCCACCAAAACAGTCCTATTGCATCATAAAATATAGGCCTAGCACTTAATAGCAGCATATTCTGCCTTTTTCACATGGACAGTATCATGATAATACCCCGTGTTACATGCTACCTGCAAACACAGGGAGTAGTCTAACAAATATCTCACCAGTCATATGATATTTGACTCTAAATCATTATTACCAATCAAGTTCAACACAATATCATATTTAGCCTAACACAGATGTTTGTGCTCATTAAGGGACATGACCAGGCTCGTTTGTGAACTACTCATCACGTCTTAACTCCTTCAGATCATAGTACATGCAGGGTTGCCAACTGTCATGCATCAGGCGTGACACTCACACTTTTACATTCTCACGCTCACACACGCTTGGGGTACTTTCAAAACCCTGCAGACCGTTTACAATGTAAATAAACTGTTACATACATATAAATGCATGTGCATGTGTATTCAAACTTGTCTCGAATTGATCCTACATGTTAGTGAAGGCTAATTATCTCTCATTGAAGAAATTTTCAATCAAATAGCTACTTTAAGTGTGAATGGAAACTTTTGCTTTATCTATTGACACCACCTCTCAACTGTTGCCGAACCTCAGAGTTTCTGAACAAAGGGACCCTGGCTCAGCTGCGTAGAAAACAAAAACAACTGCATCCTTCCTGTAGAAGAGTTGAGTCAGCAATATGCTGTACTGAGACTTGGGGCGGGGAGTGGGAGATGGGCCAATATAACAAAGTATGCCTGTAGATGGAGTATAAAAAAAATTCTCACCCTCACTGAAGAGTAAGGTGTTCAAAGTGTCGTTTTAATATTCAAAACAGACTAAGGGAGACTGTATTAAGAAAACTGAAGTGTGATAAAATGAGAAAACTGACTCCTGGTGGACAACAGGAGCTATAACGATTCGAAGCCTAGCGCTTTACCTCCTTTTCAATAGTGTTAAAAAATACTTTAAAACTTCTGTGTGAAATGTGTTTTAAAAATAACTTTCGAAGTATGTATTTTAAATGTCTGTTCAGAAACAGCACAATTGACAGTAATAAACGATTACCAAGAATTCTGAGTTTTTACCGTAATATATCATCAAAACAAGTATATTTCTCTTTACATGAAAAAATAATATACTAATATAATATGTAAAAAGATCGATACCCGCGTTTATATATACTCTTGTTGCTATATACATGCACTCTGTTGTCATTTCGCGATAGTCGTTTCACTATTGCGCTGCAGCACCGTGTTTCGATTTAGCTCGAATTATTTCCGCGAATTTTGCGCGTCAGCCGGCCTTCGCACGGCGCGCTACAGTAATGCGCAGAGACGTGGAATAGACGCTCCTCTTGAAGCTTGTCATTTGATTCTTTTCCTGTTGGAAAAAAAAAGTTAAGTTAGTAAAGCCCAACCCCCATTTTGAGTGTAAGCGCGGACGTAGAGTGGTTCGAGATGTGGACGGGGCAGGAGGGGACGGCGAGAGGCGCAGTATCGGTGGCATAGGGGATGGTACCGTCGCGATTTCAGGATACTTTTAAAATGAAGACTCAAACGTCAAGTGCCGAGTGACCTGTGGGCCAAAGGGACGAAATCGATTTTCACCGATAAAATCACAGAGCTGGGAAACTTAGTTCTTCCTGTTTAAAACTGAATCTATAATCTACTTATTTATGGAAAGATGTGAAACTTCTAGCGTAAAAACACTACTGCTGCTTATCGACGAGAGCAAAGGAACGCGTTTTTTTAATATTACCCTGGATGCGGAATCTTTTAATGGGTAATACGCATCAGTCTTCAGTTTGTGGACCTAAGGAGAAGAGTTACGGTTACGGCTGGGCTGAATACTCTTTTCCTGCTATTCTTCTCCACTTCTTTGCACTTCCTGCTTGTGATGACCGCGGTACCGAACAGCTAAAAATACAGCGACAGCTCCAAAGACTCACATTGGGTTGTTTTCATGGGCTTACTATAAGTGACTTATTTTTCTTGTTTAGAATTTGGGGTGGCATAGTGACACCCTCCAGAAAGAAGTTTTGTAGTATCGATATTCTCGGTTTCAGTGGCGACTGTAAACAAATTGCCAATTTAAAATTCTGTAATTACACGCGAAGTATGTTTCTCGAAAGAACATATAGTGTGTAAATTATGATGGCACTTAAACCGTGTCAGGAGATTTACTAAATGAAGCAGATCTGTGTTTAGGCGCTACCACGCTCGTTTTTATGTATTACTTTCTCTTGACAAATGCTATGTGGTATCTAAACGCGCGCGTTCAGTTCTCAGAGTCTGTGGGATCAAGTTTGACATGCTTTTTTTTCATTAAATGCTCCTTTATATGTCCCTGATGGGCACGTTAAGTGGCGTGGAAAGGGACGTGTTACTGAATGGTGCTTCATGTACCATATTCTAATGTAGACCCTTTTGGATCTCATAACTACTTTTGCTGAAAGGGACGGGGTACTGGATCGTGCTTCATGTACAATATTGTCATATAGTGCCTTTCGGATCCCATAACTACGTTCAATGGAGCCGCTGAAGAATATTTTTGTCCGGCGCCCACTGTCACACTGGAAAGGTTTGGAGCAGTCTGAGCAGGGCAGCTTCACCAACCCAGTGTGGACAGCCCTATTTGACTATGAGGCTGCCGGCAAGGACGAGCTGACACTGCGTAAGGGCGACTTGGTGGAGGTGCTGTCTCTGGACTCTGAGGTCTCGGGGGATGAGGGGTGGTGGGCAGGCAAGGTGAACAATAAAGTGGGCATATTTCCATCCAATTATGTGTCGCTGAAGCCGAACACGTATGGGAAACGGGCCGGACCTGCTGTGGTGGGAGAGCTAAGCCCGGCCGTGGTGGGCCATTTCCAGCCGGAGGACGTCGAATTCAGTGAGCTGTGCTTGGAGGAGGTGATCGGGGTGGGCGGCTTCGGCAAAGTGTACCGCGGCACCTGGAGAGGTGACCTAGTGGCAGTGAAGGCGGCCCGCCAGGACCCGGACGAGGACATCAGCGTCACAGCCCAGAACGTGCGGCAAGAGGCCCGGCTCTTCGCCATGCTCACCCACCCCAACATCATTACCCTAAAGGGGGTGTGTTTGCAGGAGCCCAACCTGTGCCTGATCATGGAGTATGCTTCTGGCGGCCCCCTGAGCCGGGCCCTGGCCGGCCGACGCATCCCCCCACATGTGCTGGTGAACTGGGCCGTACAGATCGCCCGGGGTATGCTCTACCTACACAGCGAGACCATAGTGCCAGTGATCCACCGTGACCTGAAGTCCAACAACAGTAAGCTGGGCAGGGGGAATTGTAATTAATCATTAAATCAGGGGCCTTCCATGGCGTTCAGCTTTTCTGTATACGTATGTATGAATTCACACTGAATTCTAGAGTCCAGTATTACAGGTATTATGACAGGCTGTTAAAAGTCATATTCATAATTAAATTAGTTCTGTAGGGAAGCTAAAAGGTTTAAGAAGGCTTTTTGAATAGGTATGATTGAGTCATTTTTTGGGTGTGCTATATGTTACTTCTGTTCTGTATGTTTGATGGTGAATGTTTGGCTATATGTCTGTGAATTGAAGGCGTTGTGTGTGAATGTACGTCATTAAATCATACTGGATCTGCTTGCTTCAGGTATTTATGAATCTTTAGCATAGAATGATACTTTTTGTAATTATATCTTTGTGGGGACTCTCCATTCATTTCCATGGGGAAAACTTTAATCCCAACATGACGACCCTAACCACTACCCAGCCCTAACCTTAAACATAAGTAACCAAACAAATAACGAGACTATTGCCATTTTTAGTTTTTTGATTGCATTCGCAGATCTTTGTGGGGACCTGGGAAATGGTATAATGTAATAACAGGTTTTTATTACATTGTTGGGAAGATTGTAACACATTGTAATATAAACATAGTCCACCCCCCCACACACACACACACACACACACATCATTGCAAAAGGCACCCACCTTCAGCACCCAGGGAACAGGGGCTTAATGGCCTCGCTCAAGGGCCCATGGACTATTCTGTTCCATGTGACTATTTTGCTGCGGCTCGGGCTCAAACTGGCAACCTCCCAAGCCCGGCCACAGAGGCTTAGCCCACTGAGTCCATTAGTAAATCAGAGGGTTATATGAAGACTAGGGCATTGTAGCATAAAAACAGCTTCCAGAGGCTGACAGCACTTAGATAAAGGCCTGGCTCACTGAGGAACCACAGCTGGACGAAAGACGATATACATATCTGGAAGAAAATAAGAAACCACAGCTCTGGAAAAAAAATGAGACCATTTTTAGTTTCATCTATTTCTCAATTTATACATGTGTGACTTGGAATAATGCATTTTTTTTGTGGATTGCAGCTTGGTTCTTCTCTGTTTCTCATTAATGACGGGCTTCTTCCTCACTTTATGGGACTTCATTCCTGCTTCTAGGAGCCTGATACACACTGTCCTAGCAGTGCACTTCACACCTGCACTTAATGTTTCCCATTCCTATTGGATATGTTCCTACAATTTATGAGAAGTTGTCAGATAAGTTAATGGTCGTCTCTGGCATTAGAAAGTTGCTTCTGCCCTAACTGGTTGACTGGCTGGTTACTGGTTATTCTCAGTGTCTCCTGTTTCACATTGTTCTCATGTACTGCGATCCGAGTAATTAAAAAAATATAGAGTGGTGTATAATTTTTTTTCCAGAGCTGTATATCTCCTGTATATTATATATCCAATTGCATGAATTTGTGTGGAGCTGTCATAATTAGAAGTCTGCACTGTTCAAATGAATATTGCAGTGAAATGTCAGTTCTAGTTGTTAATGGTAAAGCAGAAGTCTTTTATACAAAACTGAAAACTGACCAGTAGAGCTGCAGTGATGTCAGCCATTGATGGATACTGTGTAACTGGCTGTGACTAGGGGGCAAAATCCTCCCTGTCTGCCTTAAGGTCTCTCTGGACTGTCCACGTCAGGTGTTTTTGTGGTTATATTCGCACTAATTTAGTCAATTCTTGCATAAATTACTCTTTGGTAGGTTATAGCTATTATACAGTATATTTTTGAATGTTCTTGTTTTTAGAAAGCTGAGGATAGGACATTCTTACATATGTCCTTGAAATTGTAACGGTTTGTTAAAATATAACTTATTTTGCATTGCTTTGCTGTCAGTCTTCATTACCTTAGAGATTTGAGTGGAGTCACTTGGCTGGGACAAAACATTGTTTTGCGGGGAAGGGGGACATAACATGAATGTATAGCTTGTATGTGCAGCTCAGGAATGGGATCACTCCCTCCTCCTCTCCTGCTGTGAGATACCATCACTTTTGCCTCCCTTCATTTTTTTATTGTTTCTTAATGTTGGCAACAGACATGTTACTACTTGCATCTCGCACTGTTGCGCTAGTGAGTAATATCCTGTTGTTTAGTTTTTTGTCACAAATTGCAAAACGCCGTTGGGCTCTTTTGAAAGGATGTGCCCAGCTCAGCTGCCGCTGTCCTTATGCATTCAGCAGTGCTGCAGTTAAAAGTCACCATGTAAAATGTTCATTTTGCTTTGAGTGGTATGCTTGTTTCCGTGAACTAGTCAGACCCTGCTTTTTAGCCAAAGGGTGTCACGAGCCTTAATGGCTGGGAAGCCCTTGACAGCACGAGCTTACGGTGGACATAGGTAGTTTGTTGTTTTTAAAAGAAGTGTCCATAATGACCCAGGTATTTTTTTCTAACTGGCTATTATGCTACCTTAGGTTCACAGCTGCACAGCATAAAAATATAAAAGTATAAAAGCTGTACTGTAACAGCTGAAGTCCTTTCTCTACCTCCCAAGGTGATTTCAGTTTGACCATCATACAGGAACTGAATTCACTCCTTGCTCTGGGTATTTAAAAAAAAATTTCAGTTGACCTCCTACGGTGACTGAAGATTTCGATAGCTTAGATTCCTAAAAACAGCACCATTCTGGAGGGGAGTGGTTTCCGGTCAAAGCAGCTACAATCCTGAGGTGGTTTCAGTGTGTGCGCACTTGCGCGTGTGTGTGTGACCTTCATGCAGGAGGGTGATGGATCTGTGCCAAGGACCGGAACTGGAATTCCGGTGAGAGTAAACACAGTGCTGGATGGAGGGGGAGGATGCTCCAGAGGCCGGGCTCGGACAGACGTGTACATGCACACACACATGCACGCACACATTAATTGGGTGAGAAAAGAATTCAGCTCTTTACTTAATGCTGCTTTTCCACACTAGAACCTCTCATTTGAAATTTACATCAATCATAGCTTGTTTTGTTGTAATACCTCTATTCTATGGACTCGATACGCTAAGGCCTAATGTGATTGAGTATCATGCTGTATCCTAAAGCACTCGCAATCGCAAATTTTTTTGTATGGATCAAAACCAAGTGAAATATGAAACCTGTAGTTTAAAGGGAGTGGAACAACTGGAGTGTTTTTCTGACTTAAGATATAATATCAGAC
Organism: Isichthys henryi; assembly: GCA_026776945.1. NCBI lineage: Eukaryota > Metazoa > Chordata > Actinopteri > Osteoglossiformes > Mormyridae > Isichthys > Isichthys henryi. Next base: position 16,462,275 of record JAODJX010000002.1, read on the forward strand.
ATCTTGCATTTTAAATGGTTGTCACCATCAAAAAATATAGAGGTCCATTGAGTATGACTTTAAGACAAAATCAGACAGAGAGTGTGGGTTAGGGTGCTTTTACAGGGCGCTGGCTGCTTGTGTTTGCACTCTGGCATCCCAGCAGCTGATAACGGCCTCGCCGTGCCTGACATATGCAGTGTTTGCCTGTATTTTGGAAGCGTCTCTAACCTGCATCCGGAGATGGCACAGACATATAAGAAGGCCAGGTAGGCTGTGGCAAGCATAGAGAATGTCCGGGGGGGGGGGGTTGCGGGGGGGAGGAAGACCGTGCTCACAGAGAACTCCCATTTCTTTGTAGAACGTGACTTCATACGAGAGTTCAGATGCAAAGGTTAAATTCATCATCTACGTAGCAATGATAGCTTAAAAATTAGCAACTTTGAATTCCAGCTATTCTCTCATCCCACTCAGGCTCATGAGTGGAGCAGCACAGGTCAGAATGCTGGGGAACACCCGATTTGATGCCAGTGTATCACAGGGCACAATACTGAGGAACACCCGATTTTATGCCAGTGTATCACAGGGCAAAATGCTGGGGAAAATCCGATTTGATGCCAATGTATCACAGGGCACAATGCTGAGGAACACCTGATTTGATGCCAGTGTATCACAGGGCACAATGCTGGGGAACACCCGATTTTATGCCAGTGTATCACAGGGCACAATGCTGAGGAACACCCGATTTGATGCCAGTGTATCACAGGACACAATGCTGAGGAACACCCGATTTTATGCCAGTGTATCACAGGGCAGAATGCTGGGGAACATCCGATTTGATGCCAGTGTATCACAGGGCACAATGCTGGGGAACACCCGATTTGATGCCAGTGTATCACAGGGCACAATGCTGAGGAACACCCGATTTTATGCCAGTGTATCACAGGGCAGAATGCTGGGGAACATCCGATTTGATGCCA
>JAODJX010000002.1:16471367-16482010 GCA_026776945.1 Isichthys henryi
TTAAATAAATAGACAATTTTATGATGTAGGCCGAAAATGAGCTTCCCCTATTTGACAGACCAGTAGCCGCCACTGTTATGTACTCATGTGGCATCTGTGAATTGCTTACCAATGTTACTTTGTTGGTCGGTCCAATGGTGAGTTCCTCACTCTGGCTTTCTATTTGTGTCTCTCCTACCATCCCTGGGAACATAGTCCTCCTGGCTGAGCCCATCGAGAATGAATGCGTGGAGAGTAAGACCCTGAAGATCACAGACTTTGGGCTGGCACGCGAGTGGCACAAAACCACCAAAATGAGCACAGCGGGCACCTACGCTTGGATGGCACCGGAGGTGATCAAGACGTCCACCTTCTCCAAAGGCAGTGATGTGTGGAGGTAAGACATGTTCGTGCCGTTTAATTGTCCTGGAAGTCCTCCGTGCTGCTTGGGATCACAGTGGCAGTGCCAGGTCTTTCATTGTGTTAAAGGTTTGACCCTTATGTTGCAAATGCCCCAGGATTCTCCATGTTGCACAACCCCACTTAAATGTTACTAAACCTCCCATCCCATGTGTGTGACCTTACATCCCCCAGGCTGTGCACAGAGACTCCACAGGAGACCAGGTGTAAGATTCAGAACAGAGTGATAAATTCAAGTTTAAAGCTTTTTAAAGCATGCTTTCTCTCACTGGTCACACTCCTCAGGTGAATAGTAACAAATTACAAAATCAAACTCTAATACTTGTCACCAGATCTGAATGCAGAGCTACGCTGAGACTGAGGGCAGCAGAAAAAATACAGTTCCAGCAAATTCACACATCATTCCAAAGGTTCTTTCAAGCCAATGTGCAGAAATTTTGATTTGGGAATGTTTCCAGTTTACGGTTGATTTGCATGTTAAGTGATAAATATGTCAGCTGTTCCTGGTAGAGTAAACCAGTCATACACAAGTCACGGCCCTGCTGAGTTGAGAACATATACAGTATGTTCTCTAGTTAGGGTGTCGTCCCAGTGCCAACTATGCTTTCAATGAAGTGAGAACAGGTGAGCAGCTGGCTGAGGAAAACACCTTATCTGCTTAGTCATCTGTGCTCTTCCTCTCTGCAATTTATTCAAATGGAAAGCAGTTGTGTTATACAGTATGTTTAAAAGCAAGATCCGATGTTTTGTCCTGCGTAAGAAAGCTTGGTGCTTGATTCATTTCCAGAAATGTCAACTAGGTAGAATGCAGAACAGTGAGGATTTGAACTTGTTAGGTCCTGTGCCTGAAATGATGTATGTACTGATATTGTGGTGTGAGGCAGTTTAGTTAGGGAGCTGTACTATCTCTGCTGTGATTGTTTGTGAATAAACAGAGGATGGAATTGAAAGTGCATGGTTCCATTTTGTGTGATGGACTGAACAAATAAAGGCAGACCTATAACCAGAGGCTCTTCTGGGTCACTTGTCCTGGTACAGATTCAGAGTATGTATGCAGGTCTGGGTGACTGGAGAACAGCTGAAGTTCAGCAGTGGTTTGTTCGTCCAAACTGCTCTAAAGGCCTTATTCCATCTTACATGCTGGTTTTTCAGTGTTACTCTGGTGTTGCTGTTGGGAACTGAGCTCCGTGTACAGTGTGACTGAAATTATTATAACAGTGTTATGTTTTAAATATCTTAAGAAGAAATAGAGAAAATGAATTACTGTTTTTGTTGTACTAAGGGCAATATACTAAGCTTGTTTTTACCTATGTTACAGAACATTGTTTGACCTCTAGTTTGCAGATAACAGCAAACCATGAGAAAACCATTTCTGGTGTTATGTAGGTTGAAGAATAATGCCAGACCTTCAGTAATGATGTGAATGTCTCTGTCTTGTCAGCCAGGGAGAAACAGTTATTGGCTGAAGCTAACACAAAACTGGAGAGTTCAAAAATATTACCACCAAACTGTGAAAAAAGCAGTGAATTATGTGAACAAAAAAATAACACAAACCAAAGGAAAAGGATTCAAGAACATTGCTGCCTGAGCCTAATGTCAACTGAATAAGATTCTCATTAGATATCCCTTACTAAAGAGTATTCATCAATACAGGTGTGTCAGGTGTGAAATGTGACAAGAGATGCAGAATCCTTAGATTTCTGGGCGAAATCAGGGAGGCTAGTCTCAGGCAACCTCTCAATGAAGCACACATTAAGCAACATATAAAGTGGATCAGAGAAAAATTCTAAACTGACCTTAGTAAAGTAATTTTTGCTGATGAATAAAGGGTGATGCTGGATGGCCCAGATGGGTGGTGTGATAGGGAAGCTCCTGCAAGCCGGAGGCGACAACAGGGAGGTGGTGGGATCATGACCTAAGCAGGGATTTTCAGCGGCAAGGGTCATTCAAAGTTAATGACGGGGTGAAGCTGAATGATGTGAACTGCTGCACATTGTACAGGTTGGGGAAGACGGTGGCGCAGGAGGTAGTGTTATTGTTCAACAACTGGAGGTTTCGAGCTCTGGTTCCTCCTGACCCCATCAAAGTGTCCTTCAGCAAGACACTGAACCCCAAATTGCTTTCGGTGTGCAGGTTGGTGCCTTGCATGGCAGCCTCCGCCACCGGTGTATGAATGTGTGTATGAATGGGTGAATGTGAGGCATGACTTGTAAAGCGCTTTGTGTTCAGACTATGCATGTGCAACTCCATCACTGAGGCGATACACATCTCAATGGTCTGATGCATTAAAGACACTTATGAAACAAATGCAAACCCCATTTCAGGAAAAGTTGGGACACTTTCTAAAGATGCAATAAAAAATTAAATCTATAATTTAGTACTTCACTTGAACCTTACATAAACAGGACAAGGAAAAGATTTTCAGTGTTTTTCAGAGACAAACTTAATTCTATTTGTTAAATATAAATAAATTTAGAAATTGATGCCTGCAACACACCCCAGAAAAGTTGGGAAAAAAGCAAGTTTACCATTGGGTCACATCCCCATTTCTTTTAAATGTTATACTACTCAATCATTAGCTAACTGAAGAAATTTATTGTTGCAGTTTTACAAGTGGAATTTTTGCCCATTATTGCTGTATACAAAACTTGAGTTGCTCAACAGTCCATGGTCGCCATTGTCTGATTCTCCTCTTCACGTTCCTGACATTTTCAGTAGGAGACAGATCTGGACTGCAGGCAGGCCAGTCATGCACACGGGACTCTATATGTATGAAGCTACAGTGTTGTTATTTGTGCAGAATGAGGCCTAGCATTGTCCTGCTCAAATATACATAGAGTTTCAGGGAAAAGACGTTAGCATATGTCTCTCTAACATTCCAACGTAAGCCTCAGCATCAATGGTACCTTTGCATATATATAGATCCCCCATGCCATGCCCCCATGCCATGCCCCCATGCCATGTGCAATGAGGCACCCCCATACCATCTTGGATGTTGGTTTTTGCACTTTTCGCTAACAGTTTAGATGGTCTTTTTCATCTTTGGCACATACAATCTGACGTCCATTTTTCCAATAAACAACCTGAAACGTGGACTCATCTGACACAGAACGCGTTTCCATTGACTTTTGGTCCATCTCAGATGAGCACGGGCACAGAGATCTTGCCGGCGTTTTTGCACAAAATTGATGTATGGCTTCCTCTTTGCATAATACAGTTTCAGGGAGCATTTCTTGATGCAGCAGCATAATACTTAATCGACAATGAAGTCCTCCCAAGCCCATGTGGTTACATCCGTACGGGCAGCATGGCGGTTTCTAATGTAATACTGCTAAGGGCTCAAAGGTCACGCACAATCAGCAGCGGTTTCTGCCCTTGGCCTTTATACACTCCTGACTCCCTGAATCTTTTGTTATTAACTGTAGATGGTGACAGGCCTAAATTCTTTGCTATCTCGCGCTGAAAAACATTGTTTGTAAATTGACAGATAATTCTCTCACGAATTTCAGCACAAAGGGATGTGACCCATGACCCATCAGCCTTTGTTTGATGCTCCTTTCATATCCAGTCTTCATACCCACACCTGTTACCAGTTCACCTGTTGCTTGAGGATCCTTCCAGAATGTTTTCAGTCTTACTTCACTTCTGTCCAAACTTTTTAGTAGTGTGTTGCAGGCATCAGTATCTAAATTAGTCTGTGTTTAACGAATACAATTGTTTGTCTCTGAAAACACTCAAAATCTTTACTTTGTCCTTTTGTATCTTAATATCTGCAGTGTAGAAATACTTCACATGTAACAACGAAATCCAGAGCAAAACAGACTGCAAACTGTGCTCTATTGAACCAGCAAGAGGAGCTACGAAAGCAGAATCATACAACACTAGTAATCTAATTGAATATCTAAAATCTAAACATAGGAAGATGTGTGGCAAAATTGCCACCAGCAGCATTCATACACAATGTCATAATGGTCGTATGCGGAGACGGTAGTACTTTCTGAGGTGCTAGGCAGTATCAAAAGTTTGTGAACCACTGCTTCAGAGGTGTTAGAGTGACATATTTTTAAATCATAAGTAACCTACTGATCTATCGTTTTCCACGGAGACTAAAATGAGGATCAGCACTGCTATGAACAGCTATGAACAGCTACGCACTGTGGCAAGTCTTAATGTTGGCTGTTTAGAGGATTGCCTGTATGGCGGGTTTAATTCATATTGTTTTTCAGCAAAAAATGAAAAGTGCCTGACTTGGTGGTCCAGTGCGGGTGGGGGGGGGGATTCCAGCTTTATCGTTTATCCCAAAATTTTACATTTAAAATATTGCATGTTATTTTTTAGACATCGCAGAGCCCTAACTGGTATCGCTATCCATGGATACCAGAAAACGAGCCTCGGAGCTATAGACAGATTTGTAGACATCGGCAATGTGAAACTCGCGGGAATTTGCCTGTTTTTAGTGAAATACTGCAGCGGGTGCAGTATGGGGAAGGAAAGTGCCCGAAACTTGCAGTTTGTTCTCATATCTTTGTTTTTTTTCTATTTATCGAAATATTCGTAGTTTGGAACAGATAGAAAATGAACCATTTGCTGCAGTTCTCTGGAGTGACCAGTGTTGGCTGCTGTGTTGGAAGGTTTCTTGCCCTCCAGGTCTCCTACCCAGACACGGGACAGAAACCTCTGGACTGGGGCTGTGAGTGGGTTATTGCTAATGCTGATAAATCAGTCATAATTGACGGTTTGGGAACATTTTGGTTCCTCAATAAAGTGCACAACACAGGAAGGAGAGTAGTTGAAATGACCAAGACTCTCTGTCGGCTGTGTTATACCAAATTCGGATTTGTTACTGCAGTGGTGATTCTAGCTTGTATGGCTCCCTAGGTAACCCCCCCACCAACAAAAATTGTGCGTCCATATTCCCACCTGTCGGCAACAAAAAAAACATGGTTCGCCACTGACTGGCATTTTTGTTAATATTTTTAACAATACATATAAATAATGATTAATTTTAAATGGTACAAGTATAAAAATATATAAGTAAGGTTCAGAAATATGAAAAAGAACTGACAGACAAATAGAAACTAGTTCACAAAGTAGAGTCAGGGTCTCCACTCTGACACAGTAACATATCTTCATTGACATGGCAATGAGGGATAGAAAACTGATCACGTAAATGTCACCATTACAATTTTTTATTTGTTTGTTTGTTGTTATGTGGGCACCCCATGCCGCACCTGGCAGGATGCCACCCTGGGTGGCTGCCCATGTCGCCCATATCTAAATCCCTCTGAAGCTAAGCTATTTTGGACCTGGCCAGGACTTGAATGGGAGACCAACCAGGAAAGCTGGCTTGCTGCTGCAAACACTGTTTGTGTGGCCACTGGGTTCAATCATCCTTAGGATCTCAGTGCCCCAGTGCGCTGTGTTCCTGTCCTTTTACCCCTTAGCTACTGTGTGCTGAGCATAGACGTGCAGATCAGCTGCTGTCACGTCATCCAGACAGCTGCTACACAGCAGTGCTGCTCAATTAGCTTTGGGTATCTTGAAAAGTGCTATATAAAAGTAATGTAATGTTTAAGTTAATCTCCCCATGGCATTGAAGGTGCTTTTTCCAGGAAATTCAGATCAAGATGAATAAAAAACAACTGCAGCTATGGGGGTATTTATCACTACAGCTTTATATCCATACGTGGCAGTAGAGCACCCAGGTTTTTGACTTGATTTCTTTCATTATGATTATTTTGCAATCATATCTAAATTTTTTTTATTTATTTTACATATTTCCTTTTAATATGCCATCAGACATATTGCCTTTGGTTTGGTTTACACCTGTTTTTCCCTTCCCTGTCTGTCTGACTTTCTACACACCTCTTATTCAGGATTCTGTAAAGCGCGTCACTGCAATGCGCCTTATTAACGCTGCAATAATAACATGGAATTGAACTGGTCTGCTGAGATCAGTGATGACCATTGTGTACCAGTTGCTGTGTGAATATTCCTTTGTCCTTTAAACTGTGTGATCGGGGAGAGGTGGCCGTGCTGTGTGCTTATGCACCGTAGTCTCAGAGACGCGCCTATGGGTTTAAGACGCCCAGGCCTGCAGCTGGGGTGAAGCACTAACACGGTAATTAGAGGCCCAAATAAAACTCCGTGGATTGCAGGCCACGCTTTAGGATTTCCTGCCAGGAAGTTTCCCTATCCAGTGTCTCTCCACTCTCTGGTTTGTAGTTAGTGACTGCATGTGTTTAAGTATGTGTGTGTGTTTTATTTGTCCACGTTTCTCTCAGTGTGTATGTATGTGGACTGTAATCCTTTTGCTGTGTGTCTGTGCTGTACTCCCTGCACTTTTCTGGTACTTCCCCTTACGTGTGCGTAGGTGTGCATCGTGACGTCTGCCCCATCTATCAGTGCGTCTGTGTGTCATGTTTTAACTGCCTGTCCTCCGCAGCTACGGCGTGCTGCTGTGGGAGCTGCTGACGGGTGAGGTGCCATACCGCGGTATTGATGGCCTGGCGGTGGCCTACGGTGTGGCCGTTAACAAGCTGACGCTGCCTATCCCGTCCACCTGCCCAGAGCCCTTCGCCCAGCTCATGGCTGGTAAGCCGCCTTCTTCTGAGCCGGCCTGCCGCTGCCACACCGGGGAGCACGGCAATGACGGCCTGCTTTTGCTTCCCATCCTCTGGGTCTGTAAAAGAGGCCTGGGCCAAACCCAAGCCTCCCTAGGTCAGCAGGGGCCTTTTTGCATTTTACTCTGCCCTTTTTTTGAAATACTTGCAAAAATCTATATAAGCATTGCATTTCTCTTGTTTAACTTATATACTTATTATTAATTTAAATAAATATTTGTTTGCAAAAATGTTTTTCGACTCAACCTAAACCCCATTATTTTATCACATGGGCCAGCTTTCGTCCACTGTTAGAATCCAAGAGTGCTATTTCTAAATCCACAGCGCCCTTATGCTGATTATGTCCTTATGCCGCACAGGTGTGTGAACGTAGGTGGTGCTGTGTTTCTGTGTGCAGAGTGCTGGGACCAGGACCCCCACCACCGGCCCAACTTCGCCTCCATCCTCTCGCAGCTCACTGCGTTGGAGCAGCAGGTCATGGACGAGATGCCGCAGGAGTCTTTCCACTCACTACAGGAGGACTGGAAGCTGGAGATTCAGGACATGTTCGACGAGTTGCGTTCCAAGGAGAAGGTGGGGGCACAATCGTGTGTGTGTTTGTGTATGTGTGTGTGCATGCATTTCCACCTGTGATGTGGGTCTGACCCGGTGCAGGAGCTGCGCTGCCGTGAGGAGGAGCTGCAGCGCGCCGCCCTGGAGCAGAAGTCACACGAGGAATTCCTGCGGCAGCGAGAGCAGCAGCTGGCGCGCTGGGAGCAGGACGTGTTCGAGCGCGAGCTCAGCCTGCTCATCCTGCATATGAACCAGGAGAAGCCCAAAGTGAAGAAGCGCAAGGGAACCTTCAAGAAGCACAAGCTCAAGGGCAAGAATGGCGAGAAGATCAGCATGCCGCAGGGTAGGGGCGCCCACGCACACATATACTGAATACCTGAACCCTTCGAGCTTTAAGATCATGTCCAGCCACATTCAAACACTCAATGACCTTATTGTCCAATTGTGTTCTCTAGCGAAGGGCGTTATGCACGTAGCTGAATGTCATTTTATTCACACATTTGATTTAATGCAAAACAAAATTCCATTATTGGATGAGATGGTTACTTGACATAGGACCAACTATACAGGCTTAGGACTGTTCTTAAGTCTTCTGTGAATACATATGGCTTTAGCACTGAATCCTTGCCCCCACCACTATCTGCCACCACTGCAGACGCTTTGGTTTGTAAACTGATCACTCAAAATTCATTTCACAGATCTTTTTCAAACTTTACACAGGCACTGGATGGGTGTGCAACTAAAAGTGATTAAGTGTTGAGACAGATCACCCCAAAACTGAAGCAGCACCTCATAGAGATAGGAAAAAGGGGCAGTTTTGTCACTTGATCCTGTCAAGATGAAAGCTCAAAATCTGTTTGACTGGACAGGACCACTGGTTACATTATATATAGGGATGATGATCTATACCTGATTTTATTTTAATTTTTACATCTCCAGGTGATCCATCCAGTATTTCTACAAATAGTACAAGTTGGTGAGTGTGGGAGGAGGACAGCTTAGAGACCAAACGAAAGGGCTGTTGGGGGAATACAATGCTGTTGTTTCTGACGGCACCGAATCTAATCTTAATCATAATTATTATTTTTGTATGTTCAGAGCCTTGTAACTCCTTGTTTGAAGGATTACCTACCTCATCGCCCACATAACGTATTTTGAGACTGAAGTGTGGCTTTTTAAAAATAAATAAAAATATAAAACTTGTACCCTTTTGGGTGCTTATCTCATGAAGGAGACCAAGTAACAGTTCATATATAAAAAAATACTTCAACCAGTTACTCCAAACCCCTTAATGTTTTTTTTTAACAACCAAATGACACATGTAGCAAAAATCAGTTTGAGAGATGAACTTGAAAAAAGAAACTTAGACTTTTGCTAAAGTAAAATTCATACCATGAAAAAAGTACCGTTCTTGAACTTTCTAATGAGCTACGGTGGAGCCTTGTAGCTGTAACTGTAAAAAAGTCACAGCTCATACTAAAGCCTGACATCTTTTCACACAAAAAAAAACATTTCTTAGCTCTGAATACCTTGTACAGTTCTAGGAAATGTTCAGTACTAAATGACATTAAAAATGTGTATTTCCTGCCAGGCTTCTTTGGTGTCTCCACGTGTTTCCAGCCTCACCAATCTGATGGTGCCTCTGCCTGCTTCCTGCTGCTTCTGTCACTCTGATTGCTGTCTGCTTCTGCTTCCTCAGACTTCATTCACAAGATCACGGTCCAGGCATCCCCAGGTTTGGAGAAGAGGAAGAACTCCCAGGACCTCCCTTCAGGCTCCTCCCCTTCCATTGGGCCCCGCCTTCTTCTGCGTGAGTCAGGGTTCCATAGCCTTTCAGTCTTTCATCTCATATGTGTCCTTCCTTTTTACTCTCTCTTTCTCTCTCCCTCTCTCTCTCACACACTATACTACATGCAGTTTCAAGTCCACACAATACAGGCACGATCTTGTTCAGTTTTAAAATGATAAAAACATAACCCTCATTCATTGATTTTAATGGTAATATTTTAACGTTTCAAATGTTGAGTGACGTTTACAGAAGTTTTGTTCTTCATGACACAATCTGTAGCTGAATACACTGCACACTTGTTTAATTCATGGCTCATTCCCTGCTTTACCAGGATAGACTCTGGAGCTCTGCTACCGGGCACAGGACAGGCGGGTGTAGAAAATGGAAGGATGGATGGATAGATGTTCATTTCATAATTAGTTTTTTCAGTTCCTTCTAGTGTCTTTGTTTATTAATTAGAAGTGAGGTTGCTATCTAAAATACAACTCAAGAAATAGCTATAAAAAGGTCTATAATTAAGAAATGTGGTGAATATAAGGAGTGGATTCTCTGCTTTTTACATTGCAACTGCATGTGAATGACATAATTGACTGTTTGGTTTAGTCTGAAGTGCCCCCCAGCTTGCATACTACAGTGAGCTTTTCCTTAGGTTGATGCACAGCTTTAGAAAAAATCTTTCAGTAATAGTAATGCAGGTCACACTGGTTATCTCCTTTACATCAGATGTCTCACTGCATTGTTTTAATAGGTAATTGTTGCAGATGAGGGGGTGGCATGGTGGTACAGTGATTAGCACTGTTGCCTCACATCTCTGGGACCCAGATTTGAGTCTCCGCCTGGGTCACATGTGTGCGGAGTTTGCATGTTCTCCCCATGTCGTCGTGGGGTTTCCTCCGGGTACTCCGGTTTCCCCCCCACAGTCCAAAAACATGCTGAGGCTAATTGGAGTTAGTAAATTGCCTGTAGGTATGCATGTGAGAGTGAATGGTGTGTGAGTGTGCCCTGCGATGGGCTAGCCCCCCATCCTGGGTTGTTCCTTGCCTCGTGCCCATTGCTTCCGGGATAGACTCCGGACCCCCCGCGACCCTGTAGGATAAGCGGTTTGGAAAATGGATGGATGGATGTTGCAGACGATGGTTCCCATTATTATCAGTATCAAAGCTGGTCCTGTGCAGTCAGGCACATGACGCTGAACCTCTGTCTCTGGTCCTGTGCAGTCAGGCACATGACGCTGAACCTCTGTCTCTGGTCCTGTGCAGTCAGGCACATGACGCTGAACC
>JAODJX010000002.1:16482284-16503656 GCA_026776945.1 Isichthys henryi
GGCACATGACGCTGTACCTCTGTCTCTGGTCCTGTGCAGTCAGGCACATGACGCTGTACCTCTGTCTCTGGTCCTGTCCAGTCAGGCACATGACGCTGTACCTCTGTCTCTGGTCCTGTCCAGTCAGGCACATGACGCTGTACCTCTGTCTCTGGTCCTGTCCAGTCAGGCACATGACGCTGTACCTCTGTCTCTTGTCCTGTCCAGTCAGGCACATGACGCTGTACCTCTGTCTCTGGTCCTATCCAGTCAGGCACATGACTCTACCTCTGTCTCTGGTCCTGTCTAGTCACTCCCAGTGAAAACACCAGGGTCTTTCCCCTGAGCCCTGTATGGTCCCCAGAAACCTCAGCTATCAAGCAGGCCAGCTGTGACAGCTGGACAGGCCCCCAGAAGAGCCCCCAGAGTCCCAAGAACACCAAGATTTTACGCCTTAATACACCTGAGGGCAGGTATGGCTCCCTCCCACGCGCCTGCAACCCCTTCTCATCTGAATCTGATATGTTTCCCTGGTGGTTTATCTCATCTGCTTCCTTGTGTTCTGTGTTTTCATGCATGTGTGCATCAGTCTCTCCATGAGAGCTAAGCTTCTGGAGGTGGACAGCAATGAAACTGACCGCTCGAGATCTGACTTCGAGGTGTACAGACCTCCCACCCCGAAGTCTGCCCCCAATGGTATGCAAGTGTCTGCTTGCCCTTTGAGCTTTTCTGGAGAGTTTGCGACCCAGCAAGGGATACCAGGCATTTCAAAAAGTCTCTTTACTCAAGAAAACCTTGTTTTTTATGTATTCAGTAGGCACTGGTATGGTTGTTATTTCTGTAATGTTATGAGTTTAATGTTATGAGTAAAGCAGAACCTCCCTCTTGTCCCTCAGGCATCTGTCCCAAAGATTCTCCTAGGAGCGGTCTACCTCAGGGGGATTTGGGTGGTGAGGAGGGGGGGTCCCTAGACTGGGGCTCTTGGTCTGGGATTGATTCCCCTGGAGCAGAACACGGCTCAGTGGGTGGTACTGAGAAAAGCACCCACCGGGCCCTGCTGAGTTTGGGCTCCATGCTGGCCTCTGTAGCTTTGGGCCGCTCTGTTGCAGCCCAGCCCAGATTATCCCCCAGGATCACCCACCAGCCCCCAGATTCAGAAGTGATGGCCCAGGACCCATCTGTGCTGGAGGACCTCATCACGTTCTCGCACTCGGGCCCCCTGAACCTGCCCCTACCATGCCCGGATCCAGCCCCAGCCGAAGCCCAAAACCCAGCCCAGGCCCTCATGCCCCCCCTTCGTCCCTGTGTCCCGTGGGATCAAAGCTTGGACCTCAGCAGAGAAGCCCCCCCCAGCCTGCATTCCTCTCAACTCGGTTGGACATGATCTATTTACGTTCTGAGAACAGCATGGCAGCCCTGCATGCATTTCTAGTTTGTAACATTTATGTTTATCTTCTGAGTGAGTGTTTTCTGCATATACAGCCATGGAAAAAAATTAAGAGACCACTCTATATTTTAAAAAAATATTTGCATTTCTAAATCCTGGTTTAATCGTTCTTCTGCTGGCAGAAGGCTATGCTGAGCAGCAGGCTGCTTCCAGGTTCAAAATTTCTAAGACAGCAGCACACAAGAACAAGGTGAAACAGGAGACAGTGGGAACGACCAAAAACCCACCAGGTAAAGAGTAGAAGCCACATTCTAATGCCAGAAATGACCGTTAACTTAGCCGAGAGATTCTCCTGAATCGTAGGACATCAAGAGACTTTCATAAGGAACAGGAAACATTAAGTGCAGGTGTGAAGTGTATGGCTAGGACAGTTCGTATCAGGCTCCTAGAAGCAGGACTGAAATCCCATAAAGCAAAGAAGAAGCCTTTCATTAATGTGAAACAGAAAACAACCAGGCAGCAGTTCGCAAAAAAAAAAAAAATATTCACAGATGCACACCCATAAATTGAGAAATGAGTGAAACAAAGAATTGTGCTGTGATCTCAATCTTTTCCATGGCTGTGTACATTTTATATGGGTTTGGTTTAAACAGGTCAGTCCAGCTGCTAGTTTGAATACTGGTATGTACACTACTGTGCAAGAAAGCCTTTGGCAGTTAATGAAAATTGGTGTTTACATGATCTTCATGTTGGTGTAATGATATGTCTGTCGAGGTGTCAGCTTAGCCATTTGAAACCTCTGCTAAAATCACCCAGTATTTCCCACTACCATCCATTACAGCCATGCATTTTTTGTTTGGTTAATCAATACCTCACTGAGTTACTTAATGAATTAAATTAATTAGTTGAGCTGGTGGAGAAATGTAACAAATATCTGGAATAGCTGGGGTATCCCCGAAGAGAGGTATGGGAACTGAAGCGGTGTTCATCTAGCCATCTGAGGATATATCAGAAACTTTTATTGGGTTACTGTTAATTACCATATTATCTCATGTTAAATTCTGTTTTTTTTTTTTTTTGTCTGCCTAAGACTTTTGCACAGTAATGTAGGTGTATGTGCTAAGAGATGTTGTCACATGTTAATTTGACAAAGCTGACAGCAGATACTGACAGTATTGCTACAACCTAGTATTCTTCAGGGCTGCAGTTCCATGCTGTAATGTTTAACAGAAGCTTGGTGTTTAGGCCCCTGTCATTGGCAGACTTAGAGCCTCATCTTGCCTCTGGCCCTTTTGCAGTGCTGGACCTGCCCCTGTGTCTGGACAGCTTGGCTTCTGACGACCAGACGCCACCACCTCCTGCCTTGTTCCCTGACCCTCGACTGTGGAGCCCCAAGAGTCGCCGGCTGGAGGTGAGCGTCATTCCGAGGCCGAGGCCCTCTCCTGTTCGTCCCCGCATCGATCCTTGGAGCTTTGTGTCTGCTGGGGGAGCAGGAGGAGGTGAGGAATCAGCCAAGCCTGAAGGACTTCCGGCTCACATACTGAGCTGCCAGCTTTCCTCCACAAATCCCTTCACAAACTGTGAGCCCTTCCCTACCACAGACTGTGACCCCTTCGCTCGGGAAGCTGATTCTTTCATCGCCCCCACGGCAGCTCACTCTCTGTTTGACCCTTTTTCTGTCCCCTATACTCCTACCTCTCACTGTGCCCCCTGCCCCACCAATGGCAGCCCCTCTTTGTCGGGCTTAAGGGTGCTCCCCCCGTGTCCGCCAGACTCACCCTTCATTGACCTGGCATGGCTGGGGCCCAGGACACCCCTGAACTGCATCGCCAAAGATTCATGCCAGAGCAGACCTCTGCTGCCGGTCATCCGGCCTTGGAAGTCACCGACACTGGAAAACGACCGGTTCTGAGCCAGGCATCCTTCCCTATGTGAGGAGCAGCTGTCTACTGCAGGAGACAGACCGGGGAGTTTGGCGTGAACAGCCAGGTCTGCAAGTTCCCACCAAAGATGAGGATTCTTCATGTCCCAAGCTGCTATGCCGTGTCCTGCCCACAGCAGAGTCTGTTTAAACCCGCTCCATTCCTTCCGGGAAACCCCCTCTTTATATTGTGATGGTATTCCTGATCCACAGCTCTGGGTGTTAATATACATGGGATTCCCTCTGGGTATTATTTACTGGTGTTTGGGAAAAACTTAACAATAATCATAATTTCATAAGTGTTGGAAAGCTTTCATGTGTGTAAAGGGGGTTGGTCTATAACTGCAGAGATAATTTACTATTAAAAATGAATTAAGTACATTTTAAAGAGTACCTCAGGTTGTTCCATGAACGTTTGTTTGTATTACAATTATGAGTAATCAGTAAATGCTTGAAGAGTGTTTTATATCTCTTTGCAAGAATTTTAAGTTATAGGTTTATATAGAGCCTGTAGAAAATATCGAGTGTCATATGACAAGACTAATAAATTCTTGCCACATGTATCAAAGTAATTTCCCCGATAATACCATAAAAAATTCTCAATCCAAGGTCCAAGAAATGAGAAATTATAGTGGCACTCTAGATGAGAATGTGAACACTCAAACGATTTTGAAATGAGGCTAATAGGGCAAGGGTTTGCACTATAACTAGAGAATTACTTTCCAATTTACCGTTAGACAGAGAGGCTAGCAAATTCAGAAGGCGTAGGGTCCCGTGTCATTGACTAAGAGCCTGAAAAGAACGATGCATTGCACATTAATTTTACTGAAGGTTGTGAGAGTCTGGGCCAGCGGTGTCCGCTGCAGTCACATGGTTGTCTTTTCTGCTGTCTTTTCTATAAGGTGTTTGCTCTTTTGGTCCCCTGTGTTTAATCCGTATCACCCCAGTTTTGGGGCAAAAATGAATTTGTTGTACCGTCCTTGCCCTTGATAAGCAAGCATCTGTACATTTGTTGTTTTAAAGAAGTATTGCAGAATCAGTCAAATTTGAGTTTAGAGTTTTACATTGAAACTTACCATCTGCAGTGATAGAAGTTTTACAGACTGTTAGATACGATACTGAAATACTCTGTTTCAAAGCCAGAGTGGAGTGGTTCTTTGGTTGTTCTCGTTCAGATTTGAAGGCGTGTCTACTTGGATTTGATTAAAGGAGAACTATCATATAACCCCTTTAAGGCAAAATATCTGGTTTAACTTCAACATTAATACAAAGCTAACACCATCATAGGGTCCTTTTATGTTCAGTCAAAGTGGTTCTATCTACATAATGTCAAACTACTCCTTTGGATGGTGTCCTCTAACCCTCTACCCAGTGCAAGGTGTACGTACTGCCCTGTGATGTATGTTTGAGCCACAGAACGAGGCTGACTGAGACTGAACTGCAGCTCAGGCCTGCTGGAAGCTGACATACTGCAGCCAGTGTCAGGAAAGGAAATCTTCTCAGTAAGTGTCCCATTGTATACTGTGTATATACAATGCAAAGCCTACAGTACCATGGTACCAATTAATATGTCACACAGGTCAACATATAATGACAAACATACAATATATGCACATAAATCTTATAATCCCAGCATTAACATTCAGGTAAATTTAGGTATGTTTGCCTAAATTTATTTACTTTGGGAAGATAATTCATTCCTACACAATGTACTGATGCCTGTAGTTTTTATAATACTTTTTTTTTAAGGACAAAGACATGTTTGCATTTGGAGAAAAATTGTAATAATTAAGTTGGTGGAGCTGCCTCAGTATTAAAAGGAGTGAAGGAGATGAACACACTGCTATTATGATGAGATTACATATTTCCCCAATAACTGGGATGAGCATAAATGATGTAAATGTGTGTACATCAATTCTGTAAATCGTGTCCCGAACATGCATCAAGGATGACCATTGGCCATTTTCTTAGGCTTTTGACATGAGACTGAGACGATCTGCGTTTTGCGTAATGACTCACATCATAGTTCATTGACATACTCAAGGCTTCTGCAGATTGCCGCAAAGAACCAAAGATCAAGGGCTGAATCTCACCTGCCTCCATTTGTTTGTCAAGCTCTTGAGCAATAGTGCATCATTTGGTGGGAGATTTTCGTGTATTGTTTTTTTTTATGTTTTATTGATTTCCAGATTATCAACTGTTCTGGGTTCTGCAGTTTCGGTGCTACACAAAATTTTATTTGGCTCATTAATAAATATGATTTGATCCTTCTTGTTACCCTTAGCAATGGAGGCCCAGGGGTTTCATTGCTTGGAGAAACACTGTTAATGTCCCTGATTACTGTATGGTATTCTGTGGTTTAAGAGGTTTTCTCACACCTGTTTCTGCTACAAAGTTGGGCTTTCATGGTTACCACTAAAAGATGAAGGACTGCTTTTACATGCAGTACTTTAAGCCCGTACTATTCACCTGCCTCCCTGAGGAATTTATTTGGGTATCTAAGCCACTGCTTTGTGTTCACACAAGATGAAGTACCCAAGAAAATGACAACAGTCAGTTCTCCATTCGCTTAAGTCTTCTGACTGGCTTCCACCTGTCTCTGTGCATCTTGATTGTGATGCAGTGTCAGTGGTGACAATGGACTGTGTCTCCTTTGGCTTTCAGCACTGAAGCTAAAATATTTCCGGGTCACAGGTGATTGTTTTAGCTGCAGGTGATATGGTTGGCCGCTGGCTATGTGTATAGGGGTCCATCTTTGTTTCACTGAGGGGGAGCCTTGTACTGAATAATGAAAAAAAATATCCAGGTTTCAAAAACAAGATATGGAGATATTTCTGTGATTAGTAGAAAGACCCTATTTTAATCCCTGATTTTTCCCTGGGTTTTTACTTGCTACCTGTAAGTTGATCAAAATTGCATGTTTTTGTCCAGAACAAGATTCCTGCAGAAAGCTTCGTATTTTATAGTAAAAAAAAAATTAAATGACAATAACAATCCTTAAACTACGGAGCCCCTGAAGGAACCTGTGCAAAAAAAAAAATGTTACTTTCTCGCATGCACGCACAAAAGTATCTTGTGCACGCGCGACTGTAACATCATTTGATTTTTTTTGCACAAGTCCCTTCAGGGGCTCCATATTAAACCTGGAATTGGTTACATTTAGCATTTAAATATGTATTTACTGACTTGTGTAGTGTTGCAAAGGCATATACCTGGCCATAACCATGCTGATGTTCTCTCTGCATCACTCTAACTGTAAGCCATCCTTCCATGGGCTCTCGGTCCCTCTGCAGCATTTGGTTTGACAAGGAGAATTATTCTGGCCGTCACTGTGAATAAGTCTAACTTGTCACCAAGCTGTAAGGAATGAAAGCACAATTTTGGAGCAAAACTTGCGTTTAAACAGCCTTTAAACTTTCCACCTCTATAATGCATCCCTTTTTATTTTTTGGTAGTTCTACATTTGAAAGAGAGTTCTTCACTCCTTTTCACTCCAATTTGTTGCTTATTGGCATTAATTAATTACCTTTTTAAATTAATTTTGTGGGTAACTAATCCTTAAAGGGTTTAACCTCAGTTCCTGTTTTGATTTGGCTGCTTATCTCCTGTTTTGGGCCACATGACCAAACCACTAATGCTTTTCTGTGATGTCTTATGTCATCCTGCGTGAAAGTGGAGAACAGCTGTGTGCCCTAGGTGCTTTTTTTTACTGACTGATGACAAGAGCAGCAGATTTAAGCCCTCTCCCCCCCCCAGAGAAAGAATTTGGGAAGAACGGTAGGTTATGATATTTATAGACTGGCCAATAGTCAAACTTGGGGAAAATGGAGAATAGGCTACTCCAGGCTTTTCTTTTTTATTCGTTCCTAAGATACTTGAATTAATTGTATTCTTTGGTCATTACATGCACTGTAAAATGCTGTAGGAAAGTATTTTGCCTTGCTACAGCACTGGACGAATGCAATCTTCAGGTTTTCAAACATTAACAGTAAACATTCGCATTGTCGTCGCAGAGAGGGTTAAAAGGATAAGTTCACAATAACCCATACACACACTGGAGTAAGAAGGCCACAGATACATTACTGCCTCTTGTTTTTTAATAACTTTTTTATATTTTTTACTTCACTGGATTTTCTAAACACATATCTGTGGGTGTATGTCTGGGAGGTATCTTGCCAGTGCTGTTCTCTGTTTTCAGTTATGGTACCACATTGATTTTCAGTCTTTTTCTTCTATGAAGCACAACAGTAATGCATTGTGCTCCAGTATAATTTTTAGATTCCTGCAATGAGAAATGTTGCACGAAATGAACAAGCTGACAGGCACCCTTTATGAACTGTTTGTGATGCATGTAATGCACCACTGGAGGGCAGTGGTGCAATGTCCTTTCCTAAAGCCAATGTACTGGCAGAATGGGCAGGACGAGTGTGATGACTGCATCATCTCAGGCCTGCCTAAGTTTCTTCCTTTGACAGTCTTATTTTATTTTGTGAATCTAGGCTATATAAGAGATTATGCTGCAGCTTATAAGAGCCTGTATAATGACTTTGCAGATGTATTTACAAATGTCCTTTGGTGGGCTTTGAGGGCCATGATAATTGTTCCAGTTCGTTTTGTGTTTGTGGAATTTCGCACTGGGCTGGGCCTAATCAACTCTGTGTATTTGTGTGTCTGTGTTTATGTGCGTGCGTAAATGTTGAAAATAAACATTTTAACGTGGAAGATACTGAAAAAATACAAAGACCAAATAAAATTTAACTCAAATGATAAAATTTATGTTTTCATTTATGACACAATACATTAGTAATACTTTATTAATCTCCATGGAAATTTAGGATTGATTTTACATATTGCGTCTTGCTCAAACCCATATACCATGGCTGTATAATGAAATTGAAATACCTGATCAATAGTATGCTAACCTGGATTGTATCCAAAAAAATACAGCTGTTCAAGAATTAAATGCATATCTTGACTCCTGTTTTCACCAAAACTACTCATGGTCGGACTGCTATAGCCAAACCTTTGGTCACTCGTGCCAATGCCAAACATTTGTTACAATGGTGCCAGCAGCACAAATCTTGTGCTGTGGACATTGCAAAACATGTATTGTTCTGTGAACAATACAGAAATAGCATCACGTAGTGACCTGGCCACTGTTCGGCAAGGGGAATTGCTCAAAATCCATCTGGGTACTTTCCAGGACTTGGTGCTAAGATGACTTGGTGCTGTACTGGCCACACCAAGACCAGACCGACATGGAAACAACCACATAAATGGGGGCAGACTGACACAAAAGGACCAAATGGGGCACAAGATCAGACATGAGACATCACCCCAATAAAAATTGGGGTAAAAATGGAAATGAAGCAGGAGGAAACAGGGCTGGGCTAGGAAGTCCACTGGACCTTGGACACGGGGCGTTGACCACAGGACACGAGTCCCCTCAGGACTCAATAAGGCCGGCAGGACCAGATGAGGTCAAGGGGACAGCAGGGTTGGAGCCAAGAGAAGATGCCAGGACTGCAGGGCAGTTGAATCATGGACAGTGGTTCCACACAACTAGAATGAGTGTTTTGAAAAGGAAACATCCTTTTTCAATTGATGCATTCACTTTGTGTTCTGGTATTATTAAACCAACTGATTCTGGAGAGAGCATACATGTCTTTCATAAGAATAATATAAAAGCAATATGAAAATTAATTTAATTAAGAAACAATGAGCAATAAACATGTATTTCCTACTAAAGCCATATATTATCACATGGTAAAGAGTAAAGTTCATGTAAAAGCTTTATATTTTTCCTATAGGCTTTTCCCTTGAGTGCCCCCTTTCAGCCAGCGCCGGCTGTCCCTCAGGGATGCAGAAGCTTAGCAACTAGCTGAGGATTCGTGGTCGATGGACAGCTAAAAGCACCAACCCATTACTACACACTAAAACATTGCGAACAATCCACAAAACACTATGTATTCACCATGAAACACTTTAGTAGCCAGTTACTGATGTAGTAATGTTTGGCGATATGTATAAATTACAGCTATCCCTGCTAGAAAGCTATTGCATTCAGTCCACTTTAGTGGCTGTAAAATCCATAATATGTCATAATGTTTTTACAGGGACACGTTATCCAATTCCTGTAAAACAGACATGCAAAACACTTATTCAATGCAAAGTAAACTGCCCACAAAAAATCGAATAGGGCATAAATGAAGTCAGCATCATCTATACAACTGTGTCACCTTCCAGTTTTATTTATAAATTGACTTGAATTTTAAGGTTCATAACATTTAATTATATGAAATGACACCCACCCATCTTCTACAATTGCTTATCCAGTATAAGACTATGGTGAACCTTAAGCCAACCCTCACAATCACAGGGGCACCCTGGATAGGATGCTATACAAAATCACAGTAATGAATAATTTATTTAGATGTGGTATACCTGTAATAATTCTCATTTTTATATAAATTACGTGCCATACATTTTTCAGAGCAACTAGTTTTCCACGTTCATCTTAGAGATTAGTCATGAGTTTTGCTGCTTTGTGAAGCTGAATTAAAATAAATCCAGAAATACACAATGGACTCAATAAATGTAGTTTAATATTTTTCGTAGGCTGCCATGACATAGAAATCTGCAGTTCCCATTTCTGAGTTTGCTATTGAATATTTCAAGACTATTCTGGCTTTGAACGACTCTGGTATTCGTTCGGCACTCGACATATTAAACCGAAGGAGCCACCCTGGATGTTGCACCTTGGAGGCTGTCAAGTGTGAGCTGTCGGTGTAGACAGGATTGGCTTTTAGTGGGTCAGAAAAGTCGTAAGAGGGTCCAACTATGTCTAATCTTTTAAAAATAATTCTGCATCTCTTTCTCTCCAGTATTGCATTTTTTTTATTGCCAACATTGAAAGAAGTTGCTTGATGGAAAAAAAACAGGATAATTTCTCTCTGAATGCAATTTCACTGTCCTGATAAACTTAATTACTAAAGCACTGTACTCACAATATGAGCAAATCTGACGCTGATTTGAGGTATTCTTCAGAAGGTTTTCATCTGTGCTGTGAGCCACATTGGTGAACAGCAGAGGGCAGTGTGTGGCGCTCATCCACTCCCTGTGCCCTTGTCCTTCAAAAACAAACAGATTGTTGGTAGTTTCTGGAGTAAATATACAGTTTATTATGCTAATGCATGTTAGCTTGTATGGACATTTAAAATGACATGCATAATTAACAATGCATTTAATACTTATGCCACACATTTATAGTTATTTCATCTCTTCTCATTTGATAAAATTCTTTACTTTTTATTAGAATCCATGTTTCACCTTTTACAAATGTGCACATTCATTATTGCCTCTTTTTCAGCAGATGCTTGCACATATTTTAAATGCAAAATCTTCTTTAATCTGAACAAATGGTTTATCTTGGTCATGCTAGCAGGGGATCCTGGAGCTCGTTCCCGGAAGCATGAAGCATGAGAGTGGAGTTCACCCTGGATGGGATGCCAGTCCGTCGAGGGGCACATACATGCAGGAGACCCCAAACTCCACACACACACAGGTTTGTAATTATATCTTTGTGGGGACTCTCCATGCATTTGTATGGGGAAAACTTTAATCACAACATGATGACCTTAACCGCTACCCAGTCCTTACCTTAATCTTTTGACATTTTTACTTTTTTGATTGAATTCGCAGATCTTTGTGGGGACCCAAAAATGTAAAAAATCTGGTTTTTTATCACATTGTGGGGGGGCCCTCAAAGTAATATAACCCTAATCCATACACACACACACTGAATGCAGGCTGGATTGTTGAAGTCCTCAGTGCTGGTGCTCATTGCGCCACTGTGCTGCTCAATGACCTAGATTTTTTGTTCTGTTATTCTCGGGGGAAATGAGCCCTTAATGACTAAAAGAAGTCATTAATTAAGTTTTGGTTAAATCCTTTCCCATTTTTTTATGTTCAATGTGATTCTCCTTGTGAAGACTTATTAGAGGTGACAGACATGTTTTGGGCATCCACTCTGACACAATGGACTCGGTCATTGCTTATAAGATCATGGACTGTCTTGTCCATGTGACAAGTGCATGCAGACATACATATAAGGGCCAAGTTGGACATTCTCGACCCTCTGAAAAAAATGTCACCTGCTAGGGCAACCTGGTACATTTTGCCGTGTGTGTTTGTGTGTGTGTGGGTTGGGGAAGCCGCCCACAGGTTAAGGGGGGGCTGAGTTTCAGTGATGCTGTTGAATGCCTTTCTGCTGACAGTGCCTCTTAGGGTTGTCACCTCATGTGGGATACTTTCAGACCATGAGTAACATGCTTTCTGTATTAAGATACTACGTTCTGTGTGGGAGTGTCAGCATAGAAATCAGCCGTGTTTCACGTCTTCAGTTGATTAGTAACAATGCTTTTGTTTGTGTAATTCCAGGGAAAAAAAACTGCATGTAACCAAGCCCCAACATGAAATCTCTACACAGAATGAATACAAGGTGATTTTGTGGTATGTAATTCAATATCGCTCCCTTTTATAAGTGTCACCGCAATTAAACATACATACACACTCAGAAATATTAAATGTCTTCTTCCAGACCCTCTCCTCCTTTATTTAACAGTCTCCTGCTATCCGTTTCCTTGGTTCAGCATCAGAATCTGTTCCAAACCCTGCTCAGTGCTTTAGACTGTAGTGTCCTTTCATGCGGTGTGTGAGTCACTAGGCTGGATGCCCGTTATAATTTCTGGAGTTATGTCTCCTTGCTGCCACTAGAGGGCGACTTTGTCAGTGAAGAATTTTTTATTTTAACAATTTTTTAATTTAGTGCCGAATGATTGTGGATTTTTAAAAGATATATCTTTTAGTCCTCTCTGACTGTTCTGTCATCTCAGCTGTGTTACAGGGAGTGTCCTATGTCACTTGCTCTGTGACTGTGCTCTCTCACTGTCCCGTGTCACCTCGACTGTGTTACAGGGAGCGTCCATTGTCACCTGCTCTTTGTGACTGTGCTCTCTGACTGTCCTGTGTCACCTCTGCTGTGTTACAAGGAGCATCCCATATTACCTGCTCTCTCTGACTGTGCTTTCTGACTGCCCTGTGTCACCTCAGCTGTGTTACAGGAAGTGTCCCATGTCACCTGCTCTTTGTGACTGTGCTCTCTGACTGTTCTGTGTAACCTTAGCTGTGTTACAGGGAGTGTCCCATGTCACCTGCTCTTCGTGACTGTGCTCTCTGACTGTTCTGTGTAACCTTAGCTGTGTTACAGGGAGTGTCCCATGTCACCTGCTCTTTTTGACTGTGCTCACTGACTGTCCTGTGTCACCTCAACTGTGTTACAGGGAGTGTTCCATGTCAGCTCCTCTTCGTGACTATGCTCTCTGACTGTCCTGTGTCATCTCAGCTCTGTTACTGTGCTCTCGCCTGGCTTCACACCTGCACCTCTTTTCATGCCTGTGAGAAGGTCACAGCTTTAGCAGCCTCCAAAAAGCCTGATGACTTTGGCGTGGTGCTATTGGATCTATGTGCATTTGTTAATGTGTGCATCTGCTTTAACACATGGGCTGAATCAAATAACAATTCATTTACCTGTCAGATCAAAATATGAAAACAATGGACAAGATACACCCCTTTGATGCTTTGCCCGGGGTTTTGCTGGCATTTCCAGTTTTTAGGTGTGTCCCACAGCCTGTCAATGCATCTACACCCTGCTGAGCTGGGACAAGGTATGATAAATAACTAGCTCACTGTGACATCATGCTTTATCCCAGGGCAACTGAATCTGGCATGAGCGCAAATAGCAATATTTGTAATGGCAGATGTGTTTACTTAAATTTACAATTCAACGCTGCTCTTTGAGGGCTGACAGAGCCGTCATGGCAGCTCCTACAAAGTCAGAGGGTTATGTGTGGTCTGTGTGTGATCATATCTGGTCTCCATATATATATTTATCTTAACGCTTTGGTGATTGTGTATATTCCCTCTTCCCAAATCGAGATCAGGCATAGGAATCATTCATAATGGTTTATATTTTATTAGTTCAGGTCTTCAATTGTAACATAAATGAATGTGAACACACTGATGCCTCTTCTGAGCAGACAGAATTAGTTGTTTTATCCAGTTGTAATTATGGTATTTGATGGTACAGAACAAAGAATGAGATATTACAACATAATATACAGTCATAGAAATTGTATTATGATGTAGACATACATCTATCTGCATAACTTTCCACACTTTACATTTTATGTGAAGCTGCTTAAGCTTTGGTTAACGGCCTTCCCTGGACGTTATTCTCTAGCCCTCATGGTCAGCAGTAAAAGTATACTAGTTCCATGTGCCCAGCATTTCCAAATGGCATTTTATCAATCCTGCAGAGTCCCTACGGGAAAGTTCTCAGCAGTGGCCAATAAAATAGACCAATGAGAAAGGGGTGGAGCTCCTTATATCCCAGAATCATGCATTCCTATAGGGCTCACAGCCACTGCTCTCGACAGTGCCAAATGAAATACAGCAGTAAGAAAGAGGTGGAAGAGAGGTTACTTGGTACCTTGGGCGGAGCTTAGTAGCTCCCCCCATGACGTCATCACCGATGATTGACAGGTACAGCTGCCAGTATCTCATACATGGAGTAGACAACCGCACCCTGGCACTTTCCATATTTTAAAAGAAGAAAGCACTTAAACTCATTATATTTAACCAAAATGTTTAAAGAACAAGCAGAAAAACTTAACAGTATTACGTTTTAAGGAATAATAAAGCATATGGCAGAATGAATGTAAGGTAGCGCATGCACGGCCCCTCGGGCTGTTAGGAGTTAGGAGAACACATTCCGTATTTTAAGCAAAAAAACAGCTGGCCAAATTTTTAAACAAGTACAAACATTCCTGAATGAAACACGGTCAAAAGAGCAAATGCTGAGTTTAAGCAAGCAAAAGTCCCAAACTTTGTTTAACTTTTTAAAGAAAAGCCAGAGCAGGCCGAATTTTTATACATGCCCAAACGAAACACTGTCAAAAGAGCAAATGCTGAATTTAAACAAGCACAAATATTTTAACTTAATTTAAGTTTTAAAAAATGAGGAAAAAGCTGTTATCAGTTTAACAGTTTATTTCAATGTAAAATAGAAGAAGAATTTCACCAAACGCGAAGATTCAGTGATCACGGCTCTGGGTTCCATCGATGCCGCACAAACAGCGGGGTCAAGGCTGCCATTATTCCGCGACGGAGCGATCCCGCCATGCATCCTCTCCCTTCGAACTACGCGCAAGAAATGATTTCCGGGGGCAGCGACACTCGTGCATGCCCACTAACACACCCACTCATGTAGACACACATTTCAAAATGACAAAAACAATGGGGCCACATGTGGCCCTGTTATTTCAAATAAGCCCCTTTAACCATAGCATTTTTTTAAGTAAACTCCTTTCAGCCAATGTATTATTTAAAATAAAATACCATAAGCATTTCGACAACAAGAATCAAGGAATAACGCGGCCAATCCTTGTTAAAATTAGCATACAGCATTACCCCAAAAGCGGTGCAGGAAAAAAATTGTTGTGCAACTGATGTTTTAAACTTAAATTATTGTCTTTAGCATAAATGTACTGTTTTTAATACACTGTTTAATGCAATGTATTAGCACACATTGCTAGGTGGGGCCATTCACTTTTTGTTAATGAGCTTGTGGGGGTTCACAGCACGGGTTGGTGAAACAGCGGAGGCCCACGGGCATTATACGAACCTGTTGGCGGAAACTCCAAATATGGTTCGAGGTAACGCGTTCCCAAGACTATTAACCGTCTGCCGCAAATGGAGGGGATGTGAACAGGAACCACAATCCTATAATGGGGGGTGTCATAAACATCGCTGTCTATTCACCCGAAACCATAGAGCAAAACACATCAAACCAAAAATAATGATTGGAAAAACAGATGCTACAAGCTAGGTCCGGTGTCAGGAGATTGTCCACGACCATGTCCCACTGACTCTTTGGAGTAGATTCAGATAGGAACTAGTAAGCAGCATTTAGCATCAAGCATTAAAAACATATTTTAAAAACTTTTAGAGAATAAAGCCTTAGTTATTTTAATAAACATGGTTTTTCAGTAAATGTTTGTTCACGCACATGCGTACAATCAAACGTACGGGGATCAGGGATTTAGAGTTTAACTTTAGGTCTATGAAATCAGGCGTAATTATTTCTGTCAGGATCACAATGTGTATGAAGACCCCAAAACATATTAATTTAGGCGTAAGTCCCCCACAATGTGATAAAACCGGTTATTCTGATGTTGTGGGGACCATTTTTCAGGTCCCCACAAAGACCTGTGAATGCAATCAGGACACTGAAAATGCCATTTCGTATTTTGCTTGGTTACTTATGGGGTTAAGATTAGGGCTGGGTACGGGTTCAGGTCGTCTTGTTAGGATTACAGATTTCCCCATAGAAATGAATGGAGAGTCCCCACAAGGATATGATTATAAACCTGCATGTGTATGTGTGAGTATGGGGGGGGGGGGGTATGTTGCCATGACAACAGAGGATAAGACAAAACTGTCAGATCCTGAGTATTTCTGGACTTGCACGTACAATATATGTAACATGTACTCTGTTACTGCACCTGGCCAGCCAACATGCCCTATTTGGACAACGCCCATTCTCTCCAGTCACTGTGACTCGGAACCATCTATCACACAGCAATGACAAGGAGACTGGCATATAACAGAAGCATACAATGCTCTATTTTAGAGTGAGATATGCACATTAATCACTCCCCCTCATGTGAAATACCATTACCGTCATATCTGTGCTGAGATAAATTTAATTTAATTTGGCATAATCCTGGGTCCAGGGAACTATTTGACTTGTAAATTACAGATCCATTTATGTGATGGTACCAGGGTTTTGTTGTTAATTCTGTCTCCAAACAGGAGAAGCAGAGATAAGTGGGAGGGATGGTGTGTGTGGACTGATTTATAATGTGTGTAATAATTCTGGCTCTGCATGTGTGTGTGATATTTGTTCATTATTCATTACTCTGAGTTCAGATGCAGTGTACAGAGGTCGGTTTTAGGCACAGTTTCATTCTGACTAATTAAGATTTTAGTTATGCCATAAAACTCCATTCTTCATTTACTAATTCAAGCAGTTCAATAATTAAAAATGATCAGACATGCTGTGACTAACCATAAGGGGCATGATTATGATTCTGTTCTTTTCTGTGAGGGTCTCACTGTAAAGCCATACACATTCAGCTGCACCTCTTGGCTGTCAGTATCATTCTTCTAATGTGGATTTTGCAGCCTCTCCAGGAGAACCGAGAAAGTAAAAGTGAAAATCCAGGCCATGGATATCATTTAGCATCCAAGGAAACTGAAAAAGGGGCCCAGGCATTTGGAACAAGTAGAAGTAAGAATTTAAAGGGGCCAGAGTGTTCAGGTGGGATGTTGGAACCTTGAGCTCCACAAAGAGGAGATTTTATGGATGTTTACTGGGTTTGCCATCTGACTCCCTAGAGGCTGGCCTCTCTGACTCTCATGGCTTCATTCCATCTGACTCCCTAGAGGTTGGCCTCTTGGGCCCTCAAAGATTTATTCCATCTGATTTCCAAGAGGCTGGCCTCTCTGGTTCTCAAAGCTTCATTCCATTTGACCCCCAAGAGGCTGTCCTCTTGCCTTGCAAAGCTTCATTCTATCTGACTCCCTGGAGGCTGGGCTCTCTGGTTCTCAAAGTCTCATTCCATTTGACCTCCAAGAGGCTGGCCTCTTGACTTGCAAAGCTTCATTCCATCTGACTCCCTGGAGGCTGGGCTTTCTGGTTCTCAAAGTCTCATTCCATTTGACCTCCAAGAGGCTGGCCTCTTGACTTGCAAAGCTTCATTCAATCTGACTCTCTAAAGGCTGGGCTTTCTGATTCTCAAAGCAAGCCTCATTCCATTGGACATTTCATCTGATATTTGGTGAGATTAAAAAAGATCGCCATATTCAGCTTCAGTTAGCTGAGGCATCTTCTTGGGGAGTCTGGTCATTCTGTCATAATCGTGCACAGAGCGAGTGAGCAGGGAAATCAGGATTGGGCACACAGAAATCCAAAAAACGGGGTTTATTTTCGAACAGAGCACTACACAGTAAAACATCGTCAATGACCGGACTGGGGAAACAGACTTGAACGCGGACTAAATACACAGGACTATTCAAACTGACAGAAAACAGCTGGTTACAATCAGGGTAGTACACATGGTTAATGAGGGGGCGTGGCACACACGAGGATCGTACGAGCAGGTCATGACACCAGGTTTTTGTGATGCAATTGAAAAACAAACAAGTCTTGTTTTTTTGTTTGTTGAAGCAGCTTTTGATTTAACTACAGCATTCAGTGTTTTTCGGTACACACCTGCCATCAATTAAAGTGGCTCTGATTAACCCCAAATAAAGCTCAGCTGTGATAGTAGGATTTTCCTGTCATTCACCCAGTTGCATCCTACAGCAAAAGCCATGGTTCGCAGAGATCTTATGAAACATTAAAGGGATCTCCTTGTTAAAACGTATTGTGGTAGAAAAATTACAAATCTGGTCGTATCATGACCAGTAAAGTCACTTAGAATAAAACTCCAGATTTCTCAGTTGGTGAGCAAAGTTATCTCTTTTATGCGAACAATCCAGCAAGTCCTGATTGGTCACAAAACACTAACAAATCAAGCTAAAACGTATAACAAACACAATTCTCTCGTTCTATTGGTTTACCTTGGCAGCAAGGTAAAATCCACCCATTTTGCTCAATTTACTAGAACATGTCTTGATTGCTAGGCTCCTACTTGAGATTTGAATATAGATATTGAATCACTGTAAACATTTGGTTGTCCTTTGATTAATGATTAATGTACTGACATATTGTCATTAAATCACTGCAAATACATGGTTAACATATGATTAACATGATTAACGGAACAGTTACTTGTACGTTTGCACTACCGCATAACATTGCGTATGGCATACTGTGACTACTTTATAACTACAACGTTTTGTGCACCAGTTGGGGCAGCTTCGAATCACTTCCTGCAGGCGGTTTCTCCCCCCTCTTGCTCCGCTGTTCGTCTTTCCAAGGTTTGATCTCTCTTCAGGGTCTGTGGAACCAACTGCAGGCAGCTACCATGAAGCGAGGTCACACAGTATTCAAAACAATCTCTTCTTGCCTAAGGCCTAAGACATAACAGACCCACTATGCCTCCCCTCCCGGGCCTTCCAATGTCCAATTTCCTTTCCACATTATCAGTCAGTAGATGGGTACAAAAAAATCCTACAGCATTAGATATACCGTGGAACAGAGTGAAGATAAGAAGTGGAGAAAATATATAAAAAACAGATTTCAAATCTGTCTGATACTCCATAATTCCTCTACCTAAGACTGAGGTCCGCAATGAAAGCATATGGGGTGCCCTGGAGTCAACTGATTCCAGAGCACCCCATGGAGAGGTGGATTGATCCCAAACAGTGCTCAAGTGGGACTGTAACAAGCATTTATAATACTTTCACCATCATTCCAAAGACCTAGCTGTAGAAAGGCTGTGGGAAAGGGATTTGAACACACATGGTGTAGAGCCTTTATGGGAGAATATCTGGGGAAACCTAGATAGTGCTTCCAAAAATCAACTTACACACTATAAGTTAATACACAGAGCGTACACAACTCCCCTAAAATTTTTTAAAATTAAACTACTCTCAAGTTCTAATTGCACTCATTGGCCTGATCAGGCACTTGGTACAACAATGCATATGTCCTGGGAGTGCATTACAATCAGACACTTCTGGCACAAGATATTTCCTATAATATCTTTACTACTTAATAAGAATATACAACCCAACCCCTGCCTCTGTCTTCTTAATGACGATTCACAGCTATCCCTCACTCTCATTCAGCATAGACTTGCCTTGCAGGACTCACCCCAGCAAAAAAAAAACTATATAAAAATTTTGGTTCTACATTAACATAATACTGGTTAACTGCTTATCAGTACATCACTTCAATTGAGTGTACAACTGCACGCCTTAACAAGACCAAACCCAAAACCATCCAGGCTTAGTCTTGGATGACTCGGACCATTCAAGACTTTGGAAAACAAAAGATCCATGGTTAAATTTAGAGGTCTGGGATGAGTTGAACCTCTACATTTGCAAACTGGTTGTCCAAGTTGGTTGTCCAGCCACAAGCTAGAGGTGATATCACTAATGATATCACTTCAGATTATAATGTAACAAAATGCACCTCCCCTGTGCTTTGCTTTTGGGCAGTATTTCTGTTAGTGTAGATAGTCAGTCTGTTTTGGTTTGGTTGGTCAGTTAGTTTGATAAGAGAATGAAATATTAGTTAAGAAGGATTCCTCACTTTTATTCTTTTCTTTCTTTTGATGTTGCCATTGACCTAACCAGACTGCTGTTTATAATATTGTAAATATACCAGTAAAGCACTCCATACTGTCAGTTTTACCTCATGTT
This sequence comes from Isichthys henryi, assembly GCA_026776945.1. Taxonomy (NCBI): domain Eukaryota; kingdom Metazoa; phylum Chordata; class Actinopteri; order Osteoglossiformes; family Mormyridae; genus Isichthys; species Isichthys henryi. The sequence continues at coordinate 16,502,066 of JAODJX010000002.1, forward strand.
TTGATTTAGTGTTTCTGCTTTTATCTACTTTGCGTGATCTCCTTTCCCCCACATTCATATCAGGATATACAGCTTTTCATGAACAATTGATACCTAAAATAAAGTGATAAAATGTCATGTCACAGCAGTTATCTGTGCTGCGTTTGGTGATAGATCCTTCTGGTACTTGCAGAAAAGTCCAGCTTTGTGCAGCTTTTTACATTCAACCACTTGCCTTTGCCTGCTTCTATTTTTCCACAGTCAAGCAAAGACACACATTTACCATGTGCTGGTGCTGAAACACAACAGTCCAAAAGTCTAGTGATTGCATCAAGTGAAATATCTCCCATTTGAGGACTGAATTATTTTTAAAAAGGCATTTTGTTACATTATAATCTGAAGTGATATCATTAGTGATTCCTACTTACCTACCTACCAACCAACCAACCAACCAATAGTGTATGCACTAAATGCATGGGATCTAACTGTACGTCCAAAAAAGCTGCAGCGGCTCATTTCTCAGAATCCATTCTCAGAAAAAAAGTGTTTGGCTGAAAGGCCACAGACACTATTGCTGCCTTGTGTGGGAGTGATGGTACTCAATATTCACTCTTCAGAGAATTGCGGTACAGTAGGGAGTACATTACTTGTTACAAACACAATTAGGAACAGCTGTAAGCCCAGGAAAATGTGTCTCGACATGTCTGAGTAAAAAAAACCTAAGGGGCGTTTATTTGCACATTGTAAAAATAAATAAGTAAAATAAAAAAACAAAAAACAGAATTATGGCATCATAACTATCGTAATGATCTAAATCCCGTCTAAATCCTGTATTCTTTATTACTGAGTATGGTCACATATCTGTAGCAATAAACAACCCTACAGGAGTAACTATTATTTTTTCCTGTTCTAAATTTCCTGGCAATGGTATCTTGAATACCAGAGGGAGATGATCTTGCAGAGGCTGTTTCTGCCTTGCTCCAGTCATACACATCTCATCTCAAATGACTTAGCACATTGGATGTGTTTCCAGCAACATTTCCGAATTTAGTATAACAAAACCGGCAGACAGTCTAGGTCTTAGACAGTCTACTCTCTCTCCAAAGTTAGCATAATTTATTGGGAAAATAAAGTATTCCCAAACTGCACATCATGACTGACTGCAACCAGCATTAGCTGTAGTCAACTGACAGCCACAATTAGCAAAATCATATTTAGCAGTTTTACATATTGAACCTGTCAGTAAATGCACGATATTCATTCTTTTCATTGTGTGTGCCAATCCTGAAAATGATCAACCAAACCGTCCATTACATATGCAGGTGATGTGGATCCACGAAAATTGGGCACGACTGAGCAAACTGAGGCTAGGTTTAGGGTTAGAAAAAGTTTTACGATATTGCTCCTCCCCCGTAGGATAGGAAGCCACAATTTTTCAGGCTTTAGTAGCATATTTCCTACATTCCTACCACCTGTCTTATAAGCCTATGGCCCCAAATTAGGGTTAGTAATTTGAGGCTAGGGTTAGGGTTAGAAAAAGTATGGCATTTCCAGACATCAATATGTGTTTTTATGACAATTCTCCTCCCCCGTAGGATAGGAAGCCACAATT
>JAODJX010000002.1:16514098-16537757 GCA_026776945.1 Isichthys henryi
GACCCAGGCGGAGACTCGAACCCGGGTCCCAGAGGTGTGAGGCAACAGTGCTAACCACTGCACCACCATGCCGCCCAGCTTCTTATTACAAGAAATAAAATTATGCCATATATAGGACTAAAGGTCTATCACCCAGTAAGCCGAGGGCAGCCAGTAAATCAGCAAGGGTGGGAGATTCCCAACTAGCAGGGGAAAAGACTCTTAATTGGCAAACAGCACAGATAAGATGTCACCAAAAAACCTCCTGCCTTGACTACTAAATCTCCCAAATTATTACTGAGGCATATTGATATATAGCAATTGAGAGCCGATTCATGTATAAGTATAATGAGTCGCTCTAAGACTTGCCTTTCTGGTAATTAAAGCATGTTTGTGTTAATGTACAGAGTGCTGTGTGAATGCCATAGGCTCTGAATATCCAGTCTCATCTTGACATGAAAGCACTGACTGTTCGACTCAAATGAACAGCTCCAGCACAGAGAGAAGCTGGCTGCTGTTGTTGCTATGGTGATGTGTACAGGGGTTTCTCCTGAGATACAATGCCTTTCATGCATAGAGATAGTGGCATTGATTTGCTATCTTTGCATACACATATCATCACAAAGGTTCAGCCTGTAAATCAGCTTCTGACATTTTGATAGGTTTTTTTGCCACAAAAAAGGCAAGCTTGCTCCAAGAAGCTTGAATGGGCTCTATAGTAAATTTCAGTAAATTCCTGTAACAGCCCAAACCAACTGTAGCTTTTATGCACCTTTAAATCCTGTTTCAGAGGTTGCACAAAAGCAGCTTAAAGCCTCCATTCTGACCATGGTGAGTTTGGCAAAGTGTTTTTAAAGCTATATAAAGCTATGACTGATGACAGAACAATTGGGAGCTGGCTCTACAGGAGCAGAAGTAGATACGGTGCAGCAGAAAGTGACAGCTAAAAGCTGTGCCTGGGGACAATGTGGCTAATCACAGCTGTGTATGCGGTAGGGGTATCGATCTCAGCAGGGGAGCCGCCCTCGGACCAGAATGCAGGAAACACAATGACTAGGATGGACTCACCAGTTCCTGGCTCGCACTCCTCTAGGTCTTCGTCATCGCTGGGACACTCTGCGGAAGCTACTAGCAGGTCATCCGTGTTCTGGAACACATGGGGAAACGAGGCATGAGGGAGATCCTCTACTTTTCATTAGTATACATGCTAGAGAGACAGACTTCATCAGTGTGTCAGTGCTATAACTATGACTGGCACCATAACTTACGGAGTACACAGGGGAAAGGCAGAAGACAAATCGATTTACAGCTTGCTTCTCTCTGTATCGCTTTGCTTATTTTGGAGTGCCAGCTGCCAGACGAGGACACTTACAAACATACACAGACATAAATACACCAGCACGTTCACATGCACACACCAGGTTGAATGGAGGTCCCCATTTGCCTTCAGAACTGCCTGAATTATTCATGGCATAGATTCAACAAGGCGCTTGAAACTTTGGTCCATGATGGCATAATAGCATCATGAAGTTACTGCAGATATGTCAGATCTCCCATTCCAGTTGAGTATTAACCATAAACCCAACATAACACTGCGAAATCTATCATCTCAGCTCTGCTAGTTCTTATGCTTTTTAGCAGTGTGCCTGTTCCTTGATTAGCTCCCGCAAAGAGGGTAAAGACTCCTGACCAAACATGGTAGCAAGACTGCAAAATCATACTTCCTGCAAGACTCTGCTGTTCAACCAACTGTCCACCTGACGTGTTGGTATGCAAAGAGAGCTCTGTGGACCATTTATACACGCATTCTCCTAGCAGACAGCCACTGTGACAGAGCAGGTTCCTGTGAAACACATGCTGACATCTAGAAATACACAGTGCGAATGATAACAGTGGAATCAAAGGACAGGTTTTAGGTATTAAAACGCTCATATACTGTATGATTTTAATCCTGACTGCTGATATCGATTCCAGGGCAGCTGTAATGCCCATATGAATAGCCCGATAAGGAACTACAGGCGTAACATCACCACTCTGTGCATAACACAACGGAGATATAGAGGAATTATGGTGGATTATTTTGTGCTGAATGTAGGGACTCAGACATATTGTCACACCTTCATCGTGACAGTTAAAAGCCAACTTTTAAAAGCCTGACTGGTTAAACACAACTAATATCAGAGCTTTTGTAGAAAACTAAAATGCAGCCAATGACTGAAATGCTACTGGTGACATGGATAATGCAACCTACATCGTTCATGTTACAGGCTAATTGCTATATACAGGCTAATTGCTATAGAAGTAATTTTGGGCGCATAAGTAAGCTGGGAGTGCTGATGCACATGCTGGCTGATTCACAAAGGACTAAATTGGAAGGTGACCAAAAGAGAGCTAAATTCTTCCTTTCCATTACTAATTACAAAGACTAGCTTCAGAAAACACACAAAAGGGGGGGGGGGGGTTGTTAAGGGTACAGGTGTGCATGGATTAGTGACATCAAAGCTTTATTTCATAATTAAAGCTTTAATCACGATGATCAGAGGGAGAAGCTGAGCAGTGTTTTTATATAGCATCTTGAGCCTTTATGGAATCTGAAATTTCATTATCATGATTCTTTGCTAGACAATGTACTTTAATTTATGGAATATATTTTAACTGAAGTTACTGTGTTCCTTCTTCTGCACGTTTATGGATGTGATGGGGATGGTTCATATTGTAAACACAGCATGACTCAAACGCAAATAAGGTGACAGGCTGCCAGCACTCTGACTGCTTATCAGATGTCTGCTGAGGGGCAGTGAGGCAAACAGCGACAGCTTCCTGAAGGTGACCACAGGTGTGTCACACAGAACGATTTCTGACCGTGCTGCATTCACCACATGTGCTACTGTTAATGATGGACTTTCTGGCTGCCATGGATAGCGGCAATTTCTGTGAAAGCTTGGTCAGAAACCTGGGAAGGTGGGCCCTGCCAATCAGCCTGATACTCTGCCGGTGTGATTGCATGTAATCAGTAGCTGAATGGTGCAGGATTTAAACAAATGTATGCAGCATCTTGCTTTGAGGATGCTGTGTCTGGGACAAGGGCGTAGGTTTGCTGTCAACATAGGTAGGAACCAAATCAGCCCCGAACCCCCCGCCCCCTAAAGACACATGGTACTCCCACGATATTGTTTGGGACCTGTTGCTGCTCTCCATACCAAAACCTATACCCTTGGTCAGGGAATGGATGCCTTTCATACATATTCTGATGGAAGGATGGAATGTATATTATTTGATCAGCAAGAACATGCTTGCCCTTTGCTTGGCTTCTGGGCTTCTCACAGCGTACTGTAACATTTCCCATCTAATGTACCCTGGTAAGGCTGTATTCGGGGGTCCTGGAGAGGAGGGTCCGCCGGATTGTCAAACCTCGGATTCAGGAGAAGTGTGGTTTTCACCCTGGCCATGGAACAGAGGACCAGCTCTATACTCTCAACGGTTTTATCACATTGTGGGGACATTTGACATTCTTAGGTTTCTGATTTCATTAATGGATCTTTGAGGGAACATGAAAAACGGTTCCCACAGTGTGAAAATAACAGGTTTTTATACATGATCACACACACACAAAGAAGTTCCATGCAGATACTTTTCATTGGTTTTGATTTGTGTTTTGAGTGTAGTCTCTGCTGAAGACCTCCAGCACTTAGGCCTTCCTTACTTTGCTTGCACGGTGAGTTTTTCAGGGCAACAGAGTAATCTGTCTGTTCTTTATTAGCCATGTACGGGAGTAAATGGTGTGTTAATGTAAGAGACAGAGGGGGACAAACTATTAAAGTTGAGGGTCTTTAAGGGAAGTCTACTTACTCAGCTAATGTGCTCTCCTCTTTCAGCAGAGTCTGCTGCTTGCTGACAGGAGCGGACCTGCTACTGTATTTGCGTGTGCTTAATGGAGACAGCATACAAACAAAACACCTCCCTAACAGTCACAGACCCCCAGGTACGGTCATGTATAACAGATCAATAACACTCCAGATCAAAACATAACTATGTGAAAAAGAACTAATGAAGGACTATTGATATTATGTGCTGTCATTATACTTCAATGACTGATAATGTGGAAATGCAAGAGAAAATAGCGTAACTGGAAACTGAGTTTATTGTGGAAGTTGACATGAAAAATTCAGGAGGGAAGTTTCTAGAGTATCCCTAAGTGGCTAATCTAACCACAAACCAAGCAGCAAACACTAAAATCCCGATGATGGCTGATCTCAGCACCATCTTGCCCTCTACCCGAATTCTCTGCTTTTGAAATCCGGGAGTCATAGGAGGAGTCAGCAGTCAGCTATGATGCTGCATTTGAGTTACAGCCCAGTGGTATGAGCATAAAGGAACCCGACGAGAGGCACTGCCCTCACCCTACAGGCAACACACACATGTGTAAGCAATGTGGGGATACATACAGTACAGCTATACAGGGCATCAAGACCCCATTATGGTGTAAAATATACAGAAAGCATTACGTTTTAGTTAGAGATCAAAGCCCCCTCCAGACTACACAACTACACGCTGTACTGTTCACACTACATGACTTGTCGTCTTGTGTTCGGGTTTAAGTTATTGTGAATTACGCACTGTATGACTGACTAGTACAGGGGGGGTCACACACTATAAGATTTTTCACCAGGAGGAATCGCAGACTAGGCTGTATGGTCTTCAAGTTGTGTTTTGTCATGAAATCACATGTTTGAATGATACGAGGAAATCAATACACTACAAAATAGTTAAAACTCTGTAACCAAAATACAACACATATACTGACATTTACAAATGGGCGGCAAATGAACCCTTGTATGTAGGTGATTCTCAGAAAATCTTGGATTAACAGATTTCAACCATGAAGTATTTAAAAAGACTTACATCAACAAATTTCTTTTTTAGCCATTAATAACTACTGTAGCTCTGAAATACTGTAAGGCTAAATTTTAAGAAAATTTAACATGTTTTTTAACATTTCCGAAAACAAGTCCTTAAAAATCTCATTAACGCAACATTCTGAAAACATCAAGACCATTAATAAAGCCAATACATTTTCATATTTTTAAAAATTCATTATTAACAGTCATCTCATTAACAATCATTCTCAGTTATCTGAAACTCTAAAATAATGTATATTTTTAAATTAACATTTTAATTTCATTTTGACTGATTTATATCATTACTGCGCTGATTGAACACTGATTTGCCTCCAATCCGGGGGTTTTGTCAGCTCTCTCCATCTACAGACCCCATATGTAACATGCTTTTGTGTACTTACATATGATAAAGTTTTAATACAGTAAAAATAAGTACATTGTACATTATTATACAGTACTGTACAGTACTGTACTCTCTGAGTACAAAGAAATTCTGTTTCAGCCTAATTCTGAAGAGACAATAAAACATTGAAAAAACTTATCAAGAGATGACATAGCGATGAAAATCCATCCATCCATCCAACCAACCATCTGTCATCCATCCATCCATCCATCCATCCATCAATTTTTTGAAACTGTTTCAAGCTTTTTATAATTTTTCATAACACAGACACTGCGATAATGTAGCAACGAATGTGATTAGTGAGAATGCTAAGTGTGGGTATAGGGATAAAGGGAGATGAATCATGTACTGGGCACGACTGGGCTGGCGGATGTTACAGCTTGTGCTCAATTGATGTCCAGTTTCAAACTCATAAACCATTTATTCCTGGAATTTTCCTTTTTTTTCAGAATAAACCAAGGAGAATTTAAACCCTGGATACAGGATTCCTGCTGTACAGGATGGCAAATTGGTGGTACGTGGCTCTGCAGGTTAGGACTGGGATTAGAAAGCCACCAGTTTCAGTCCTGTGTCTGGAGACTGATGCCTCCGTTGGGCCTTCAGCAAGGCCCCAGTGTCACCAACTTTGGTCGGCTGGCTGGTATAAGATTTTCAATTTGAGATAAGTCTGAACACGCATTTACATATTTGTAACAGTTTTATTACCTTGTAAATAGTCTATAGGGTTTGAAAACTATCCCAGTGCTTTTGATTTTAGGTTTATAATGGAATAATACAGACTTGCTGTGACATTTCTTGTGTGAGTGTGGGAGTCCGAAAGTGTGAGTGTCACACCAGATGTGTGAGGGTTGGCAACCGTGAGGCCCTTAACCCCAAACACTCCGTGGACACCAATGTGACACCCTTCACTCTGACTCCAAAACTTGCTGTAACCTATATGTGTGTCACTGAGAGCAAGATGAGAAAATTCCCCCATAGGTATGATTAAATCATTACTATTCTCTTAAAAAAAATTAGCAAACAAATAAAAAAACAAGTGGAAAGGAAGTATGCACTGCACACATGCAGAGTTCTGTTGGTCCTCGAATGTCAGAGAGCTGCAATTTGCCATGGCTATTTAGAATTCATCAGTAGTATTATTTTAGTTGCTTCATGTACTCTTTTGGAGTACATTATTAATAAGGCTAATGTCTATATTCCAGCATTGGCTGTCGCTCAGTGGAGAAGCTAATGAAGATGAGAATGTGACTGCTGGCTCTGTGGGTGCAGAGGAAGGACATTTCCACAGGATGGAGGTGCTGCTTTGCTTTCTGCTTCCTGACCTCATCCACACTGCTCACACCAGGCAAAATGCCCCCCAGAGCAAGCAAGCAACATGCAGGGTATCATTTCACAGATCGGCAAGCCGATTGCGGTTGGAGGCGGCCTGCCTTGTTCATGCAGAGAACATAAGCTGCTGTTTCATTAGGTTTAACCTAAAAAAATGCTGAGCATGTCTAATGCTCCTACAGCGAGAAGAGTAGAAACTTTTGTAACAGTTTTCACTGAACAGCAGTTTACTAATTCCATTTTTACAGGCTGTATATATTAATGTATTTTTCAGATTTAAAAAATACAGTTAGCCTTTAGCGATAGTAAATAAGATTACAATAAGAAATGAAAGAAGATAAAAACAGATATACCATACATTAAAATATAGTAGTGCCTCTGTTGGCCTAGTATTTCTGTCACGCCATCATCTCTCGGCCATCTTTTTCTTTCTTCAGTGTGCAAGCTACTTGTAATGCCTCTCAGTCCTGGAACAGCTTGTGTCCCTCTCACCAGAACACGGCTACATCACCTACAGCCCAGCTTCTTGTACCAGCACAAGCCGCAAGCGACTCTGTCCATCGGAGAGTCATGTGAGAAGGTAGATTTACCTGTGATGAAACATCACGCATCAGCTTAGGCTAATCACAGCCCCCTTACTCACCTGTGTGATGCTGTCTCTCATGGTGGGTGAGCGCTGCTTGCGGGTGGTGGTGGTGGCCATAGTGGTAGTGGTCTCCATGATGGTAGTGGACATGTCAGCCAAGGGGGTGGTAGAGGTGGTGTCAGTGGTCAGGACAGATGGTACATCCCCCACCAACCGCAGGTTTCCCTCCACCTGCACATTTGGGTCACCCTCAGATGCCAGCTTTAGCACCTGGAGCCCATTGTAGTAGAGCCCTGAAATCTGGCCCTGGAATGGTCGACCTCTATCCCGACCGCCAATCTTTATGGACGCCTGGCTGTTAAAGATGGTCAGCTGTCGACCTAAACAGGGCAGAGGGAACGAGAGCTTGGGTGAGAAAGGAGGCCAAACCCAGAGCCAATGTGTCACTGTCAGGCTCCCTATATGGGAAGCACACAGGCGGGCAGGCAGGTCATCACATCTCCCTGAGCCAGTTATAGGAAAGAGGAGCAAGCTAATCAGGATCTGCACTTTCACACATGCATTCCTGATGCGTGCTTCAGTAATGTCAAAACCCCGCAGAAAAATATATGGGAGTGATCAGTAGTTTGCAGAGGTATCTGATTGTTCCACAGATGGAATACATTAATAGGCACAGAGCAGCATTCTAAAGGGTACAATCTGGGAACCGGTGATAATTATCGGGTCAGAATCTAAACCCACCTCCTATGAATTAAAAGTTTTATGACTTGCCTGACCTTGACAAACCTATATGGGCCAATGTCATTTACATGCTGTGATGTTAATGGGTACGAGGATCTGCTGCTTCTCTGTACATGATGAAGTATGCTCCCCTCTAAATGTCCTTTCCTACCATAGGAACTTTTATCAGGAACCAGGGCTCTGATTTTCCAAAGTGTGCATAGAATGGCTCCTAACTGTGTGCGTATGAATCGCCATTACACCCAGGCAAATTGGTATTCATCACTTAACGCCCCGATTTCCCCAATTGCGTCATGTCCCTGGGTCAATAAGGGAGGGACTTGCGTTTCACCTCTTTAACCAAGCACAGTCTTCCTTGTATGCCATCACCACATTAATTAAGACCAGTGTTTTCTCTTAAGTGGCAAGGTACAAAGATTTATGAAGTATCCATTTTATTAGGCATGCCTTCTTTTAAGGGACATGTCATAGATACTAAACACTGGAACATGCTTATCTGCAAAGGCCATGCAGAGCATTCAGGGCACATCTTTATTTCATAGTGATGATAATAATAATAATAATAATAATAATACGCGGAGAGTTAAGGACCCTGCTGAATGGCCCATGGACCTGTGGTTATTCTGCCAGAACCAGGCTCAATCACGCAACCTTCTGATCATGTGCACAGAGACGCAGAGGCTTAGTCAGCTGACACACACTCCCAGTTTGAAGGCTGGAAGCCTTGAGAATGAAAATGAAAAAAATAAAATGAACCAAAGCTGCTCCCTTGTTCTCTCAGGGACGCACTGAACTGGGGAAAATCGGGATGACCGTTTATGACTTGATATGAGCAGCCACACAAAGTGAATTCTGGTAAGGCATTCTAAATGTGAGCAGGATTGTTTTAACGAACGAAACACCCTCAATCGACCATATAGGGGCATATAACTTTCACATCGCTATATGCTTGTATTGTTGTTTTGTCACTGTATTTGCTATTAAGAAATTAAGTTAAAAAAAAATGAAGGGGGAAAATTTTTCCCTGGGTCCCTGGTGAACCGGGAATGAGATGTAAAGTTTACTGGATGTAATAATAAAAAAAAAACAAATAGGTACTGATTGGCAACTTTGCCAGTAGCTGGTGAAAGAAAGAGTAGGACCTAGCGTGGGGACGGTGACACATGCAGTTAGTGCTGCGTCGTCGGTAATGAGAACAGCAGCAGAGGTGAGGAAGTGGTTTGATCTGAAAATTACCACCAGAAATGGATCGCAGCCCACAGGCACCGCTGGATGGTAACACAGCTGCCGTCAACGCGCAACATTCCTAACAGGAGTCCTTCCAGATGGTGGCACTGACAGTGCAGCTCCATCACCCATGGAGGAGGCTGAGCTATTAGAAATAGGTAATCTTATGGGTGCATTTAACTGGCTGCAGCAAGGAATGTGTGTCATACGCCACAGTAGATCAACAAGTGAATGTTGCTGAAAATGAATTGTGACAGTCACATCAATTGTCTCGTAAAGAATGTGTTTAGTGACTGAAAGATTTTTTTGGGCATGGATCATATATGACTTCGGAACAATTCCTTTTTATTAGCATGAGCTGCCTGCGTATACTTTGTGTGAACATAAGATCATTCTATTTGTCAATTTATCGAGGTTGATAATTATGTGGGAATCTGTGTGTATCAATATGTGCCCATCGGTTTGCTTCAGTTATGCTTCTCTGCTGCTAGAGGTTTGTGTGTACGTGCGGCTAGGAGTGTTCCAGGAACTGGGTTCCTGAACTAGGGTTGTGAAGCGTGTAAAGCACTGGTGGATCACTGGTTGTACAAATGGGTGAATTATATGATTTAGAAAAGATTCAGGCAATAGAGTGAGGCCTATGAAGCAGGCTACGTTCACTTTTACTCTGTGCTGGTGTTTTAGCCCATCTGTTTGAAGGTAAAGGTAGTATGAGCTGTCATTGTGATGGATTTAGGTTGGTTAGACTAACAAGGCCTCTAACACAGCAAAATCTATTCATTAAAAGTGCTTATGGGGACCAATGCACAAAAAACGGATTATAGGAGAAAAGAAACGTCCCCAGTGCTGCACGTCTAAATCAGAATGCCCTCCAAACAAATGAGGGGATGATCACAGATTTCACATGGTTCCCTTCTGAAATGATTCCTGACAAGGCCAATGAAGTTGTTGGGCATAAGGCCAAATAAACAATGACATGCTCCTTGATAGGATTCCACTTTCCTCCATGGCTCATAATCAGGAGGTTTAACGTGGCAGAACCAGGCCACTGGGCCCTCATGCAGGCTTTATTGGACCTATTTCAGGGGCAGCGCCGGCTGACCAGACCGCTTCTCCTAAGTCTCCTGGGTTTTTTTCCATGATCAACACTTAATGGTTTCTAGCATAGGCTGGCTATGGAGTGACAGCAGGCAAGCTTATTAAAGAGAACCACTCAGACTGAGATGTACTCTGCTAATTAACTTCGGGCTGCCCCTTGGGAGGGACATGATGGCCCCCTTGCTATTGGTTAGAGGGCAGATCCTCGCCTGCTCCCCAGGCCTCTGTGCAAAGACGCAGGGCCCAATGCCACCGACAAACTCCAGAATGAGCACGTCTGTCGGAAAATGTGTGAAGGGTACGGGCAGAGATTGGCAGAGCACAGTCAATGGACGGAGCAGAGAGAGAGACAGAGAGAATTTGAATTTATAAGCCTGCTCTATTGGGACATGTTTCATGGAAAAAACAGACAAAATCGTGCAAATAGTATAAAATAAAAAACAAGGAAAAAAGAAAATTCAAAAAAGCAGTTAAAAGGACAGCAATAATTCACCATAGTAAATGACAGTGCTTAACACCCCGTTACTCCTCCAGATCACAACAAACACCCGCTGTAATAGGCGTGTTCCACCCAAATTCGTGCAGCTACTATTCCTTTCAGCATTGCTACTGGATTCACTGCACACTGGCCTAATATCTGGGGGCTTCTGGGCTTCCAGATGACTAATTTAGCAGTGCCAGGCAAAAAAAATATTAATCCCAAGACATCTTTGAGCCTGACTGAATGTCTTTCTCCAAAACTAAACTCCTGAAAGGAAGACCTTTCACCTAATAAAGAAATCCAATTGAATAGCAGCAAGAATAAACCACCTAGCCCTAAACGTTGCACAAGAATGTGAAAAACTTGGGCATCCCACACCTGCACTAGGACTGATTTGCACCAGATGTCTGTTCATAGTTAACAAGTCGTGTAGAATCCTTCAGTGGAGGTTGGCTGTCTGCTTTTTAATCAGATCCTCATACAGGGATCACCAGTAGCCTTTGGCAGAAGAGTCAGTACAAAAAAAAATCTTGTTAGGGCACTTCAACCAAGGCTGGCGTTCTTGATGCTTCCAGGCAGGTGATGCACAATAATTTTCTTCCCTGTGATTGCAAACTTGCCCAACTTGGGGGTTTCAAAGGACAAGACATGTTTCTCACTCTCCTGCCAATCCCTGTGTCGAAACTAATGGTCAAAGGAGTCACACTCACAGTCCGGCCCCACCTGTCAATGACAGCTGTCGCATTCAGGAGGGTCTGATGTTCCGGCTTCAGTGCGCTGCATGCTTCTGCTACCGCCAGATTCTGCAGACAAGCTCATCAGAAGATGGCTTGTTTACCTGGATTAGCCTCTTCAAAGATGACCCGACTTTGTGCACCCTGAAGCCACGCGGGACTGCATAGTGGCTGAGGACAGCCGTTATACTGAAGCTCTTCCAGTAGCCATGTCCCAACAGGTAAATCTGGTGATCTTCAGTGAGTAAAAACTATCCAGGCTTTGAGCATAGACCTGTACAAATGGGTGAGGCCTGCAAACTCAGCCTCTGCCAGCTGCATGAGCAAGAGATGCCTGTCAAGTCACGGTCCACCAGCCCTCCAACTGAAGTCCTCTTGATACAATAACCTCTGTTTAGCCTGGAATCTTAAAGGCATTATTCTGGCTTTTCCCTCTATCCTAAACTGAAAGATGAAAATCAGCTGACTGCAGCTAGTGTTACCCAGTCCAGAAGAAAGAGACCAGCGCTCTCTGAACAACATCCACTAGTCCAGATGGAGGTTGCAGCACATGAAATCTGTGCCACAATTAGGAGACAGCTAAATTGTTGCCAATTAGTACCCTACCTCTACGTAGCAGCTGAGGTAGCAGCCATTTCCACTGAGACAATCTGACATGCACTCTTTCTGCTATATACTTCCAACTCGTCCCTTGAAGCTTACGCAGGGTTCCAATACCAGCAGAGCACAAAGCTCTAGTTATTACAGAAGCCTTACTAGTAATGTCCAAACATGCTCCATTGATGAGTGATTCCTCGAGAAGCCAATGTAAGGAGAATGTGCACGTCTTCCTTTGTATAGTAAAACATTTCCATGTTATTAAAAAGATTGCGATAAAAATTATCGAGTGTTTTTGAATTCATTAAAAACACAGCCTTATCCAATCCCAAACCACCCACAGTGTGCAATAGTGTCCAGGCCAATGGTCTCCACATGAAGTCCTCTGGACCAGCAAGGAGCCTCTGTAAAAGCCGAAGTTTAAAAGCAGCAGTTCTGCTGGATATCTGTACCTCGCCCACTTTCCTCCCTCGCTAAAAGTAAGACACTCTGTGGTGTCCTGTGTAACTGTCCTAAAATAAATTTACTACAATTTGTCGGATTATGACCTGTAAATTTTGTGGTGGATCAATACAAACCAGTTTAGGTCAGAGATGATGCTACAGGATTGTTCACTATTAATGTACTCCCTTTATATGACATCTGGGGGACTTGCCATTTCTACTTATTCAAGTTAAAATACTCCCAGATAGTTAAAACATTCCTTCTTCCATATCACTGAAATCTTGAAATCAAGTGATCTGGTAGTGATGGTTCTCTACATGACTAATTCCCAACCAAAATGGCTTCTCTCTCCCCCTGCTAATCCTGGCATATGATACAGCCCCGTATTCAGCAACAATTTTGAATAGTGCATCTCGATCCCGATGACCACTAACCATCAAGGTTATGTCATCAGACTATGCAGACACATGGAAAGGGGATTTGCAATTATGTACTGACAGCCCCAAGAGTTCTGTCCTTAGCTGATGTAGAAGGAGCTCAACAGGCAAAGCATACAGCATTGCAAACAATGCACAGCCCTGTCAAAGACCTCTGTACACATTGAAGGATGCACATAAACTACCATCAACTTTGAGCAGATTTGAGGCCATTAGGCGGCTCTTGCACAGCAACTGCAGAGTTTGTGTGCAAAGCATGAATTAGCTTCTTTTTGCTAAAGAAGTATTTCGAAGGAATTGTGAGCAAACTAATGCCCCCTTTGCTGTTGCACCTAAAACGTCAGCCAGTGCATCTGATTTAGCTTTAAGTGCTTCAGCTCATTTCCTGTTTCTTGAGGTTTTGCCAAAATCCAATCTGGTTTATCTCTTGGTGACATTGAAAGTGGACTATTGGCAAAAGATTTCTATTTGGGTTTTTGGCACATCCCACCACTGCTGTAAGGAAGCAAAGCATGGTTTCCGACATTTTTACAAATTTTTCTCACAAAAAGCTTCTTTAAAACTGGAATCATTTAAAAGTGCCATTTTAAAGCACTAGTATGAACTTTTTGACCTCACATTTTCCTACTGATAGCTCATTGTACTATACAGTGATCAGAGATGCCAATAGGAGATATAAAACACTGTCTACAGAAATATCACATGATGTTTAAAACCATAAAAAGGTTCAATCTTTGCCATTAATTCACATTGTTCTTTGCATGGGCTCAAGTGTACTGCCTATCAGTTTTGTAAAGACTTTTTTGTGTATCACTTAGCTTATTATTATACGTACAATTATTTCAATGAGATGCTTTTGGGAAGCAGTGTGGCGCCCTGCATAGTTCCTGCTCATAGAAACCTCCTTGCAATAAAAATTACCACCCACAAATAACAGCTTACTGATGTTAGGCAGTGGTGGCTTGATGGTTAGGGATGTGCACTTGTAATTGAAAGATTGCCGGTTTGAATCCCCAACCATCAAGGCATCGCTGAGGTGCCCTGATCAAGGTACAGCCCCCAAGCACTGTTCCCTGGGCGCTGAATTAACTGCCCCCTGCTATGTCACACTGTCACATATGGGTTAAGTGCAGAGAATGCATTTTGGTGTTGTGTGCTGTGGTGTGTCAACAATGACAATTATTCACTAAATTCTATTTCAGCTATCAATTACATTGCTCACTATGTGATGATCAATAAATTAATTAATCCAAGATAATATAACATACAAACAATAAAACGAAACCAAAATTAAATGTCAATCCATTGCATTTTTACCATCACTGGTGATCCGTTTTTTTTTTTTTAGTTTATTTTTTAACATATTAGACCTCCAATACTAAAAAAGTTTCTTGTTGCATTAAAATCTTTAGATTGTGAATAAATTGTGAGCAGTCAGGGAGGAAATGCTCAACCTGAACTTCTTTCACACACTTGGCGTTATGAGGAAATGAGCTGATATCTTCAGCTTTATACAATATTGTGGTGTTATCTGGTTGTGAACTCAGATGTGTTACAATTGGTCACATCAGCATTGCTATCCAACATGGTCTCCTCAGGCTCACTGTTGGCTTTTTTTTGCCCCTTTATTGACTTTATCATGTCCATTTTTATTCAACCAGGACTTTAAAATAAGTTGGTCCCATCCCATCACCAGTGAGGTTGTAGTCCTCCCCTTCCATCACCATCCCAGTAGATGCAACCTGACAGTAGTGTTTGGTAGGAGAAGCTGGTTGAACTTCCAGACTGACTGGCTTGCAGACAGAAGGCTCTGTCCTAGGGGCTGGCCCTTTCGATGGCCTCTCCACATCAAATTTGCATGCCACCACTATTCATCCCTGAAACCTGGATATGTCATCCGAGTGGATCTCGCCTGCCATGCAAATAGAAACAGGGAGGTACAGTAAAACTAAAAATATTGTTTTTTTTGGTCAGTGCTAACTGTATATCTGATTGAAGAGGCAGGACAACACTGATACTGGGGTGAACTGAAAGGGGCAGTGCTTGTGACCATGAGCATGCTCTTAAGGCTTCTTGGCGTGGTGGGGGTGGTGGCACATGACACAGGTCCCAAGAGGAATCTGAAGAGCTGCCTCTTACCAGAACAGCGGCTGCTACCCATAGGACATCCGACAAACCTGAAGAGATTTTTTATTTTTACCAATCATTCATTACAGGCAGCGTGCGGTGCTTCTGAGGTATAGATAGCCTTTCCAGTCCTGTAAGTCAGGGGTGTAATGAGGGCCAGCACAGAAAATTGAATTTAACTGCACTGAATTTTAAGAGCAAGTGTGTGAAGCAGTGAAATTTACAGATGCAGAAAATGACAGGAAGAATACAAGATTGGAGACAGGGAAGTGCAAAGAGGTTTGGGAAAGGCAGCCACACAACGCATGGAGGAAAACAAAACAGGGAGAGTGAGCGGAACAAAGGGGGAGAGCGAGCCAGACAAATGATAAATATTACTGAGAGGCAGTAGTTTTGGCAAAGTGGTGAGTGTAATGCTTCCTATTGCTGTGATTTACCTCTTTTTATTAGTTTCCACGACATCACAAGCTAATCTGGTCGTGATCAGATGCTCAACTGCATAGAACACTATGTGGGTGACAAGGTGCCTGTTCCAGGAAATTGTACAGTAGAAAATAGATAATAAATTTCAGTTTTTTGCTCTGGCTATAGTGGCTGCCAGCCTTTGTGAAGCACTGTTCTGTGTATCTGAGAGCTCAGCTTTCTCCTACACCCACAGAAAGACAGGCGCAATGTAATTATTTTGGAAGTGAGCAGGTCTGCCAGTGGCCTGGGCAGCCCACGGCAAGGGGCCATGCCCAGCAGATGGTACGCAGACTGCTTAGCTAATGGGTGTGTGCCCTTCTTGGGCTGGGGCCACTGGGAGCTCTGATTGGGCCAGGAATGTCACTACAATCCCATAGGTCCCCGTGAATGCACACAAAAAAACTGACGCAAAGCAGTAACCTGAATATGCATGTAAAAATCATGGGATTCTAAGAATGTGGAGGCTCTTCAGACTTCTCCCAATAAAGCAGCTACCTGGAAAAAAGTAGTCATTCAAGGAAAAACTCGTCAAAATTTGATCTTACGATCTTACCCAAATAGCAACGAAGTACTGATGATAAAATGTGGCTGTAATTCAGATTTATAGAAATATAGTATAAGTATCTATATGCTATACATTTTGAAATAAATGTTTTTTTTACAGAGTTGTCTTCAAAATCAGAGGCCCATTGAGCTTCCTCTGAGACCCCCTACAATTTGTCAGGATCTGCACCTGTCTGTCCCAGCCTTTCACGTGTCCTCCTCATTGTCAAAGTCCTTAGTGTGTTTTTCCTGTCTTTTCATGCTGCGTGGCTCAATAAGCTGTGTGTGGCCACTAATCCCTCTGCTGTGTGTTCGAATCCAACTTCCTCTGTTTTTGTATTTTGTAGATTTTGTTCATTTAGTGTTTCATTTATATTTCTAGTTCCAGTGTTTTGTGACTTTTTTTTGCTTTGCCTTGGTTCTGTTGTACCTGCCATTCTTATTCCCCAGTGTTAGATTCTGTTTCCTTGTTTCTCTTTCAGTTTCTTAGTTTCCCTGTTTGATCTCCCAGTTCCTTGATTTAATTATTAGTTTCACCTGTTGCCTGTATTCTTGTGCCAGTCTTTGTCTGTTACCTGATTGCTCGTTGTCCTGCACCCTCCCTGATTGGTTAATTGTTTCATGTCTCACTCCTCCTGTGTCGATACCTGGTTCGGTTGTGTATTTAGGTTCCTGTCTTGGTTCAGTTTCTTTGTGGGTCATTGTATTTTAGTGGGTGTATTTCAGTTGTATTCAGAATTGTTTGACGTTACCCAGTGTTGTCTTATGTTTGTACTTTGTTCCCTGCCTGCTCCTTGCTGCCCTGACCTTTTTGTAGTTTTTGTAGTTTTTGTAGTTTTTGTAGTTTTTGTAGGTTTTGTAGGTTTTGTAGGTTTTGTAGGTTTTGTAGGTTTTGTAGGTTTTGTTTTTCATGCTTTGCTTTTTGACCCCTTGTGGTTTGTTTGTTTTTTTGGTGTTTCCTGTTTCTGTTAATAAACTACTGTTGTTTTCCTGGAGCCATCAGTGGATCGTCCACCTTCTTTCCTGCCTGCACCATGCCTCAGCCATGTGAAAGAAACTCTCAAGTCCAGGACACAATTTCAATTGGGTTTCTGGTTTTTCTTTTGGGAGAATTGAATGGAATGGACTGTATGTAGATGTTCCATTTGGCTGCCCAGACTGGGCTTGAATAACAGACACTTATATGAATGGGTTTCAGTTGCACATGGTTCTCAGTGATGACTGGGACACTTAGGCCCTGAGTCTCTGCTCTCTGTTCTGCCCGCATGAACTATTCTAAGTGGGAAATTATCTCCTCCACACAAGGCACTGTTTTGTAATTACTGTAAGTGCTCTACTTATCTGAGAAGTAGGTGATTTTGTGCCAGTGTAAATTAATTTGTGACAATAGAGGGGAGGGATAGAATTCACCATAAATTAACAGCAAAAAGACAGAAGACTGGGAAGGAGGCCTAGAATGCAACCAAGAAGACAGACAGTGCATCAAAAACAGCTTGCTGGTAGAGTTTAGAACAAGAAGAGTGTTTCACAGAAGGAGATACTAAGGTTAATGATGGACCACTTCACAGGAGTATGGTGGCGGGCTAATTTTTGATGGAGAGAAAATAAGTCTTAAACAACAGCCTGACAATGAATAGACTTCATGCTCAGTCTTTGGTTGTTTCTTTAATCTTTACTGATATTGTTGCAAGAAAATAATCAGTATGGGAACCATTGAAATCTTGCTACAGTAACAACAAATTAGGAAATACAGACACTAAGATTTGTCCCTATGACTAGGTCATTAAGAAAATTGGTCAATAAGTGAGGAGCTTCTCCTTACCGATAGCATATTGTACTGGTAACAGGTTTGTGTCAACCATCTTTGTACATTGTTTTAATAACACCTTTACTATATATATATATATATATATATATATATATATATAGTAGTGTACTGTATACTGTAATAAACAAAATAGAGGAAATCAGCTCCATAAAGCACAAATTTATGGAAGATATATGTAATCTTGGGGATTATGAACGCTAATGTAGTGAATACTGTGCAACTGCAGGAACGAGACTGAGACTGAGAAGAGTGATACGAGAGGAGATGCTTGATGTTGAAATGCCACGTCGCCGTATCGACTACCGAAGTTCTCATGCAGCGTACAATAATGACTGGTCGGAAAGCTGGTCATAATTCCGGGTGGCCATTAAACAGGTAGGTTGTTAAGTGAGCAGTGTCTGCACTACATCATGTTTGAACTTCTCTGATAGGATGTACGCTGTAACAAATAAGGGATCCAAAATAAGGGATTTTGTTCTTTGCTGAGTGATTAATCGCAGACGTGTAAAGATAAGGATTGTATTCAGAGGCCATGTCCTACATTAATCGAGACTCAGCCATCCGCTCTATGCCTTAATGAGTCCACTGTGTAATACTCCCAATAAACATTGCATCGTCTGAATTTTACAGCCCACTTTGTAGAACAAATGAAATACAGAGGGAGACAACACATGAAATTCCTCTGTAGTGTGTGCATTAATTTAAAAAAATCTAAGCAAGAACCACCAAGCCAGGGCAGCTGTTTCACAAACACGATTATGGTGATATGTGCTGTGCTTTCAGATACTTCAAAGACTAGGAG
Organism: Isichthys henryi; assembly: GCA_026776945.1. Lineage (NCBI taxonomy): Eukaryota > Metazoa > Chordata > Actinopteri > Osteoglossiformes > Mormyridae > Isichthys > Isichthys henryi. The sequence goes on from JAODJX010000002.1 coordinate 16,532,818, forward strand.
ACTCCTGTCAAGTGCCTACTTGGTACTCAGAAGTATGGCAATGTGCCTCAGAGGAAATGGATCGTAAATATTAAACAGGTGGACACATCTGGGAACGTGAGTACGGGAAAATGATGGCTGCTGTCATTTTGGCCTCAAAGCTGATCAATGTGTGTCGTCTTGCCCAGGTCATATACATGATATTTACTGTACTTATTCTGTTTTTTAAAAAGAGAATAAATTACAGTAGATGTTTCAACTGTCACCCAGTATTGTCACAGATATGTTCTATCTTACCCTGTAAGTCAGGTGTACCCATCCTTTCTTGACAATGAGAGCTACTTTTACAAAGAAGATATCGAATTGCAACGGTAATGGGGGATGAGAGGGGGTAGACTTCCTCGTTTTATTTTGCCAGGTCCCCATCGATAATACAAAGGATTATCCATTAATTATCAATGGGTTTCACGTCCCTACCATAGGTAGACAAAATAACAGGTTATGTGTGGATCAGATATGTACGTGAACACATGGGGTAGGCAAGATGCGACCCCCCCTAGACTGACTCGAGTTGCAAATTCAGCAACCGCCAATTGTGTTGTATTTTTAGATATCTTGGTCACACGTGAGTTTGAGGGGAGATGAATAATGTAGTAGTACATGCTTACTTAATGCATTAATTAACCAGTAACTAAGTATTAGTTACTTACTGATCCCATGTTCATCATTAATCAATCAAGACAGCTATTATCAATTAACTAATTAGTTAATAATGGTAAGACCACTTGATGGGACAAGAATTACTTGTTAACTTATTTACAACTCAAGAACGTAGGTTTTCCCATGAAATACAATGTAAACTAATCCAAATGTTCCAAGTTTTTTCAGGGCTGCCATTTGGAATCATCCTAACTCACAGCACCTCTGACGACCATCATAGGGGTGGCACCTGACTTGGTCCAGTCACAAAGATATACATCTCAGACCACCTGTCAGTCGACTGCTCAGTATCCATTGCCTGCGGAATCCTAAACGCAAGTCCCCCTATTTAGATGCAACAATGGATATCTTACTTGGGAGGAAGGACCCAGAACACAAATTAAGTTTCTTGATCTTTGATAGGATTTTCAGAAAGATCATTCATTTGCCTCATTAAAAAGCTCTGAATCAAGTTGTGCTGCTGAATCAAAATCCACATACACACATGCAATATCATGTGCTGATTTGGAAAATGTCAGCCTTTCATAGATAGAAATTAATTCAAAATAAATGTTAAAGGGATTTTGTTATTTTCATTCTGCAATGAAAAAAATGACAATGTTACAAATTTGAAAAAACAGCTGTATACCCATCCATTTTCTTTTACATTATTATGCTTTTCAGGGTCATGGGGGTCTAGAACCTATGTACACAAAGCTGGGAATGGTCTAGGGCAGGGCACCAAGCCACTGCAAAGCGCACTCACAATATAAGAAGAAATATAGTGTAGTGAAATACAGGAGGTAGTGTGTACATACTCATCGGGGTGTCAGCAATAGCACTGTAGTGAAATACAGGAGGTAGTGTGTACAAACTCATCGGGGTGTCAGCAATAGCAGTGTAATGATGTATAGGAAATGAAATTCAAGACATAATGCTAGAACAACATACTTATTGCCCTCTGACTAAATGTGAGAATTTTCATGAGAAATCCAGTCCATATATAAAAGCGTCTTCCGAAGTCACTGTGTTCTACCGATAGGGCATAATTTGGTTTTGAAGTGCTGGTAACACTTGGGGATGGTTGAGGGGACACAAGTAACTTAGTAACTCAGTTACTACTCAAGTACAAATCATGAACAAATACAGTACCTGTGTGAAGTATATGAAGTTATGACTGATTAATGAGGAACAAACATAGGATCAGTATGCAACTAACACTTAGGCTGTGTTGCACCAACATGGTTTAACTTTCAAACTGGATTAAATCAAAATTTATCTACTAATCCTGTTGCACCAAAGTTTAAACCTAGTTTAAATGACTTTATTTGAGCCGCATCAAGTGTTACCGATTTGAAGAATGGGCAGTCACTCAATGACACTATCACACAGTCACGTCTCTTCTGGTTCTGGTAGGTGGGCACTGGGGTGGACCCAGCCTTAGTGGGGGTGGGTAGACTGGGAGCTGATAATGAAACGGGTCTGGAATATAAGCTTGGCTAGAGCTTGGATTAGTCTGGAATTTTGTGGCATTATAAGATAGCTGTTTTGTTTTGATGCCTTTCTCGACAAAATGGAGCATTCTCAACCCGCACCATATCATGGCTCAATACACAGCAAGAAAAAGTGCATACATCTCACTGGCCAGAGGAGACCATGCTGTAAAGGTGTTTCATGCAGCTTACAGGTCGCTGGACAAATAAAGACTTAAGCATTCTGCCCAGATTCACAGAAGAGAATATTTTCATATCATCTGGGTTTACCCTTAGGTTATGTTAAAGCAATACTGCGATGTAATGTGCAGTGTGAAGAAAAGGTTCCACTAGACTGACTGGAGTATGTGATACACATGAATTGTTTCTGATTTTAGAGTGTAGAAACCACAGTTACCTGACAAAATGAACAGGTGGCAAATTCCTTGTGATTCTCACGTTGCAGGGAACTGCAGTCTACCAGTAGATTATGGGTTTTGGGGACATAGAGTATGAGGCTACAGAGACAAATTGAACGATACTAGTACTGCACTCTTGTGTCCAGTGGCTGCACACTCCCAGTTACTACTGGGAGTCATAAACCAGCACATTATAGTAGGTCTCAATATTTTTTATTTTCTTTCCCTTATCCCCTCTGGTAATTTTGAAATCAAAAATGACCAGGTGAGACAGACAAGGAAGGAAAGAAAAGACTATTAGGAGGCACCCTTGATGTCAGCAGGAACCATTTTACCTTTAATTCTACTCTGAGCATCCTGTGGAAAAAATGGTAAACAGTTAAACCTATTGGTAGTAACAATTTGGTACTCCCACAGTATTGGTGGGGAAATGTCCCTACCACCCATAGCCAAATCTACGCCCTTGGTTCTTCAATATTATTATTTCCCTAAGGTGAAAATCATTTTTAATGTTAATTTTGTGAGAAATTTTTTTTAAGCCTTTAAGCGGAATATGACTGTTTCTGTCTTTGGCATATACGTGTTGTGAGGATTATGAAAATGTAATAATGCTACTAGTCAAGGCAGATGTACAATGTAGATGTAGGGGGGAAATTTCTACCTTGATTATAGATCAGATGTTCTAGCAACACCCCTCACCCCCACCCAACCACCCCTGCCTCCCTCCCTGTGCTGTGGGTGCAGAAATCCTACAGTAAATAGTGCAGCAGTGAAATGGCAGAATATGGACAGCAACAGTTTGCAGGATCCAGCAGCATCGGCAGTCCAAACACAAACATCAACATGCATAGGTGGGCCAGCACATTTCAGCACTCGAAGGGTTAAAGAGGTGACGTTAGCAGCTTTTAAACCACGTTCTTTAAATTGGCATCATTGCATAACACCAATGATAGTCAGTCCCTGTCAACTTTTAACTTATTGTCATAATTAAATTTTTCTGCCTGTTTTATGGTTAGTGAATATCTAATTATTGTATTAAAGGCAAATGTAATTAAGAAAGGTCCAGAAGAGCAAGCAAAATACACTTAGAAAAGCAGAATCAAACTATTTACAGACATCTACTGAACCGGGTGCTGTTAGTGGGTTATGCTGGGGTTAATTGAAACGTTAAAATTCGGAAGAGGTGTAGCACAAGGTGTGGCCTTCTGTGAAATTTCCCTTTAAATGAAATTTAAGCTTTTGGATCCAATTTAATTAGGACTAAACAACTCATGTAGTCTGTCTGGTGGAGTTAATATAATTTAGTTCTCATTGCTTTTTCTTAACAACCCCATAAAACACCTATTTATGTTATTGTAGGCTGATTTATAATTATTTATGAAATATTCAGCATCGCCAATTAAAAATTCAATAAGAAAATTGTCCCAAATTCCTACTGAGGTCATGTGAATGGTATTGAAACTTGATATGTGAAAATGGGCAAAATGTATTTTATGAAAGCCGAGACACTTCATGAAATACTGCTGTCAGATGACAACCGAATAATGTTCTTGAGATCTTAAGAAAATGACCATTGTTAATAGAATAATTACCACGGCTATCTGTTCGAATCCGCGGGAATGGGGAAAGGGGTATCACCACGGCTCTCTGTTGGAATCCAAGGGAATGGGGAATCCCCCATCCCCACATGCAGTAAGACCATCCCACTTTGTCCTCGCATGCACCAAAACCATCCCTACCCCTTCCCTGCATGTACAAGACCATCCCGACCCTGTTCCTGCATGTACTAAGACTTACGTCTTACGTCCTGTTTGAGAGTGGTGCACATAGAAGCACATTACTCTTGGTTTTAGACAAATTGTTCTTTAATAGCCCTGTACAGCATTGTCTACACTGGTACCAGTAGGTGTTAGCGCGGTTACCGCGGTGTTACGGTACATTTTACCATCTCCACAGGAACACCGTAAAGATCATCTCTATTCCCACTGTTATTTTTATTTTTTCCTCATTCCTGCAGATTAAAACAGATAGCCGTGATGATACCCCTTTCCCCATTCCCACGAATTCGAACAGATAGCCGTGATACCGCTTTCCCCATTCCCACGAATTTGAACAGATAGCTGTGGTGATACCGCTTTCCCCGTTCTCGCGGATTCGAACAGATAGCTGTGATGATACCGCTTTCCCCGTTCTCGCGGATTCGAACAGATAGCTGTGGTGATACCGCTTTCCCCGTTCTTGCGGATTCGAACAGATAGCCGTGGTGATACCCCTTTCCCTATTCCCGCAGATTCGAACAGATAGCTGTGGTGATACCGCTTTCCCCGTTCTCGCGGATTCGAACAGATAGCTGTGATGATACCGCTTTCCC
>JAODJX010000002.1:16565159-16578243 GCA_026776945.1 Isichthys henryi
CAGAATTTACTTTTAAATAAATAGACAATTTTATGATGTAGGCCGAAAATGAGCTTCCCCTATTTGACAGACCAGTATATATATAAAGTATGGATTTCTGCTTAACATTTTTCTTAGATTAGATTAAACAAGACTGTCTGCTATTTTCAGGAGCTCATTCTGCTACAGGCACTGCACTGTAAGTACAGCAAACATAAACAGAGTAAGTGACCCTCAGAGAACGATCCCCCCTTAAACTGAGCAGGAGAAAAAACAAGCAAACACAGGGACTCCAGACCACCTGTTTCTGCAGCACAGTGTGAGAGGTAAGGTGAGGTTAAAAAGCTTAGTTAAGTGTTGCCTACTTTATTTGTTTTTTTATTTTCTTATTGATTCTAACTTCTGCCAACAGAACACAAATTTACTTATGGTTCATACTCTATTGGACTACACCACCGGCGATATCAAATGCAATTACAGGATGACAAATGTTCATGATCATTGGGTAAATGCAGATTTAGCCAGAGTTTGATAAACCTGCAGCTACAGAACACCACTTTCCAAAACATTCCCTTGCCTTGTTAAACAGCTGCGAGATGCAACGTCATGACAAGCACTGGACGGCCCCCATTCATCACCAGCTTTCTGTCCCTTCGTGTCTCTCTTGGTGTTCTCCCGTGCTTAAGTGCTTTGGCGCTCCCAACTATTTATCTTCGTGCTGTGGAATATTCATGAGTAAGATGCATGGAGAATATCCACTAGCCTAGAACCAGTTTGATTCCGAGTGACTGTCATTTCGCCGTAGTCTTGCAAACATGCTCATGGATGAGGATGAAATAACACACAAGTAACGGTCCTGCCTCTAGTGAATATTTATAAGCACCCGCCTTCATCTGTTCCAACACAAGAAGACCAGAATTCAAGCTGCAAGGAGTTTTAAATGTGAAATTTACCTCTTTCGGATGCGAGGGCCACTGCAGATGCTCCGCTTGGGTCTTGTGGGCAGCATGTATGTATATCAGTCACAGTGGAATGCGAGAGTGATACTGCTTTGTAGTTTGATAAAAAATTTTAAAAAAACCTCTTTCGATTGGTAACACAGATGGCCCGAGTTGTCACTATGATGGCTTTTTAGTTATTAAGCCTAGGAGGATTGTTAAGAAGTATATTAAGCCGTCTGATCCTGCCCTTCGTGCTCCCTTCCCGTTTGGCCAACAGGTGTTGCTGGCCGTCCTCTTCTCTTCTCTGTTTATTGCCTTTCAGCCTCAGTGTACCTAGTCCCTACTGTGTTTTCCCTGTTCCCCAGACTGCTGCATTGGTTAGTGGTCTGAGTTTGTGGCTCCGATTCTGTTGTCTCGTGTCGTGGGTTTGAAGCTGCCTTGATACCAGTTTCCCCAGCTTTATTGTGATTATTTCTGTTTATTCTTCTTTCTAGTTTTTCCTGGTGGTGTTTCCCTTAGTCCTTGTTGTAGATTCTTAGTCTTTAGTATTTGTTTACAGTAGTTTTTTGTGTTCTTAGGGTTACTGTGTCCACCTGTCATTGATTAGCTTACACCTTGTGTAAACCCTTGTTTTCCCTGGATATCAGTGTATTTATGCTCCTTCCCTCACTCTGTGCTTTAGTCTGCCATTGTAATGTCATGGTGTAATGTTTCCATGTTTTGCTCCTTGTATCCTGTTCCTGGTTCTGTTCTCTGTCTTTCCCTACGTCCTGGTTGTGTTTCCCTTGTGCTTTTCGTAGCTTCTTTTAGTACATACAGTGCTGTCTGCAGTTCACGAATGCTGTGACTTACGAACAATGTGGTTCATGACCAAAAATTTACTGAAAAAAACGCACTGGTTTGCGCACAAAATTTGGCTGCCTAACAGATTCCTCGACCAGATTCCATTTTTTATACTGTACTAGTGTAGAACTGGCGGGGCGCATGTCCCAGCGTGCCCTGTGTACAATTGTCAATAGAAAGACCACAACAGGCACCCAACGAGCACTGAACCCAAATAAAATCACAAGGTTGTCTGTGGAAGATTTAGACACGCTAAATACATGCTAGGATTGGACCGGGTACACACAAGACATGGGCAAATCTCAAATGTCTTTCTCTGCTCTCATGATGCATCGGTTCGCCGATAACAACACTATATTGTGTTTTTCTTTAAGGTTTTTACTATAAAAGCCATAAAATTAATTTACAAAAATTATTATTTTGTAGGCTTGTGAACGAATTAATCGAATTTCAATTCTTTCTAATGAGGAAAATTGTCTTGGTTCGTATACAAATTGGTTCACGACCACTTTCCTGGAACAGACTGTGTTCGTGAACCGCATGCAGCACTGTAGTTCTGTTATAGTTTTCTGACCCCTCGTGGTCCTTTATTTTGTGAGGTTCCCAGTGATCTGTATTTCCCTTAAATAAAACCCATTTTTGTTTTGCAGTTGTAAGTGGATCACCACCCTTTTTGCCCACCTGCGCCATGCCGCGGAATAACAAATAATAATACTAATTGACTATAACTACAATGAAACATTAACAACATCAAAATTGCTATAGGTCCAAATCTCAGGCTTTAATAGATTTTATGTTCCCTTGACTAAATCAAGGATGGAGAATGTCTATCAATACATTTCCTTTTGTATGTCCCATGGAGAATAGAGATTTGTTCATCAAGTTTAATTCTGCATCATTCTTGCATGGCAACATTACTGCTGATTTGCAATGGGTGGTTAAACCATGACTAATTGAGCAAAGCCTAGAAATGACTCTGAAATAATTACTCCTGTTATATCCTTCCTTTTAACATTCCCCACTGACATTTAGCTGTCTGCTGGGCCCCTGCTTAAAGAGGCCATTTAAAGAAAATGAAAAGGCCTTCCTCACATTCTGAGGAGGCTTCACCAGAGGTAAATAAAGCTGAGCGAGATAAAGGTCTCCATGGTTTCCATGCTGAATAGAATGGGGTGCTTTTCCTTCTCAGGTTCAAGGTTCTCCATGGCATCTTTAAAGGTCTGTGATACTGTGCCCTTCACTCCTTTCACAGATCGGTTTAAATGTTATTTTGGTCCAGAGATACAGAACACCAGCATACTGGGCAAACTGTGCTCTTTTGTGTAGCTTTACTTTCAGCCAGAAATTTCATATGCTGTTCTGATTTTTCATGCAATTTACCCAATTTTTATCACATCCCTTTGTAATCTCAGGAAAATAAACCAAACACAGAAAACAATCCTTCAATATATTTTCAATATTCATGGTTGAAGCTTTGGATTTGATATTTTATCTATACCTCAATATTTCAGTTTACCTTTGATTTGTTTTTAACTGCATGTCAAGGATAAACCAAAGGGCTATTCCAGCTGTCTCAAGAACCCTTCCTAAGTCCCACTAAGCCAAAAAGATATATCCAATTTTCTCTGGTCTGATTCTACTGCTTCGTAGTAGAATTAAGTAGGTCTGTAATGCTGAACATGGTGTGTAGTACGTGGTGCATATGTTGCCTAGAAATATCTGTCATCATGTTGTAGAGACTCCACCCCCCCACCCCCCTCTCCTGGGAGTGCAGACCTAACCAGGTGGCAGGGGTCCTTCCTCCACCTACGCTGGGGTTGTTCTGGGTGCCTGTTCTGCCACATCCTGTTAGACTGCCTCACACACATCCCCGTCTCTTGGCATGTCCAGCATGTGGCTACTTCAGCCTCACCAGAACCCGGAGTGAACCCCACCCCCCCTCCCTGACACACACTGAGTCCCCAGTTCCCCGACAGCCTCTCCCCCACAATCGGCTATGCTGGCCCAGCTGACACTCTTGCGCATTTTCCCTCTGCCGTTGCATCCCTGTCACACACCATGTTCATCAAACCCCCACATCCACAAAGATTTTCACTATTCTAATCCGAATTCTCACTGTCAAGAGGGACATCTATAGTCAGGGGTGCACATAACTGGTACGCATTCACCTTTAAGAACGATACGTGCGACAATCGATTGTTTGAAAAAGTGCTGCTATGACCACGCATCGTGCTGCTATGATAAGAAAATAGCTTACATTTTAACCTGTATACCGCAAATGAAGTCGAGTTAGCATATAAAGATTAAAACACATTATATTGTGTTTTCATAGAAGGTGGAAACCATTGTGACTGTCACTGTCACTCAGAAACTCTCCTACTGATGTACAATCATGCCACAGACTTGGACTGTTTTTGTTGTTTTGTTCAGGTAATGCATTCAGAGCAGATGTAAGGACTGTGAGTGAGAAGCTGTCCTTTGCTTAGGGTGCTAAAATTCAGATGAAAAGCCTCTTATTCTGAAGTACACTTAAAATTCACTAAAAATTATTTCAGCAATGTTAGCAAAGGAACCCATACCCAGATGAAGGGTAGTGTCACATCACTGATGTCAGCAGCAAGGTGTGGTGGTGACACAAAAAAGCATGGATGGTGGTGTCGTGCATGTATGGGGATGGAGCAGGGAAGCAGGAGCAGGAATCGGGGAGTTGGGTGAACACAGGGTTTATTAGGAGGAAGACAAATCAGGAACATAGAGCAGACGAAGGACTGACATCAATGGCCGCACTGGGGAAACATACTCTAATGCGGACTTAAATACACAAGACTAATCAACAATAACTAGAAACAGCTGGTAACACGGGGATTCCGCACGAGGGAAAGGAGGGGGCGTGACACAGGGGAGGACCAGCAGGGCATGACAGGTGGGACATTGAGGGAGATCTACGGCCTGTGTAGGGTCTTTGAGGCAAACTTCTTTCCCTTGTTCTGATCCCACCCACTGTCCGTGATTGGCTGACATAATGATTTGCTATAATGAAAGACTACTGTATTTCAGCAGCAGCTTGCGGTCAAGGCCCGGCTTGGGAGCACAGATGGATTGCAGATGGATTAACAAATTCAGTTGCAGTAAAATAACATCAATAGAGGCAGACATAATGGAAAGAGAAGCTGTGTCTTTGGATTTTCCATAGCAGATTAAGCTACACTACGCTAAATGTGGTGTGCCAGTCAAAGGGTGGGGACTGTCTGGGAGAATCTCTTAGTGAGCATCAGTACTTAAATATATATGGAAACATAGGGAAAAACACAGAGAGAATTGTTCCCTTTCCCAGGCAACTATAGAACATCAACAGAAAAGGGGCTGTGTACCACAAAACATGGCAAACCTAACTGTGACTTCAGGCAGCATAGGGACCATGGCAGAGACACCCTGCATGCTGGAGGGACCAATATTGTTAGTGCGAGCTACAATGCTACAGAAGGCACAAAAGTGAATTATCACCATAATCATCATATATTATCACTACATATCAAGATATTAATAGTTCATCAATACAAGTTGCAGGAATCTTTTGGTCACAAGTACCTACATGCTGCTCTATTCCCAGAAGCAAAAAAGGTGGTCACTGGAAGAAAAACTAAAGTACTAAATGTAACAGTAATTGAGTGGTGGAACTGGAATAGCTTTATGGGAGAGGAGTGCATAGTTATGTGTCCCTTAAAGGCACAGATCAGGGAAATCGTAATTGGTCCCGATGTGAGACTGTGCCATGCACCAGTCCAAGTGGACCATAGTGTCATAGATGAGGTAGGAACTTCTGGCAGAGGGACAGAAATAAAATCACCAAACAAAATCAGTTTATCCATCTTTCTTTCCCGTACTTTGACATCACCTGCTTCTTTCAGCAAGCTTCTGATGATAATGGTCAGTCAGAACCAGACCAGGACTTAGACAAGGCATTTACAGCTGAGATATGACTGACATTATGACTTGCTCCAGAATATGGCATTAAGTAATCGCTTAATTAAGGTTATTAGGATTACCTCAACAGCAATGTTAAGTACATTGACTTTGTCCTACCATATTGGTTTCTCATTAACTATAAATGGCTGCTAACTGTCACATACATATTTAGTAAGTTCTATAACCTTAAATGTTTACACAAATCTCCTCACTGTTCCTGCAGTAAATCTCAGCAAGTAGTTCTTGTTTCTGGAAAGTTGACAGAGGAAGATATGTGAATTTTGTGAGTAGGAAAAAAGAAATGATTATGATGAATGAGTATGAGAGGGAGGAAGAGTACATTAGTTGCAGAAGAAAGACAGTTACTGTATATGAGAAACAGCAGGTTAGGGCCTACAGCAGTAAGGTAAGTCTGTGCTCCATAGGGCTGCAATGAACAGGGGGAAGACATGAGTGGAGTATCAAAATTATAATGGGTCTGTCTCAGCTGGAGCAGCCGACAGCATTGCAGTTTAGCCAGTTTAAGCTGTAGGAAAAAATAAGGCAGCTTCAGGACTCGTTGGAAAAATAAACCTTAAATGGAGTGACAAGTAGCCATTGGTAGTGTTTAATGCAAAACCTCATGGTGTGACTGTGATCAGTACAGGCCTGATAAATGGTGTGAAACCTTCAAACCAGGAGAGGGTGGCTGGTGTGGCAGAATAAAATTGATGCCAGACTGACCATCATTCAAATCTCAAGAGTGTACACAGATTAATACTGCAGCAATATAGACCATTCATTGGTGAATGAATGAATATTACATTTATACAGCGCTTTTCAAGACACCCACAGTGCTTTACAGAAGCAATGGAGAATCACTTCAACTACCACCATTGTGTAGCCCCCACCTGAATGATGCAACGACAGCCATTCTGCACCAGTATTCTCACCACACAGTAGCAAATGTGGTGAAAGGACAGGAGCGAATTCACTAATTAGATATAGGGGATGATTAGGAGACCATAAGAACATAATTTACAAACGAGAGGAGGCCATTCGGCCCATCAAGCTCGTTAGGGGAGAACTTAACTAATAGCTCAGAGTTGTTAAAATCTTATCTAGCGCTGATTTAAAGGAACCCATGGTTTTAGCTTGCGCTACACTAGCAGGAAGACTATTCCATACTCTAATTACACGCTGTTTAAAGAAGTGCTTCCTCAAATTCATCTTAAAATGTTCTCCCGCTAATTTCCACTTACGGCCATGAGTGCTAGTATTTAAACTAATATTGAAACAGCCATTTGGCTGAACAGCATCCCGACCCGTTAGAATCTTAGTCTCCTTTACTTGAGGCTAAACAGATTCAGCTCAGCTAACTTCTCCTCATACAGGTAAGACATTCCTCTAAGACCAGGAATAATTATTGTAGTCCTATGTAGAACCATTTCCAAGACAGCAATGTCCTTCTTAAGGTATGGTGACCAAACCTGCACACAATATTCTAGGTTGGGTCTGCAAATTGGTGTTGTCTGCAAATTTAATATAGCAAGACACCATACGGGACCCCCTATCACAGATGCACACATAACTATCTACACCTCTAATAACTGAATCCCCTACTACCACAACCTCCCTCCTCCTGGGGGTTGGCAACCTCCCTCCTGCCTGAGGGCCCACCTGCCTCCCAGGTCTCTTCCGGCTCTAAAGCCGAATTTAGTGGCGTGTTTTCGCTTTTGCTGGCGTGTTTTCAAACTTGCTGGTGTGTTTTCGCTTTTGCTGGCATGTTTTCGAATATGTTGGTGTGTTTTGCCCTTCTGGGCTTCTTTAAAATGGCAATATACGAACAACAAAATGGCATCGGAATCATGTAATCTGGGTAAATGATGACCATTTTGGTGTCCGGTAGTAACATTACAGTGTGGTAATTACACTCATTTTGCAAATTTTAATTGTCATATGAAAAATGTACCAAAGCAATTCAGAAAAACTGAAATGCACATCACCTGGTCATGCTCCTCTTAAATTTGTTAAAACCCATTAAACTTCCGAAACCTCTGTTCTGGTTCATGCAGAAGGACTCCCAGTCCCTAAAACCGACACCAGTCCTAGCCAATGTGGACGCATGAACTCTGATTCTTGTGCTGCGTTGTCCTAGATGCTATGACAGCAAGAGCCGATTAAATAAGACCAATGTAGCTTTGGCTATGACCTATGAGCACTCAGTTGGGGTGGTGAGGAGCCAAACAGGGATTAGACCTTGCGGGGCTTTTATAATCACAGTGGGAAATAAGAAGTGAAAGGTGCTTCAGCACCCCCCCTACTGAGACAAGGCTGGAGCAAAACGAACAGGGGTGTTAAAAAGCCGGAGGGCTCATCCTCCGAGATGTCGCATTTCTCTGCGAGGTCGTGTGCAGTTTAGTCTTTTACCATGTCATTTAAAAAGTCAGGCTAATTGTGGATTGAGCTAATGATAGAGACGCTGCTGATAAAGTGAAATGTCTTTTACAGATCTTATACAGAACAGTGGAATCATACCATCTCTGCTTCATTCATTCCTTTCTTTATAGTCACTATCTGCCCTCTTCTGTAATGTTTGTCCTCGGCTTTGGCTGCATATTTTTAGGATTTATGTGTGAGTGTAAGTGTCTGATATTCACCTGCCATGCATGTGTTTCTGTGACGTTACTCATTACTCACATGATCAAATGAAAATGTCCTCTAGCTCTTTGAAGACTTGGGCTGCGAAGTTCTGACATTTTTTTCATTCATGAATAAGGGACTTTGCTTCATTTTGTACAATTTTCAGTAAAGCAACCCCTGGACCAGCTATTATGTGAAATTATGCTTAATTTGTGATTCACCATAAATATATATGCTTCCACTATACTAGAAGCAGTTTTAAAGTTTAAAAACATATAAAACATGTTTCAGTTCACAATCCTGACAGACACTGAAACAATAGCTTTGTCTATGAATAACCAGAATGTCATAAAGATAAAATGTCTGTATTGATTTTGGGGGTGGAGTGGGGGGGGGTGAGCCCTCCCCCCCGGCCAACTCTCACCGGAACAGAGGTGGCACTCATCTTCAGATTCTGTGACTCACCCTATCAGATTAAAAGCCTCCCACACATTCTCACAGCTCCTCTGTACTGAGGATGCATGTCACCATTTCTCTGTTCTCCTTTAGCAGAGCCAGGTCCAAATCCCCATCTGCCAGCTGTTTGTGTGGCTTCATGAGTGAGACATGAGCAACCAGAACATTCTGCATGGCATGCTTCCACTAATGGCCGTCAACATAACTGTCCCTATTGTTGCAGATGCAACCATATTGGCACAATTTCACAAAATGTAATCATTCTTAAAAAAAATCACTGCACTGTGAAGGTTCATAAAAAAGTAACTTCCTTCCGGTTCCAAAATCTTTGCAGTTTTCTATTGTTTCCTATTTGGAGAACAGTTGGCATTATGTGGATTTTTCAACTAATACCAGATTAAATCATTGATTGGCGGATAAGTCCCCTCTTTGGTTGTAAGGGAAACTTTATTTTTCACAAACATATTCCTCAGCCATCCCAGGTGACATCTAACTAAATGCAAGCGCAGTGAGCTCTATTCCCCTTTCAAGACCTATTCACCTTTCAACCCCTAGAACAGTTACAAGGTAATGGGAGACCTGGGGAGTCCCCCACGTAGCACAGGGCATGGGGCAAGGAAATACCCTAAGTGCAAGAACGGCAGTCTATTGCAGGGCACACACGCATGCAATGAGTAGAATGTGCAAAAACACACGGACAAAGTGGGGGCAGAATTTGAGATGGAAATGCTACACAAGGAGCCCGCATGCTGCCCCCAGGGACACCCTGTCCATGAAAAGCCAACAAATTGTGCATGACTGTGGCCCAATCACACTGGATTGAATTTACAGAAGAAATTAGCTTGAGAAAGCTAAATGAATCTGTATATTAATCAAACAGATGTGTGTGCTTATCTAATTTCTCTGGGAAGTGTTCCAGCACTTTCATTTTCCATCAGACTAACTCTTTATCTTTCAAGAAGATGGGCGTCAAGCCCTTTGTCAGCTGGCTGTCTGCTCGTGGGCTTCTCAGTCTCATTAGCTAACCTGACCTGTGTCTGACCCGGCCAACACCGCATCAGCACATGGCTTTCTTTTCTTTCCAAGGGCCTCTCCTTTCAAAAACCATGAGATCTTTTGCAATTATTAAGCTACACAAATGAAAGAAGAGAAATAATTTTTAACAATTATAGTAACTACACATTGAATGATGTAACATAATAGCTGGTCTATGGCACATTATGCTTAGAAATCCTCCATATTATATACAGTAAATAATGCATACTAGTTTTGTATAACATAGCTAGTTATACTGCCTTGCACTGCTCATTTTGTTTTTCTTTTTTCCTGATCCAATTTGCACAAAAATTTTGTTTTATTAATTAAGGCCAATGTGGCACATGAATGAGTGATGCTGGGCTGGAAGTTCAAAAGTGACTTTCATAGGTTTACCACAAATATTCTCTAATTTCGGTTGGATTTATGGGGTCTGTGTCATCAGTAATCTTCTTCCTTCATTAATGAGCATTTGTGGCTGAGATTATGCCTGAGAAAATGTTTTTGTGAGTGTTTGATCCTGCTTTGACTTGAAGCACTAGACAGTGTTATTTTCATGTCCCTGTAATGCATGGGGTTACCTACCAGTTATGTAGTTTTCATTGTCCATATTTGTTTAATGGAATACTAATTATTGTTGGTAATAATATTTGTTGGAATGTTTAATGGGTGTTATGTGCTGTGTAATCTTAAATATGTGCTGTGTGCTCCATCAGCTACAAAAAGTTTCACAGTGCCTCTATTGGCAGACATCCTGAAGTCTGAAGTAATGAATATTTTATCACTGACAGGAAATCTGGGAAGTAAATCAGATTTGTCTAATATTATTTGGTGCATCCAAACCCATTTTTTCATATAACACAATCTTCATTGAGAGGACATAATGCTGAATGTCAAGGGAGTACCTGCAGGCATGAAAGATGAGTACAGCGACCATGAGGTCCCACAAGCGCAACACATTACAGTTTTTCTCAAATGACAACAACATCTGCAAAACAACAAATGAGACCCTCACCCCATGATACACAGCAGAACATCATTTCTCACTGTTTGAGACAAATTGTTTCGGACATATATGCAAATTGTATTGTACAACTGCCATCATTTGGCATAAATTTCTTTTACTTTAATGTTGTTGGTCAAAATGGACTATGTAGGTTCCCACTATAACAATTTTATACCGAAAACTATATATGTAAGTGATCATCGTGATAGCCACAACATGCAAAACAGTTCACTAAACTTTCAGAAATATATTCCACTTCAAGCTCAGATTTGATCATGTAAAAGCTACCACCGCCTGTGTCAGCAATTAGCAGGTCATCTGCTTTAAATGATCCTGTATGGATAAAAGCCTTGTGTCTGCAGGTCCCATCATAACATACAGACTTTCACAAAAAGGTGCTCAAAATGAAGATCAAAGAGCAAACCAAGCAAGTCAGGATTATGATTAGTGAGATGCGTGCATCCGAGGAAAGGTACAAAAAGATCTCAAAGGCAGAGAAGATTCCAGAGGGCTCAGCGCAGTCCCTCCTATGGAACTGGAAAAAATATGAAAGGGCCTTTATTGGAGAGTGGGAAGGGTGAAGCCCATGCTGAAAAAGACCCACATCCTTGTGCTGAAACATCACCTGGAGGACACTTCCATGATGTGGCAGAAGGTTTTGTGGCCTGAGACAAAAATTAATCCTTTTGGCCTGAACACTAAGCGGTATGTGTTACGCAAATCAAACACTACACACAAGCTAGGTGACTCCTGACTATAAAGTATGGTGGTCGTAACCTCATGTTTTGGGGATTCCTTTTCAGCAGCATGGAAATTGGAAAAAATAAATGTTCTTGAATGTCAACGTCAAGAGCTTAACTCCACTGAAAATCTGTGGCAAGACTTCACAATTACTATTTATGGCCATTCCCCAGCAAACTTGACAAATGTTACTCCATCATGCCAGGGCTGTGGGAAAATGATTTGGGTTGGGGGTGCTGTGGGAGGTGTCCCGCAAAGATGACAAGAATACATCTAAATAGGCTACACACAATATTTAAAGAGTACAAAATGTACTATATTTCATTTAAATGTCTGACTCTGTGACAGGGCACGGGCCTCCATCCCACTCAGAAACATACATATATGCAACAACAAATCAATAGACACCAGGAAAAAGGTGAGTAAGTGTTGCAACTACCAGAGAGATTCTGTTATACATAAGACAATTTACTACACACAGTGAACCAGAGCATTCAATGCAATAGTGTCTAACAGATCTGTAAGCTGTTGCTTATCCAAAACTTATCCAAACGCAGAATAGCTATTTTGACCGATCCACACCCTCAGTTTGCACAACACACAACAACATATATTCATACATATTTGCAGCAAAACAATCAGCGTGAAACTCTTTAGTAATAGTTTAAACTGCTTGGCAGCAGCTCATAATAAACCAAGCTCTTCCCCGGAGCTGCACTTAAGCCTTACTGTATTACTCCAAACATGGCCTGGGGCTCAGCGATCAGGGAAATAATCTCTGTCAGGAGGGCTTTGATATCTAAAGTGTTCAAAATGTCTGTGTGAACATTCAACAAGGACAGGTAGTTTGCTAGAGAAATCGGAGCTGTGTTTCTGTGCCAGTGTGTCCAAGCTTAAACAAAGCAATACAGTATCTGGCTATATAATGGGACAATTGTTGCCCATGGTACACAGTATTACAGAATTCTTATACAGAATTGCTTATTATTTCTGAAGAACTTCATGAAATGTTCAGTTCTTGGATAAGAAACATGAGGGAAACCATTTTAAATACAGTTATTATTTTATTATTATTATTCATCTAGCTGGGGGTGCTGTGATGCCTAGCTTTCCAGCAGGGGGTGCTGCAGCGCCCCCCCCTTCCTCACGACTATGCATTATAGGTGTACAAAACTAACTAAGATGTATCCAAAAAGTCTACTGGCTGCAAGAGCTGCTGGAGGTGGTCCAACAAAAGTATTGCGTGGGGGTGGGGGGGAACAATACTTAAAAAATAATGAATTTTTTATTTGTATTATTTTCTGATACACTGTTTCCTTTCAGTTTTGTGGGCATTCTCTGTACAGAATACTGTGGGAATAACAAAGGAAATTCTCAGCTTAATGCATTATAATCTCTGAAAAACATATTGGAGGCTGACTCTGGTGGGGGGGGGGGGGGGGGGGGGGGGGGGGGGGGGGGGGGGGGGGGGCGGGGGGGGGGGGGGGGGGCGGGG
>JAODJX010000002.1:16581178-16599003 GCA_026776945.1 Isichthys henryi
CCACTATGAACGCAGGCCCACTGTGACATTGTGCCTCTAATAACTACTCACTGCTTCCTGTCAGTTAACCAGTTTTCAATCCAAGCTGCTATAGTTCCTAAAATCCCTGCAGCTTTGATCTTAAGGAAGAGCCGCTTGTGGGGGACAACATCAAAGGCCTTCCGGAAATCTAAGTAGATCATAAAGCTGGAAGCACCTGAAAGCAGTTAGACACAGTCACTTCAGATGATGCCGCCTCTGTAAACTGTGTACGCCCTTTTCTACATCTATGACTTACGTTCAACTCTCTCATCTAATTCCTTGTTGTGTCGGATGAGAGTCAGTTGCTCCTCGAGGGCACAAAAATTAAACATAAACACTTCTGTAGGGTTTTTTGAGGATTTTGCATAGGTGCGAAAAAATCACGGCTGCAAATAAGTTCAGTTCCAATGAAATTTTTGCGGATCTGTGAATTCGCGAATCACGAAGCGAGATATTAATGACTTACAAAAATGAAGTAGAAAAAAACACATTTATGGAAACCCAATCTGTATGCATTTCTGGCCTGGATTGGGGAGTGAATTCCCCCTGGAAAGTATTTGCTGAAGAAGCAAATGTAAATTTGAAACATCAAGCAATAGCAGAACGCTCTGGGAACTCACTTAACTATACTGCAGAGAAAGAGATGATCTGTAAACAATAGGAAAAAGATTGTTTTTATTTGCTTTTTATCCTTTTTTTGCTTGTTAGGACTTCCTACTGAATGTGATTTCAGATGCAGGACATTTAAATTGATGATTGTTTTTACACGTCTTTGTGACTGGTCTGCAAACACTCAGATGTAGATTTGGTTTAATATGGCCTGGAGGTGGGACCTGCTGTGCTCATCATACAGTGCTGCAGCGGGTCCAACTGGTCACACTTGGGCAGTAAATTCTCCTTATCCCACCCCCACCCTGGAGGCATATAAGTAGCCACAATGGCTCATCCACACACTCCCAGATCCCACAGAGAGAGCTGTGGGCACGGTCTGCAGAGCAGGATGGCATGCTAATGGACCAGCACTGTGCTGCAGCTGGTTGGAGCTGCTGAACACAGGAGCACAGTGGGGCGGCTCCCTAGGAGCCTAATAGCTTATTGATCTGGGAGAGAATTTGTCTGAATTCACATAAACCCTTTTCTCTCCCCTGCAATCGCTTCATTACACATCAAGATCTTTCTGTCAACAGACCAACCAGATTTGTTCATTCCCACTGGAGCACATACATTTATATTTCAGCCAGTTTACAAAGCATGAAGACTGAAAATGCAGAATCCAGCCATCTTCTAGTGGCCCTTCTGGTGAATATCGTACAGGGCCTATATTCTATTCTATGCAGCATAGGGCACAGGTCCGGCAAACTCCCTGGATGGGATTCCAGTCCATCACAGGGCACATACAAACACTATGGGCAATTTAAGAAACCTAACTGCTAATCTTTGAACAACAGGGACAAAATGCAAATTCATTCACATTCAAGGGTGAGCAGGTGGATTTCATGATCTCCCTCTTCACTTGCAAAAAAGCAAAAAAGTGGGCAACTGCCATATTCCATCGGGGGACCCCATCATTTTGTACCTACGCCAGGTTCATCACTTACAGGAAGGAGGTGTTTAACCACACAGTCCAGGGCAGAGACATGAAAAATTAGCAGCTGGAGCTTCATCGATGATCACGCTGGACAGCCAAGTTTGCTATAGAGTGTCACATACTAGTGAGTGGAGTGAGGCAGCTCTGCTTAGCACTGGAGGGCTTAACCTGGACCTCCTGACGGAGATGATGTGTTGTGGTGAGGACCTCAGGCTCAAGGACTAAATCCAGCCCTCCAGGTTGGATAATCTGCTGTGTGAACTACATTATCACCTGATTCAGCCCAGGTTCCAGATCATCACCTCAGTGGTCCACTTCACTCATGGCCCTCACTCATCATCCATACAGGTGAACTACCAGGAACCCTGAAACCCAAGCCATCCTCCAGTGGCTGAAGTGAGCATTTGTTCAGGTTTCCATCCTCAGGCAACCAGACCCCAGGCATTCTTTAGTTGTGGAGGCGGATGTTTCGGACCGGGGGCATATCTCTGACTTTGCATCAGCACCCCACCCAGGTTACACCCTTGGGCCTTCCTCTCCCATAAGCTATCCAGTACTGAAGAGAATTATCATGTAGGGACCAGGAGTTTCTGGCCATCAAGTTAGCCCTCGAGGAGTGGAGGCACTGGCTTGAGGGGGGCAAGCACGGTTTGTTCCAGATCCACACCAACCATAAGAACCGCGAATACACAGGAACCACTAAGTGATTTAACCCTCCACAGGCTCAGTGAGCTATGTTCTTTGCTCATTTCAGGTTTTGAATTACATATTGACTGGGGGGAGAAGAATTAAAAGGCAGATACCTTCTTGCAAAAGACCAACTTTCTACATTCAATGATCTTGTCCTCCTACCACAATATTTCACTGCACCAATCAGGTCAGAACTCAAGGACAGGTAAGCCAATGTCCATTACCACAATCCAGCCCCATCACAGGTAAAACCTACAAGTCTGCCAACTTGCGAGTGCAACTAATCTAATGGGTGCACATTTGCTGACCTCCAGTCAAAGAATTGTTCATGGTTACATATTGGCATGTATTTTATTACCAATCTACCTGAGTCACAGGGCCAGATGGTGATCCTGGTACTCATCGAGAGTTTTTTGAAAATGTATCCCCTAATACAACTTACTAATTACTAATTTGGGTCCCCGGTTCCTGATCTGTCCCATGACAACCATGTCATACTCATGGACTGATTGATTTCCACCTGAGGGTGCACATTATTAAATTGAAGGTGCAGTGCACACTTAGGCACCCTTCTAAACTTGGGTCTGGGTAGGGGCCTTCTGAATAAAGTCCTGCACTGATAACACTTATCTGGCTTAATTGGTCTCATTTGCAGAGGATTCACAAACTGAGAAAACTGTTTCCCATAAATGAATCTGAAATAACAGAATTACAGTATCTGGTGCCTACATCCAGTGCAGTTAATTAGAATGTTAATTAGAATCCATCATGACCACCACCCTACATCCAGTGCAGGCTGTTCACTGGAATTTTCTATGGCCCATACATTACATTCAATGGAGCCTGTAACATCCTACATCCAGTGCATCCTGTTTATGGGAAGCCATCATGAACACAACGCCCATCGTATGACAGCTTGACTTCATCTTGTTAATGTTAGTCTCTGTTTCTTTAACCATTTCCAGCTAAGTGCACAGGAGAGCATGACCACCCTGCTCTCCTCTAGCCACATCCACCACAGTCTTTCCTGCCACACCCATTCCACACATTAAGAAGTTCCTTACTATGTGAAGTTCCAGGTAGTCTCCAAGTCCTGAGGCACTCTCCACCCTCACCAAGATGGCCTCTCTCAGCTGGGTGCTGAACCCCACTGCTAGCCGGTCTGCCCGTGTGCTCGGCCGGTCGTTGGGTGGCCAGGTGTAGATGATGAGGGCTCCTCCTCTTCCAAAAATATATGTGGTCCCAGCTGTCAGTATGGGAAAAAAGAGATTTAAGAGATCAGCAATAAAGCTGGACTTCTAGACAAACACAAATCATTATCAGTGCGGAATGCCAGCCTCTGGAATCTTTTAATGGTCCTCAAGTACCTGTGCAAGAATATTTTATCACAAGGCACACATCTTTCAGACAATTCAGCAACTCCAATTCACCTCAGAGTGTTTTTGGAGTGTGAGAAAATACAACTGCACACACGTAGACTCAAACCCTGCTCTCCAGAGATTTGAGGCAACAGTATTAACCACTGTGCTACTGTACCAGAATTGCAGATCCCACAGGCACACCACTTTCCCTAGAAGGTCTAGAAGTTTCCTGAAAGCTGACAGCAGCTCCCCGACACCTCTGAATGATGCACAATGTCCCAGAAATCTGTCATTACGCTTTTCAGCGATGATAAAATGCCCCAGTGAGAAGTCTTACCACTGCAAGCCTCCTGTCCCTTCCCCCCTTCAACAAATTTTACTGCCAGTAAACAATGCAATTTCAATGTGCAGAAGGGCAAATCATATACAGTAGCTGGAAATCTTTCTGTTTACCTGTGCCCTCCCCAAAAATGTAAATGATATGGAAAACCACAATACCTTCGATGACTTGCATCGGAAACATCACTTAAAAACATAATATTTTAACCTGAAGCAATACACAATTCACTTAATTATATTAACTTCCTTTATGTAATGGTTAACACTTAATTCAACATACTGTCCTAAAGTTTTCCGTGCCATGCAAATCCATGCATTCATACTAGTGTTATTTTTTAGTTAGTGTGGTTTTATTAGTTTTCATTTGATATATATTCCTATTTAGTTTTTATATAGTCTCATTTCAGTTTAAGTACTTCTATTGCTGGTCATAGATAAAAGTTTAATGTATTTGATTTTCAGAGAATCCTACATGAATGTGTATCGACTAATTATATAGCGACTAATGTTACGATATAACAGTACTGGTCCAATGTGTCAATTTTGGCCAATATTACCGGCCATTATTACCAGCCAATATTTCAAATTTATAAATATTTAAAGTCAGAAACACCAGAGCTAAACTACTGAAATAATGGAGATTGTATTGGGGAGCCATGGAGAATCTGTGTGCTCATTCACCAATCTCAAGAAACAAGGGACGCTGCCGCTCCGCCACCCCCCCCCCCCCAGGTGCCCGACGATAAAATTTGCTGATGGATAGAATTTATCGCACAAATTTGAAATTATGCCACAAATCATTTCCCATATTGGTTCAAAAAGTACATAGCAATTTTTTAAACAATATGGAACAATCCTGTCGAAGATGGAATGATCTCATAAAATACACAAAGGCGGTACCTCTACATAGAGGAGGTCTCAAAGTACCAGTCAGCCAGGTGGTTTCATACGGCCCACAACATGTTTTTATTGATTATAAAATCAGGCCCAAAGACTGATCCTTAATTCTGCACAGAATAATGTCATTCTTCTAATCAGGGCTTTCAAGTGCCATTGCCAGTAAACACCGTCCCCCAACCCGGGGTACCGTTCATTCCATATTGATGCATCCCTAACTAATGTCCTCAAAATGGGCAAAACATGATCTAGATATTATTAATGGTAAAGATAAAAAACAACTAAATAATACTGAAAAATGGCAGCAAAATAATTTGTGTTTGTTTTTATTTTAGTTTTATTGGGAAGCCTATATGTAGTTTCACTTTATTTTTGCACCACACCTTATTTTATTTCAGTTTATGAAAATGTTTTAGTTAATGAAAATAACCTTGTAAGAAGCTGAATGAAAATAATGCTCAGGTTTGGGTTACTTTATTTACATTTTTAAGGACTGGTTTCCAAACCATGCAACCAAAGGATAAAACTGACTCTAAGAAAGCCTGATAAAATAAGATCAGTATGGTTTTGTCGATGTAGAAGTAAGAGAGCTTCCTCAGACAATACAAATGCTGTTGCCCCTTCTTACACACAGCCTCGCAGTTTTCTTCATACAGTAATTCAAATTTGAGTCAATAATTGTCCCTAAGTATGTATATGTTTCCACTCATTTCACTCTCTGACCTTTGATAGATGTCTTAACTTCATATGTCCAAGCCTATCTTCTAAAATCAGCTACCATATCTTTAGCCTTAGGTGTGTTTAACTGCAGGTAGGACTCCTCACACCACCTAACAAAATCCTCAGTGATCAGACCGTGGCTTATTTCCTCATCCTGGAGCCTGCTAACTATAACAGAATCATCTTCATACTTAATAACAGTCCTGTTTTCTGCCCTACTCTGGCACATATTTGTGTAAAGAGTAAATAAAAGAGGTGATAGCAGACATCCGTATGGGCAGCTGGTGGAGGAACAGACTTGGTCAGAGATTTCTCGATTTACTTTCACTTCTCTGTGTCCTGTCAGTTAAAAATCCAGAATCCAGCCCACAAGATTATTATGCTGCCTGAAGATCAGACCCTGATAGCACCGATACATCTTTACAACGCTGCACGAAGATCATAATCTTGGTCAAAATTGAAAAACATCTACTGAACATTGGTATTACATTGCAGACTTCCTCCAGTGTTCAGCAGATACTAAACTCATGCTTATAAACTTGATGCAACACCAACGTTCATTAGATGTTCTACAATGCTGACGGATGTTCTGAACGGTTCTACCAGGGCAATTTCTCAACACGTTTCTGCTGTAGCACTGCACCTGAGTGTAATTTAAATTCTGCCAGTACACATCGGTTTTGCATATGAAAGAACTCTATTCACGTCCTCTCAGAGGAGTCTTTTGTCTCTTCCTAGTCACTGAGACCTTCCTGCACAGCAGGAACCATTATGGTGTCCCTTCCTACACAGGTGTCCCCTTGTTTGAAAATCTAGCCTGTATTGCAGAACAAAACCCCCTGAAGTGAGACAGATACACTGGGGCGTCACACCAACTTTGTGAGCCTGTTTATCATGAGATATTCATTCCCTCTCACTGATTAGCTGATGTGAATCACCCTTCTGTATCCACCTGGATCAGACATTAGTTCCCCATCTCTGACACAAAGATATCTAAAGTTCTATGAGAGGCCCTGTCAAGCGGCAGCTCCTGCTGAACCTGGGAGTCGCAGGCACTTGAAGAGATGCCGGGATTGGCAACCCTAGTAATCATGGCAGTATATACATTTAGTATACAATCAGCCCTGAACAGAACCTGATTTTGGGGGTTAATATGATATAGGTGTCAATGTGAAATAAGCATGGCAAATCACCATTCATCACCTGTGTCTGTCATTAGATAATCAGTGGGTTTACTTCAGAAGCCATAATTAAAACCAACATTAAAACCGAAGTACCAAAAGATCAAGCATGAAATAGGCTGTAGATGGCTTTCCTTATGATAAGACTGATACACAGGGCAGATAAACAACACAATTACTTTCATCATCACTGTCTATTATTGTACTTGTAGATTGGCTTTGTGTAATTACTTTAAAATTGCAGAAAAACAGAATATTATTAATTCAGTCCTGCTCTCTGCAGCCAAGTCGTGGTCTGAATTGTGAAGTTTGCTTGTCTGTCATCACTCTAGATAATTTTCTTGGACCCTAACAGACAGCACTACATCTGACTATGAGACAAAAAGTCTCTAGATCTCTGCTTTTACCTAAAAAGATCCATAACTTCTACTTGCCTGCGGAGAACAAGATGCACTTAAATCGTCAGCATACAGATTAAACTCTTAATGTGTGCCATTCCGCGCTAATCTTCAGTTAGGCCTTGTCCTTTGGACAAAGGCCAAGTAATGCTATACTACTTGCAACCAGATAAATAGCATATCCATGCACAATGTAACTGGCCAAAATAATTCACTTTTAATCACTACAATTAATGGTTATTGTTTACCACTAATTTAGTTAGGTAGCACCTAGGTAACAGTAGCACCCATCAGTGTATGATGAAATGAACTTTTAACTACAGAGCAACTAAACAATGCCTGTGAGGGACTGAGACCTTCCTGCACAGCAGGAACCATTATGGTGTCCCTTCCTACACAGGTGTCCCCTTGTTTGAAAATCTAGCCTGTATTGTAGAAAAAAAAAACCCTTGAAGTGAGACAGATACACTGGGGGGGTCACACCAACTTGTGATGTAAACCTCTTTATGGCAGATAAGAGGATGACGTCAGGGTTACCACCTGCTGTAGAAACCCGTTAAATGAAAGTATGGAAGAAACAGAGGAAATTCATTTAAGTGGGGAAAAAAACCTACCTGTTCACTTGTTTGCTAGTGTGCTATCATCCACACTGTATTCTTTACAACCCTCCCCTCACCACCAGGTACTGTCTGTCATTTCACAAACATTTAGCAGAGAGCAACCTGAAACACACCTACTGCATTATGGGAGCAGTCTGGGTACTTGATACATAAGAGGAGCAGATTAATGTCAGTCATAATTATGATCGGTTTGGTTAGG
Source organism: Isichthys henryi (assembly GCA_026776945.1). Lineage (NCBI taxonomy): Eukaryota > Metazoa > Chordata > Actinopteri > Osteoglossiformes > Mormyridae > Isichthys > Isichthys henryi. Next base: position 16,589,193 of record JAODJX010000002.1, read on the forward strand.
ATATGATTTGACAGAGAAGTGATATGAACAAAATTCTACTTTTACCCAAAATTCCTACTAAACTGCATTTACGCGCTCCATAATTATGCAAATGCAATAATAATCTGAAGGTTTCAGGCAAAACAATTCAAGACAGGCTGCCGTGGAAAAGCCTGTCCTTGGACTATCAGCAGATGATCAGAGACTATAACAAAGCGGCTGGTTTCCCTGGGCATCATTCACATATTAGAGTCACAATATACTGTATTTATTATCCTGGAGGAAATTATTTAAGCCTTATTCAAGTTCATCCAAGTCATGGATGTACTCTGGTTTAAGAAAGTTTTATATACATATTTAGTATATATTTTACATCAGAGTAGATCTCCTTGACTATGACAAAAATTATAATCACGATTATTTTGGTAAATATTGTGATCATAATTCAACATGATTACTCATTGACTTATCAGGCATTGATATATCAAGCATTTATTGAACTTTTTTTAGAAACTTGTCTTATAATAGTGGATTTCCTTGAACTCTAAATATAATATAATTCAACCGAAACAAATAAAAAGGGCTCTGAAAGAGGTACGGTGGGTTTATAACACAAGACAAAATGGGAGCATCACTGTGAAATGAAATGCGGCACAATAATAGTTTTATCTCACAATAATCATTTGTTTTGATAACACAAGAGAAGAAAAACATTTTTTGTAATCATCTGAGGCCACAACACACTTTTTGGAATATTTTTTTTCACGCTTATTTCAGATTTTTCTTCAGTTTGTTGCAGTCACATCAACTTTTTAAGTTATGAGTAATGTCAGTTTACAGTGTACTTGCATGTAGTTTTTACCGTAATGTAAGCATCAATTAAGTAAATGTTTCAATAAATTCAGCATGAAGTCAAATAGGCATATACTGTAGCACAGATACGCTGAATGTTGTCAGTCATCTATCACTGTTTCTTCAAAAATATTTAGAGAATGTGTACATTGTGTCTGGACTGTCACAGTACAGTATCCAGCAGTACTTTCACTACAGAAACCTTGGTAGCAACACTCCATTAACTGTCTTGGTGAAAACGTTCTCCTTGCTCGTCACTCACATACCAAGATTTTCTGGATAGAACCTTAGATGAAGTTTATTTTCAGTGACATGGACCAGCCCAGTTTCAGGTATGAATCAAGCAGATTCTGAACTCTTTCCTTATATGCAAGAGACTAATTGCTAAACTGCCACTTGAATGCCTCTCAAGTTTCAAGCCTGGCTGCTGAGAGAGATCGTTTAAAACCTTCATCCTGCAAAGCAGACTTTATCTGCAGACCTATAAATATTCCTTCCTTCAGTTTTGCAGGGTTTGATGTTTGAAAATTTCTCAACAAGGTACTGAAAACCCTGTGAGTTCACTTTACACATGGTCTTTACAAGGTTCTTCTTTAAGCCTAGCTTGATATGGAGAGGTGGCAGAAATATTTAATTCGGATCAACCAGAGGCAGAATCTGGACACTGCTTGTTCCTGGCTCACACCAACGGGATTGCGAATGGCGTCACTATATTTTTCCAATTTAGCCAATCTTGCAGTCTGTTGGAACAATTGGTACGGCTGACACGTGGAGCCCAAGATGTATCCTGGTCACCCAGAGGACAGTCGAAGTACAATTTGTATATCTTCTTAAGATCTGTGGTAATTGGGCAACGTTGTGCTTTTGCCGTGAATGAACCACACAGATAACAGAAACTGTCTGGAAGATAACAACTGAAATCAATCGCAGTTAATGCTGTCTATAACATAAAATATACAGACAACTGTCTTTAAATCTCCTAATATGCTTAGGATAATTATATCCCTACTAGGAGAGAAGCCATTCGAGATCTTGTTCTCTCTAATAACTAAGATTGGATCGGAAAATTGGAGGTTTTAGATCTATTTCACAGTAGTGCCTGAAGAGCAAAGTCCTAAACAAAAATATGCAATGTTAGGAAGGCTAACTTTAATGGTATGTGACTCAGACTAGGAATTGTAAACTGGATGGAGTTAAATGACAAAACTGCTGAAGAGACATGGTGATTTTTTTAGAACCGCATTACTGTAAGGGCTTTGTTCCACAAATGGAAAATAACTAATAAAATTGGAATAAAGCATCTAAGTATCTAAGTCTACAAGTTGAGTTAAAAAATAATATTAGACTCGCTAAGAGGAATGTCAAAAGGAAGATTGCATTGGAGGCTAAGGATAAGTTTCTTCAAACATTTTAACTCCAAAAGAGCTCTGAAAACTGAAATCACTAATTTGCAGGATATTAAGGGTCTTATAATCGAAAATGAAATTGAAATAGTGTTGCACTGAAATTCACTGAAGAGGATAGAGGTAACATACCAACTCTTATTACTAATCCAGTGCTGTCTATGACTAATTATATGTACTGTATAACTGAAGCTGAAGTGCTACAAAGCCTAGCTAAGCTCAAAATAAATAAATCACAGAGCACTGATGGCATCTTACCTATACTTTTAAAAGAGATGAGGGATATTATTAGCCAACCTTTAACTTTACTAATTCAGAAATCCTTATCTACTGGTGTGGTATCTTCTCATTGGAAGCATGCTAATATAACACAAAGAGGGGATAGAAGTAATCCATCAAACTATAGGCCAATTATAACAGGAAAAGTAATGGAAGCTATAATCCAAGTGAAAATGATACATTACCTGGATCCGAATCATATTCTGAGGGATAGTCAGCTCAAAGCAGCAGGGATTTTAGGAACTGTACCAACTTGGATTGAAAACTGGTTAACAGACAGAAAGCAGTGGGTATTTGTAGTTATTAGAAGCACATTGTCACAGTGAGCCTGCCTTCATAGTTCACAGACTAAAATATAATTTAGTTTCAGTCATAATTTAGTCATCTAAATTATTTTAGTTTTAGTCTAATTTTAGTTGACTAAATATCATAAGATTACAGTCGACTAAAACCACAGTTGATTGAGTCGACTAAAATTAAAAGTGTAATATTTTAAGTTTCCGTTTGATGTCAGAAAGTCATTATGTTCAGCAAGATTAAGTGAAATAAATGTTAAGGGATGGCATTAAGGTCTGACTGTGCAGTACACAAAGACACAGATTTCACTTTTATTTGAAACACAAACTTACATTTATTTACCCAGAAACTTAGTACAGTAAAATCAGTAGTGCCACGTAAATTCACTTCAAAGTGCATAGGCTGTAATTCCACCAGGCCTGCTCTCTCCGAATATTAAAATAGAAATATTAAAATAAATATTTGCAGATGTAGTTTATTTGTGATTTCATGTTCGTTTCTGCTTTTTAACAACTTTATAAAGTAATGTTATTTCTTATATAAATCAACTAAATGTACAATAAAACAAGAAAATGTACGTTTTCAGGGTTGCCAAATCTCAAGAATCTGGCATGACACTCATACTTTCAAACTGACGCAGGAAATCTTATGGCAAATCTATATTATACCATTATAAACGTAAAATTAGCTACGTCCAAAGTGTATTTACACAGTTAAATACAGAAGCAGACTATTTACAACATAAAAACTGTATATAACAAAACAAACAATACACAATAAATACTTTGCGCTTACAAGCGGTTAAATCAACTAACAACTGGTGTTAAATCCCTATGGTGCGCTAGCTTGATTAGGACTTCAGTGTTTATATTACCTTTTTACAGATCGCGAACCACTTAACAGCTTATCAGGTAAATAGTTAAGGTATGTAATTATGTCGTTTTAGATAGTAGACATAGCACTTTATCTTGAACTGTTCGTCTGTTTATTTTTGGCCAGGGATACTTTTGACTGAAATGGGATTGTTTGGTTTTTCTGGTTTTTCCTACATGATGTATGAAAAATGGGAGCAGTACTTTGGCATTTTTTGATAAAAATTTCCAGTTTGCTCTGTGTTTTCTACACTCATCTATTGCTCTGTGTAGTAGACTGATGGGAAAATAAACAAGATTTTGAAGTTTAAGCTAATGTATATGGATTCATTGGTCAACCAAACGTAAATTTCTTATTTCTCGTGTCAAATATTGAAATGTGATTAAAATGTGATTAATTTTGATTAATTAATTACAAAGCTTCTAATTATTTTGATTTTTTTTTTTTAAATCAAGTCCCACCCCTAAAAAAAAACATTAGGTTATATTAGTTGGAGAGTTGAAAATGTTTGTAATCATCCAGCAGGGCTAGTGCTTACAGTAATCATAAAACCGACTGGCCTATCCTAAGCAAAAAGTAGTTTATTCAAGTGCACTACGAGTATACTTATTTTATACTAAAACTGAGGCAGTATACTTGAAGTTTACATTTTATATACTAAATTGTATATACTTAAGAATAGTTTAGTGAAGTATACTTGACTTATACTGAGAAGTATAAAGAAAATTCGAAAACTAAGTGCATTAATACTTACAGTTATACTTTAAAGCTTATACTTAAACTTTAGTATATTTTATTCTTTCTGCCACAAAGTACTAATACAGTACTTAGTGTTGTGTGTGGCATGTGAAATAAAGTATAACAACAAGTAAACTAGTAAAATAGCAAATAATTTTATTTTTTAGTTTTAGTAATTCTAAGTTCATAAAAGTATACTTCAAGTGTACTTCAATAAAATAAAATGTCGACTAGAAGTACATACGTAATACACTAGTAGTATATAGATGAGTGTACTTGTATACTTGAAAGTGTACTTTTGCAAAATTAAAATGACCTTATAAAGTATACTTAATGCATACTTTTATATTTTTTACTTAAAAATGTTACAATTCAGTCCAAAGTATTAAACTGGTATACCAGTGAAAGTACTGTTGCTATACTTATATTCAAGCATACTTAATAACATGAACTTCAAGTATACTACTTTTTGCTAAGGGTATGGCTAAAGTAGGTCATCTAAAAGAAGTTCCACCTTAAAGAATTTGAGGAAACCTAAATGATTTCTTTACGTATTGTTATAGAGTACCTTTAGCTACTTTCCAAGGAGTGCTGAACTGATCCGTTGGTTTGGGTTAGAACTTACAGCTATTGATGAAAAATTAGATCAGTTCATACCAACTGAAACCAGAAAAATGGGTGGTTAAATTGGTTTACACAATCATACTAAACGTTTTTTTTCCCTATCCCAGTAAGCTTTAATTAACAGTGTAGTTAAATGTGTAGAATGTTATACAGTGGATAAGTGTATGACCTACTTATCAATTTCGATAATCATACTCTTATGGTTTAAGTGGCTCAAAATTGTGAACCTCTTAACATCCTGTTCATCCCGAGTGGAAATCCTGATCAAAACTGGAAAAGCTTATACTTCAAACATCATGCTGTAGATTACATTTAGGTTTTTGGACAGCTGAACTAGCTGGCATTTTACACATTGGAAGACCCACGGGTCCAGCTTGTAGTAAAACACTGCAATGGTTTGTAACCCGAACTAGATAGAATATGGGAGAACAGCTGTAGATTGATTCACCTGTCCAAAAGCCAATTTAAAACTTGCTGAAAACACTACTGGACGAGGCTGTCCATAAAATGGTAAGGACCTAGAAATACTGCTTTTATCATTTACTGGCCACATGGGGCAAGACATCGATACAGAGAGATTCTGGTGTAAGAGGACTGACCGACTGTAATCTAATGTCATTAAATCGTGCAATGAAAAGGATTTGTCTGGAGAAATAAAGTGTAATGTCAATGTACACAAGGTACAGTCCTGGATTAGGAAACTCAAGAAAAGGAGTGGGGTGGATATTAATGTAATTAATCTAATAATTTTTGGATGGTAAAACTTTTAGATGAGCCTGAAAAACATGCTGTTAAACCATACAACACATAAATACAACAGGATATCTAAATACAGGATTGTGGTGAGAGGAGAAAGGACTGCATGTAGTTTCTTAGCCCGTGAAGGGGGGCGAACTGTTAATTATTAGAAAAAAAAGGAAAAGCAATATCTGGTTGTTGCCAAGACACTTGCAACCTGCCCTAACTCTGGCAGGAAGAAAAGAACGTTCAAAATAAAAACACATCTGCCCTGAGAATTCTGACGGAACTAAGAACCCGCTACAGGATATGATTTCTTTGTTTTAGAATTTTATTCTGTGCTTTGCAGTTCACGGAACATCACTCCATTTTTCACCATACTGAACAGTATCACAGTGGAGTCTGGAGCTAATCCCAGGCAGCAAGGCTGGGGTTCCCCCTGGAATGGGATGCCAGTCCATCACAGGGCACGTATGTACATACTCTATGAACAATTCAGAGGTACCAGTTAGCATAACTGCCTGCCTTTGGTCTGTAGCAGGAAACCCACACACAGGGAGAACATGCCATCTCCACACACCTGCGGACAGAAAATGTAATCCCCCCCAACTCTGGGGGTGTGATGCAAACCAAGCCATTGTGAAGCATTAATGACCCCTAATTCATGTTTAATGGATAATTCCCATTGTCATAAACGTACTATAATATGGCTTCAGACTTAATTTAGTACATAATATTCAGATGTAATGTAGTCTAATGGCTCATAGCCATATTTTCACTGCTCCACATATACATAACTATAGGCAAAGAGTATAAATATATATAAAAAAACCACAATCAATACATGCTCCTTTTACATCTTTTCTGATCTATTTGGACTCTCACTACTGCTAGAAATAAATTCAATTTTTGCATCTCAGTGTGTTAAATATCTGCTTTCTTCAGACAGCTATTACAAGGCACAGTTCAAAAACGTCAAGGGAAGTGGGAGACTGCCTCTATTTCCGCTGGGCAGGGTGTGACCAGAGGACTCCGATTCCCTACTGGCTAGGGAGAGAGCTATGACATGGATGGAGGGCCATCTGGTCAACTGTAAAAACACAATGGGAAGAGAGGCGCACAAGGCATAGGTCCTCAGAACAGATTGAGGGTACAGAGGAAGCTTTCTGGGGTTTAATAATGCAAAGATACACATGACACGGCAGTCATCAACCTGCCTACAGAGATGAGGTCAACTCCCTGACATCATGGTGCCAGAAGAACAATCGTTCTCTAAGCATCGGCAGGAATATCGAGTTGATTGTGGACTTCCATTTGCAAGGGACCAGCGTGCACAAAGCCCTCCATATGACGCTACAGTGGACAGAGTCAACTGCTTCAAGTTCCTGGGGGTCAACATCTCCGCAGACCTGTCCTCCTCGACACATCCCGCTGCAGCAACAAAAACAGCACAGCAGTGCCCGTTCTTCTTGTGCGGAAGTTTATCATGACAGTCCACATCCGCAGGTATTTCTACAGGTGTAGAAAACATTCTAACTAGCGGCATCACCACATGGTACGGAATCTGTACAACCCACGACTGGAAAACCTTAAGGAGTATGGTTAAGTCATCACAGAGTATCGCTGGCAGCAACCTGCCTGACATACAGGTTATCTGCAGAAGTAGATACCTGAAGAAGGCCTGGTCCATCCTCAAGGACCCTAGCCATCCCAGCCACAATCAGGGAAACGGTATCGGATCATCAGAGCACAGACACACAGGCTCCGGAACAGCTTCTATCCTCCGGCATCGAGGCCACTGAGTAGCCGATCAAGCTGTTACTTGTTAGTATGGACAATTTGCACATTTCTATATTTCTTATTTTATTTATTATTATTCGCTGCATCAGTCCCTAATGGGAGCAGACAAGAAAGATTTTCTTTATTATTTTTAAATATTTTTAGTAATATTTTTATTGCTAATTTTACTTATTTCTGTTCTTTACATATTCCTATTATTTACCATATGGATCTCTCAGGGAAACTCATTTCATTGCCTGCATGTACCACTGTTTGCTTTACTGTTAGGCATTTGATAAATAAACTTTGATTTGATTTGATTTGCAATTACCTTTTGAGATGCATTGTTTGCATGTATGCAGCAAGTATGTCCCCAAAGAACCAAGAACTAATATGTAAGTTTGATTAACTTATTATTTCATAACTGGAAAACTGCAAAAGAGCCTAAATGTAAATCACATTTGAAAAAGTGATACAATTTATATCTCACACAGCCACATCAAATCTCCGAAAATAGTGGATAAACATTTAAAGCAAAGATTAGTCGATGGGTACTACCACCCTATTAATGCAGACTGTACTAATTTAAAATTGCATCAACCATGCATTTAAACAACAAGATACATGCCCACAATAATGATGTTACTTTAAATAGGCTAGGAATTGTCAATAACATTAGTAATGTTTCCTTATGTAAAGAAGAATGCCATGTTTCATTTACTGGGAATGTGTGCATCCAAAATAACTGAAACTGAAACACAGCACTATGTTCTGAGGGAAATGTGTGAATTAATCTGTATGGACATTATATATAAAGGTGAGGTAAACATCTACACTGATGCAGTTGCAGTGAGTGCGTATTTCTCTGCTGAGAACAGGGATGGGGGAAAAGGGAGACCTACAGTATACAGAAAGAGACAGAGACATGCTACAGTGGAACTGGTGTAGTGTCCCATTCCTACAATGCAGTGTGTAAACTGGAGACAGGTACAGTGCAGCACTGCTCCTTATGAGAAGCACAGGCAGTACACAGCATGGTATGACAGCCTACTGTATTAATCTACTTTAGTTTGAATTTGATACTGCAAATAGCATGTAGATTAGTCTACTTCAGATTTCACAAATACAAACCATTTCCAAACAATTGAAGTCAAATCTGTTTTGGAACCATTTCTTCCTCATCAGCCATTCCACATGCTCAGTTCATCTATGCACCATATGTTGATTACCAAGTGACACAAGTACAATATTATTAGCAGTCAAATGGCATACAAAGTTTGTTTGTATAATTGACAAACAAAAAGTGAGATATACTGACAGTGCTGAGATGTTATGCAGACTGAAATTACATTGTTTAAGATTGGTCTGTCTTTGTTGTAGTACTGCTGCTGCCTCCACACACGCAGGCATCTCGTGAACGGCGCATGTTGGTGTGTCCTGTTATAATAATAGTGCTATATACTGTAGAGGCGTTCATTGGAAGATCAAGCTTAGTTGCATTTATGCCTAGTCAACGTGCATGTTTCTAATGTGTTTTTCCACTCACTTTTACATCACTGTGGAAAGAAGCATCCGCTAAATAAAAGTAAAGGTACATGTAGTGCTGTATTGCAATTCTTGCAGTACCTCTTAAATGTGTACTATGGTAACACATGGTAAAATATCAACATATCGGCCGTTGCTAGTCAGGACAAAAAGCAACGTTAACTGGTAAAGTACTTGGTTGGCTCGTAAAATCAGCCATATTTAAACTGAATGGCCGAGTGCCGGTCACCAAATAAAAACTTTTTTAACTTCCATGACTGCTTATGCAATGAGAGGTTATGGTTAATGTGAAAGCTATCCCAAGAACTACCAGGTTCTGCAACTCAGGTAAAGTGCCATAAAAGGCTCTGCCTCTGACAGCTCAGCTACCCTGCGTCAAGTTATCCCATCGTAGGGCTGGAATGACCACTGCTATTTCTCAGAAGCACATTTCAATTCTGATCAAATGTCACAGTGGATAAATGAGCTCTGCTCCTAGCTCCAGCAGGCTAATCTGACATCTCATCTGCGCTGACTGAGGCTAAAGAGCAGCAAAATGACCCTTTGGTATTAGTTAATGTCTGCATACTGTATGAGTGCATTATCCAAACAGGTTAATTTTTATGCTATTCATCCATCCATCCATTCTCCAAACCGCTTATCCTACTGGGTCGCGGGGGGGCCGGAGCCTATCCCGGAAGCAATGGGCACGAGGCAGGGAACAA
>JAODJX010000002.1:16601292-16617447 GCA_026776945.1 Isichthys henryi
TGGTAAATCGAGAGCTTTGCCTTTTGGCTCAGCTCCTTCTTTACCATGACAGACCGATGCAGCGTCCGCATCACTGCGGAGTAGCTGAAACAGAGGTAAGGCCTAATACTATAAACACTATAAAACTAGGGGAGTGGAGATATATTGTCCCACGAAATCACTATAACATGGAGCCACAGTTTTACAGTATAGTATGACAGGACCACGGTATGATACAGTGGCTAGATAACCTAAACCATGTAGAACAGGGGTGCCCAAACAGTTTACCGCGATATTTCTCAATTGATCGTGAAGTGTGTCGCAAGCATCTGAGCACTTGCCCCCATTTTCCAGTGTGCCACTAATAGTGTACTGTAAACATTTAGTGGGCAAACATGAAAAAGCCAAAATATCAAAACCGTATCATTTTCATTCAGAGTGGAAAGAGGATTATTTTTTCGCTTACTCAAAATCGTAGTCCATATGTCTTATATGCTATGCTTATATAGCTATGGCTCCCTATTTGAACTGGTAGATCTCAGCACACTGGCCACTTGAAAAGTAGATCTTGAGTTAAAAAAGGTTGGGCACCCCTGCTGTTGAACTATGTCAAGCATGGTGGCTTCTGGGTGGTGCAAAAATCCCACCTCCTCTCTGCTAACTGATATACCTAAAACGACATGTAGTATGTGTGTGCCCTGAGATGGAATGGTGCCCAGTCCCATCCTTGGGTCCGGTGCTGCCTGGTAGGGGTTCTAGCCCTTAACCTCCTGCAACTGCGACCAGGAAAACTGCCAAGAAGAAGGATGCACATGAGAAACTGAATATAGTTCAAAGAGATATTTACAAACAATAACTTCAGAACCAAGCAGCATTTTTGCTGGAAATCACAGAAATGCAGTAATCTTCAAATCAGCTCATTTAGCATTTTGAGGGTAATGGGTAATGTTTAACAAGGACAGTTAGCGCAATAATAGGCTGATCTGCTGCACAATTCATTTAAGAGACATTTCAAACCTGGCAGGATTTAGCAGAGTTACTGCTATGAATTGTTAGGCTGAATTAGTTGTGTTAATGTTGTGTGTAATTATCAGGAAACCAGGAAACACAAAGGCAAGCCTGCTGACTTTCTCACCTGGTTAATTGGCTGTAGGGCATTATGTCGACTGGTGTCCTCAGCACAAAAATAGCCCTGCTGTCAAAAGCACGTGACTCGTCATTAACTGCTACTTGTCCTCCACATGCGGCTCATGGGCCAGAATCTCACGTCTGAATTTGGATTTCCTCCTTAGCTTTTCTCCTTTGGGGTTTGCCGTCTTTACTCGTGTCACTTTCTCTCGCCAGCATTTCATAGTAGCTTTCATGGATGCCACAAGACATTCATCTTACACTTAAAGCCGCAGATATTGTTTCCTTACCTTCAAAGAGCATCCAGTACACAGATACTTTTTAAAGGAAGTCTTTGGAGAAGCTGCAAAGGCCCATGCTGATGAATTGCAGTGTACACACATGTAATCCATAAAGGAGAGTCTTATTATTATGGCTTCTCCTGCATAATGAGAGAGTGTTGCCTGTCTCCATGCTGACACACTGCATAAATCAGCTCAAAACAGATAGTTATATGTGTAACCTAGCAACAAGAGAACATAGGCCTCCATCATTGCAAAAAAGCCTAGATCATAGACACATAGGCTTATATACATGACTATGACTATGGTGTAGCTTATGGGAGGGCCAGACTGTGCTATGACTTCTGAGGTCAGTGTTTAGTTTAAGAATGTTTTCAGGTGAGAACATGGAAATGATCGGCAGGGTGAGGGAGCCTTGGAACCTGGCAACCTATAATAAGAACTTACCACTACAGTATACTGTCCTTCCACATTGATAAACAGAGATTAAAAAGAACCCAGAGCTCTCAGCAAAAAAGGGTGTCCTCTGCAAAGGGTGTTTGCATTTAACTCATATGTGACATAGTAGAGGGTAGCTAATTTAGGGAGCAGTATTTGAGGGTAGTTCCTTACTCAGGGTACATTGCTGGGTTGGGATTTGAAACATCAAACTTTCAATTACAAGTGTACCTTCCTAACCATTAGGCCACCGCTGCCCCTGGATTATGGAGACACGGTGTCCAATGCTTTCCCAGCTGAGCAAGGATCTCTGTGAGTGATTTCCCCTCCTGTGGAGAAGATTGATGAGCTCGGCCAATTCTGTGAGCGATATCCACTATTGTGGAGAAGACATGAGAGCAGGACTCTCTCTGTGAGTGATTTCCCCTTTAGTGAGACGATAACCCTTCATTCAGCAAGCAAAGCAGCTACCGAAGTATTCAAAAAACATTTACCACAAGAACAAGCATCACGACCCGCTCGTCCGATCCTCCCGTGTGCCACGCCCCCCTTGTTAACCCCGTGTGGATTCCCAGCATTCACCAGCTGTTTCCTGTTGCTGTCATTAGTTCAAAGTATTTAGTCCACGTTCGGTATGTTTTCCCCAGTCCGGTCATTGAAGTCTGCATGTGTTTTGTGCTCCATTTAACTATTAAACCCTTTTATTTACCCCTATTCTGTTCTCTGTGCCTCCTTCCCCGGTCCGTTCCGCGTCAGTCGCGACAGAATGACCGGGCTCCAAAGAAAGACACCTCGGATGAAAGAGGAAGAATACCTCAACATCACTGACGAGGTAATTCACTGGCTTAAGCAGCCCGTAGTGCAGGACGATCCCCTCCTGCGGGCTACAGTCAGCCGGAGCAGGGACATCCTGGAAGAGATGTCCCTGCCCGGAGACGCACACATCACGGAAGAGGTGCGTGAGAACAGTGCCGGACCAACACCTCCTCCAGTAGCAACCCAGCTTTCCTAGTTGGTCTCCCGTCCAAGTACTGAGCCCCAAACCTGCTTAGCTTCAGACAGATTACCTAGTTTGAACTGTAGGTAATATACTAATAATAGAAAAATAATAAATCAAAGTTTAATGGTTATATTGACATACACTTATTATTCTCCATTTGTCTCCAGAATCACTTTAAAGGTTGACAATATTTGGAGATGCCTTTCTGCACCAGTGTTGTACTAAGCTGGTGTTTTTGTTCATGTGGTTTCCCTGTGAGCTTTAATGAGTCTGACCCTTCCCATTAACGAGATGTTTTCTGCAACAGAACTGTCTCGGAACTGGATGTTTTTGTTGGTTGCACCGAAATCTCAGAAAGCTGGCTGCTTCTGAGACGCTGGAGCTGTCACTCCCAGCACCAGCAGTCACACCACATTTAATGGTAGACCAACACACTCAGGATAGGGTACAGTCGCGGCACCAGGGAGGATCTTGGGGGCGCTGTGGCCCCTCCTACATTGATCATACAATGACCCCCACTGCAGGACTCTAGCTTCACTACAGTTCAATTTTCATTGAAAAAGTGAAGTTAACATTTGATACCTTAACATCATCACCATTATTTATTTATTATCACAAATTCTGTCTTACAGTAAGTTTTATTTTAAAATTTGACATAGACCTATGCTTAGCAACAATGTTAATTCAACTGGCTTCTTGTGATAAAAACAAGATGCATTGGGCTTGAGCTAGAAGTTAGAAACCATTCAGAATTGTATTATGCTACGTAGCTTATCTTGGCTTGTGTTTCTATACATCTTGCAGTCAGGCACGTAACCACACAGTTAAATCACATACAGAAATTTGTCTGCTGCCTATCAGATACTCCCAGCGACTTATGAAAGGGAAAAGTTAAAGCACTCGTTCTAAATAACCCAGGTCCCAGTAGCAACATAAAATCAGGTAGGATAAAACACTGTTATTATCGAGGAATAAATGTATCTTTTATTCATATATGCTGTGAATTTTGTAAGGTTAACGTAAATTGCCCATCATTACGTGTGTACTTAAAATCGATCTTTTCACACATATCCCTTGTTATGCAGAGGCTACATTTAATTTTATTTTCAACAATATTTCCAAGGAAAAATATACTCAGAAACACAGTCCAGTTTTTTCCCCGTTGAAAGACACATTTGACATGCAGAGACACACACAAGGACATGGAATTCAAAAGCCAATCGTTATGGAGATGATGCAGGTCTACTTAAAGCAAAACTACAAACATTCTGAAAATGCAGGAGAGAAAACGGTAATGGTCAAGATGTTATAATACCAGACCTGGCGTGCCTAAGGGCGTATAGCACCCCCTAGTTAATAATATGCCCCCTCAAGAGGAAGTCAATCAGCTGATGACTGCTACATGCATGCAAGGACTGTGTCCTTTTGAGTTTCAGATGCACCTTAGTGATGTCATTCTGGACACAGTACTGTATAATACACATGTGCTATACATCAGGGTATATTTATAGTAGGCTACAGTAAGAGGAAGCACACACAAACAGCACTCCTGATTCATGTTCCCCAGTCAAAGGGAAACTATATTAATGCCAAGCTGCTCATGCCGGAAACTCATTTGAGGTGTTACTGCTTTTGCTCTTCATCTAGCAGCGAGGAACATGAGCAATGTGCTCTAATAACAATAATGCCACACTCAGTTATTTCACAAATAATCACAAGTGTGTGTAAATTTAATGTCTGAATTATAAATATCCAGTCATTCATATTGTCCCTCGCCTTTCTGAATAATCAGCTGTTATCCGCGCTGATAAATAGCACCCATGCTGTGACATAAGCATCACAGCGTCCAGCTTTTGTTCACCATTCAGATGGCGATGGATTGCTCAGCGATTATCTTTGCAGATCTGAACGACGGCTCTACAACCAAGGCCCTCCTGTCTTTAAGAAAGAAAGATGTTCACATTCATTAGCAAAATCTTTTCTGCAAAGCATCCCACAAATGAGGATCTGAGAGCAGGGTCAGCCATTGGAGCTGAGGGGTTTGTCCAGGAGCCCAAAGGTGTATGACTGCACTGCTAGTCAAGACCATGACTAATTGAATATGGCCAAGGTTCTCTGTTCCACTGAGCTATGCACCACCTCCATATGCACAGGCCGCAGAAGGTGCTCAAGATGTCATGGTACAGCAACCTTCTGGGAGGAGAGAGTTTCAGCCTTACATTTTTTACCCAAGTGATAACAACATCAACCACTCGGTTTCTGGAACTATGATGAGATTTCTGATTGAAGTTAGTTCTACAAGAATATTGTGTACATGTATGACATGGACGTATCCTGTAAATGTCTCAAAATATTGTTTAGTCTTATATCCATAATGAATCATGCTGTAGGAAACTGTTTTCCTACAAAACAATTATGATTTAGGAAAAACAAGGATAAAAGAAGTGTAGGTGTAAGTATGAGACAGTACACGGCACAACAATATATGCAAAGTACTAATGGTTTAGTGGTGAGTTCCAGACTGACCTACTTTGTTTTAGCTTTGGAAATGAGAGCAGCCCTGTGACGCTGCCTCCGAACACCAATAGTATACAGAGCTTCATCACACATGCTGCCCCCGATTTCACCAGCTTCACACCCACCCAGCATATGCAACTAGCAGTGGCAGTAACAGCCGCCCCATGGGACAGTGACAAAAGCTGAGATAGGGAGGAGGATCAGCTAAAATCTGTGTGGCCTTTCAGCAGAGGCTAAGGCGGAGAAGAGAGTCCTATTGAATTCTGATGAGCACGGAGAATATCTCTCTCAAACGGCAGGTGAAACCGAAAGGCCAAACATCAATCCAAATGTCATTTATAGTGTTCTGCAGAAGTCTTAATCAGTCAAGGAAAATGTTTAAAACGTATTTAAGAAAACATCTGCTGATTTGTGCATATGGAACAAAAAGTGTATCTCATTGTAGACACTGTAACCATGACTGCTGGTGATGCTGTACATGCCCCTCTGGAGAAGTGGGAGACATAGAGAACTTATTCATTGATAGACTTTGGCTTTGACCTAGACCCCAGTTTAGCACCTTGCTTTTAGCAAACAAGCTGTGCTGTGTTTCTACGTCTTGACTAGCAGTGCAGTCATTCTTCTTTTATAATGTTAGCATTCCTGGGGGGGGGGGGGGGGGGTTGGGCAGCCAGTTGACCCCCAGAGGTTTTTTTTGGTTCCTCTACTCCATTGTCATCTGGCTTCCATTCTTTCTTTCTGTCTTCTCTTTTCCTATTTTTCTATTATTCTGTATAAATGATGTACACGTAGTAATGTGCTACAACACGCTCGTGTAAAGTGCCTTGGGGGGACTCTGTTGTGAGAGGCGCTATATAAAATTCATTGAATTTCATTGTAAACATCATCATTTATGCAGCCACATTTATGACATAAATGTCCAGGGAATAAATGAAAACCTCTTAACTGGTTCATTGCCTGGTTTTTCATTTCAGACTCTGGTCTCTGCCAGCAGGCTCTGCTGTTATGACCTCTTAACAGCAGGCCTCAGTTTCGTATCTGATGTGCCCTTCACAGTCATTATACGGTACAGCTTTAGCAGAACACCAGATGTAGAAGGTACATGGGCTGTACCTGCTCGCTAGGCAGTGTGGTGGCACTGGAGAGTGCTCTTCCACCTATCTGCATTGTTCTCCACAGAGAGAGAGGCATGTACTTGTGTCTAACAATTTTAATTGTTTCTGCAAGACTAAACACCTTCAACTAGCTTCCAACAGATTATAGTAGGCTACAGTTCCATTGCCTAACATGTTAGAAAGAGAAAAAGAAACAGGTTTCATTAGGAGTCACCTTGCCCTCTTACTTACTGACTGCAGCAGCCTGGCTGGCAGACATGACAGTAAAGAGAGAAGTCAAAGATATGAGGGAGACAGAGTAAGTGAACATGACGGTGCAGGAAAAGAAGAGGAGGAGACAGCATATCATCATTGTAAGTATGTTGTATTTGGCTCATGGATGATCATCCATCCAATCTTGTCACCGACTGAACGAAGTCTTGAAATCTTTGCACAGTTGAATTGAAAACATCTCATAAGGAACATAAAGAATATTAAATGAAAGGAAAAAAGAAAGGAAAGAGAACAATATGACTGGGGTAAATGAGAGGGGGAGAAAGACGAGATGGTGTTTGGCTGCATGAAGGACAGACTCCTCGTCTGTCAGCACAACTAAAGGAATCACACGCTGGTTTTGCTTTTCTGATTTCTGCACATTTCACACAAGGATACACAAGCAGTGAAGCAGAAATGGAACAATTGGACTTTAGGAGAACTGTAAAGCTTGGCTTGGCTTCAGGCTGAACCCTGATAAGAGGAAGTATTTAATGAAATGTAGAAATGATTTAAGCTAAAATTTAGTGACACTACAACTTAATTTGCCTTAGGCAAGAGATACTATGCTCAGTGTTATTAATTTTTTAATTATTAGAGGCTGCTTGTGGGTGGCATGGAAGTTCACTAGGTAGCTTCCTCACAGCACTGTGGCTTCAAATTGCAGCTCTGCCCTTTGCATGCTGGTGTGGGTATCCAGTGTGTAGCCCAACGACATGCTGTAAATTTCCCACAGCATATGATTGTGTGTCTTTGTTCTGCAATGGACTGGCATCTTACCCAGGCATGTAAACTAACCTTGGCATGCATGTGTGGTTGGATGATGGAGGAGTTCTTACTTTGTAATGAAAATAAGTATCAGATATATAGGAATCAGTATCTTATTTAAAATTTTACAAGCCTACCTGAACATTTTGAAAGACTTGCTTCCTTTATAACTCAAAAAGCTAATCATCACCAAAGACCAGGGCTTTCTTTACCCCACGCCTAGACAGCAATGTCCTACTTCTGGTTAAGCCCAAAGGTCTGTCATCTTAGATCTTCAAGTCTCCTCTGCAGGATAGGGCAAACATACCTGGCTCTTCACTCTGCCTTAGCAACAGTCAAATAAACTTAATAAAAAAACTGTATGAAGAAACATTAAGTAATATAAGGAAAACATTTCCGGACAATAGTGGGTTGTTGTTTTGATAATTGGGGGGCTCTCTGGTACTGGTTCAGTCCCTGGTTCAGTCCTTATTCGAACATGCTAATGTAGCCCAGGTCTATAAAGCTACCATGAAGATATTATAGACCGTAATTCTAATACACTATTAAGCTTAAAAGAGGGAGACATGTACCTTACAATACATGTGTGTATACCAAAGTGGGCAGCTGTCTCTTTAAGACATTCCTGAGTGCCCAAAGGGAGTGTGGGAGTTTTTTTTCTTCCTTTTTTCTGCGTGTTTTCTAGGCAGAGGAAGGCGGGTAAAGAGAGTGGAAGGAAGATCGAATGGCAACTTAGAGAAATGTGACCCATCACCACGAAATGAGTCTTATGGGTGTATTTCTTCCATTGCAACTTAAGACTCATTTCGTGGTGATGGGTCACAAATAAGAAAAATACGTATGTTTGAGTAAGTATTAAAGTGTACAGAACTTTTATTTTTTGGCCGAAGCATAGTTTTGTTTAAATGTTAAGGAAAATTTTGATATAGGGATCATTATTGTGAAGGAAAAGACAGTCAGGATATGGATGGGAACATTTGTTGATGTGTGGTTGATTATTTTCTTTGCAATGATTGATATAATTGTTGAAATTGATTTGGGACAGATTGTACATGTGCATACAGATATCTCTTTTGTCCAGTCCCCTTTGTCACTTAATTTACTTATTGCTTTTTTTATTTTCCATCTGTGTTTAAAAAGCCATTTAAAGTAAAAATTAAGTCCACCTTTGTGCAAGTTGCTGGGGTTTGTGAGGTGAAAGCTACAGTTTTCCTTTCAACTTTAGACCATGCACTGAAAGAACCTCTTAGAATGTACCTATTGAGATGTGAGAGGGTTGAATAGGATCAATATTTAGTGTGACATAGATACACCTGCTGTCAAGTGCCCTAACACACTGACATGGGTGTTACACTAGATTTGGAGATGAAGTGATGTGATTAACTGGTGGTACAGCCTAGATGAATCTGGGCTCCTGTTTTAGATAATTCTGTAAAATGGTGCGCAAACCTATTGCTTAATCACAAGTTTCCCACATAATAGTTGCCGCATGTCTTGTAGCCATAGTGCTGCTGCTTTGTAGCAGTAAAAGCTTGTAGACCTACTGGTACCTGGAGGCATGACCTATGGAAACCAAGAGGAATAAAAGGTGACAGGGGCAATCTGTCCTCACGTAATCGTGAAAAACATGCACAGACTAAGGACTAAGAGGACAGAGCCACTTCAGAGAATGTCTTCTAAATAACAGGAATTGTTCTTCAGTGATCGCATATGTATGAATTAGTTCATGCATTTTAAATACTTTTGTCCCACAGTATAAATCAAAGTGTCAAGTATTACATGTATTGAGAGGCTATGGGATTTTTTCTCATTGTCAGAATTTACCGATGGTATAATGAATTTGCTGATTTGTAAAAGAGACAAGTGAATTTGCACAGGCACTAAGGGAACAGAGCTTAAAAAACGAATCAAAGACAACAGGAAGTGCAAGGTGAGGCGGACAGAAGCCCAATGTGTATGTGGCTGATTAGAGTTTCGGCAGGGAGATCTCCACTAGATGGGGGGGCCGCTTCTGAAGAGACCCACAAAACCACTAGTACCAGCTCGTCCCTAAATTCATAATACTGAGCTAGAAATAGTAATAATTTTTGTCTTTTCAGATGATTTTCATGATTACAGACGCAAAAATGTTTTGCTTTACAGCAGCATTTCCTCTTTGTCCATTTAAATATACGAGGAAGAGCTAGTCTGGATGGTGTTTGTAATCAGGAGTTTTCCCATTTCATTCAAAATGTAATTAAATGAACTGCAAGCAGCACTGGCATAAAATAGGCTGAATAATCCATTCAGACACTGACTGTCAAAAAGATATGCTTTTCAAAGATGGGAAAAATAACATGCAGAGCATGTAATGAAAAAAAAAGTTTCTCAAAGCTGTTTTTCCCTTAAGTCTGTCACTACTGAGTTAATATACAGCCCATTGTTACTGCTTTAAAACAGAATCTATTTATAATGATACATATGCTGAATGTCATTTTTTTTTTGGAGGAATTAAAACAAAACTTTTCTTCTTCCACAATTCCTTTCTATGGCTACATGCGCTGGAGGGAGTGTGTGACTGTCTGTGTCACTGTAAGAAAGGAAACAGCAAGAGCAGCTCTTGGTCAGGTTGTGAATTTAGCTAAGTGAAGGACAAAAAGGGCAGGGCTGATAACTGGGGCTGTGCTGGTGGACTGGGTGCTTCAGGCACCTGGAAAGGCAGCTTTTCAGGGTCTGGTGACAGTAGGAGGCTCACGTCAGTGAAACCATTCCTAGGTCACTGAGGGGCCGTTCTCTCATCAAACACGTAAGTCAAAAAAGTATTTAAAAAGTTCCATGTGTTTGTGTTAAGCTTATTTTCCCTCATCAGCGTGGGCATGCCCACAGCACTTAACCTGAACACTCTGTTTTTATTTAAAACTGTGAAGTGACAAAATGTGATTTGTTTTTAATGTCTTGGCCGAAGACGATATGTATTGCGTGGTACATCTGGGACAGGCATGTTAACTGAAGGGTCATTTTTTAATTTAGATAACAACATAATATGTTCATTGCTGCTTTAGTAAACTAAACTAAAGTGTAAAATGCAAAAGCACAGACAGTACAACTTTCGAGGGCAAATGTTTATGATATGGCTGCAAGCCCATTCAAATGGAATTGACATCAGCCTACAGAAATTTGCAATAAAAACTAGAACAACTCCTAGAGCAGGAGTCACCAGCTAGCAGACTCCACTCGTAATCCAGACCTAGAGACTTTTATATCTGGACCACTGAGCATTTCTGTGATGGTAATAAACTCATATTTTACAGATATGTGACTTTTGAAAAGGCAGGGCTATCTGGGTCCTTTGATTGCAGCATGTTGTCCATTCATGTTGAAAGACATGAATGTGCAAACTAGTGGAGCAGCAGACATGCAGACCAGGCAGATGCAATAAATGCATCAGATCTAAGGCTTGTTCAAAGATCAGAAAAGTCAACTAAAACAGAGTGTTCAAGGATGATTGGACATAGAATTATGGATTTATTCTCCACCAGCAAATTCAACAAGACCTATGTGTTTGATCAGTTGGATCTGATATTTGAAAATACACCTATATTTAAGTAAGAAGACTTCAATTGAAACCCTTTAACAATGTTGAAAATGACCAATTGTATTTTTGTGAAGAAGTCCCTGGAACCATAGCTTGTTTAAAATCTTGTTCCTGGTTGGGACCTCACTGGGGGTGATGGTTGAGCAAGCAGACCTTTGTGAAATTTAGCTAAATACCTCTTTCCTAGAGGCATAGCAGAAATCTTGGTTTGTTCCATGCGAGAACCAACATTCACAAAAACATGTTAAGAAATGCAGAGTTTCACTAGTACACATGCAGCACTATGTGCATTCATATAACAGGCTGGGGAAAGCAGGAGGTTTCTGCTGAAATTGTGCTTTTCAGCTTTCATGCTTATCTTAAGTAGGTCAGTCAGACGATAACAGAGAGTATACCAAGCCTGCGAAAAGGCAGCTTATCTCAGTTTTGGCTTTTATGCTTGACAAAAAATTGGTATCTGTGCCAATGGAAAAATATGCTATGTACTCTTGCCATGTTACAATTACAGAAGTTCAGGCCATAGTTTGTTAGCAATCCCCTTCTCAACAGACAGTCCTCTGACCCCCTGCACCTCTTCCAGAAGGATTACACATGGTTATTGTAGGATGATCTGTTCTCCCTTCTCAGTTATTAGACAATCCCATCATACCCCCCCCCCCCCCCCATCATAGCCTGCAGGGTCTGGTTAACCCCCCTGTGTATGTATGCAGTGCTCGCAGTTATAGGCATGTGCGCAGCCCGACTGTCCTCATTTCCTTGACTCAATGCCGCAGGGCCAGAATTGCCTAGAATTCATCCCTAGCCTCTGACTGCAGAATTGAGGTGATTCCCCCCCCCTTCATGCTGACAGTCAGCTACTAGGAAGAGGACATGCACAGAGATCATATCATAAAAGCTGCAGCCCCTTATGGCCAAAGCTCCTCCCACTACTGCCCCTTGTGGTCGGTATTTGTACTTGAACTCCACTAATATCCCTTAGGTTTTTCTATCCTGCTAAGGTCGTTGCTGTATATTCTGCTGCATGTTTAAGCTGGGGGGGGGGGGGGACTTAAAGGACACATTTATGCTCACTTTCAGACCAACTGTGGGGAAACTAAATTCTTTTAACCCCTTTTAGCTTACATTATCCCCATAAAGATCAATTAAAGTGGACAATCCTTCAAAATACTTTCGCCCTATTTGCTGATCATTTCCAGTAGTGGATAACAATTGCATCTATAGCCATAGCTTCTTATCACCTTGCTTACAGCCAGGGGCCCCACCTGCCCCCGTATCCCCAAGTCAAAGATTGCACCAATCAGAGCTACTCCCATATACATCATGGGTGCTCAGGCCTAAACAGGATAATAGTAATTTGGCTCAAAGCTGAGACCTTGGGGAAAGTTCTGCTTGGGACAAGCATTTGAATCATGGTCTCTGAAAGGTGACACCAAGGCTACATAACCAGTCTTCAGAAATCATTACGGTATCCTGTCATAAAGGACCGCGAGGCATTTTCCACATTGCATACAGGTGCACAGTTGGGCTGCTGACCAGACAAACGTTTACATGTGAATACTCTACACCATTGAGTACTGATTGAACTGTCAGTCAGTATCACATCTGGAACAATTTAACCTTGCTTGCAGAATCACTCATGAAATTCAAAGTATGCTATTCTGGATGATACCAACTTTTATCAGGACAGACAGGTCCTCTCATACTGTACATCTAACATAAAACACAATGTACATTGTTTTATATTTAATCTTGTTGCTTTTGTTCATGCTATTAATGAAACTAACCTACAGTTCAGACCAATGAATACGTCTGAGTATTTTATTGGTGCTGGGTGGAAACAGACAGGTGAGAGGCAGCTTGGGGGGGTCACAGTGAAGGCTGGGCCAGTGTCCGTCACCCCCTGGGGAAATTGGAGTTAAAGGCCATGCTCAAGGAGCCAATCACTCTCCCACACACAGGATTCAAACCACAACCTTTAATCACAGCCATCTCTTCTATGATTTGACCTTATTATTTATTATAAAAAAATGCATGGGCTGAACTGGATTGGGAAGAACTTGAGAAAATTTCTTCCTTAAGTCCACAGTAGCTCTTTGATGTCTAGGGCGCTAACTTAGGCCTTAGCTCTTTCCCACCACCTACCCTTGGAATAAGAGCACGTCCTAGCAGGCAGATATGAGGGACGGATTCCCCAGGAGAGGAAACTCCACTGGAGCAATGACACCACCGCAAGAGAATGAAAATTCCAGCCGACTCCTCTTCTCTCACCTCACTGACTTTCAATTGCAGAACAAATTTAAGAACAGAAATTTCTCATTCAGGAAATGAAACCAACTGGCTTCTTTCTTCTCCTATCACAGAAAGCACTTAGAATGTGCTTCAAAAAATGTGCAGCTATGCACTGACAATTTGTCCTGCTCTCTTTCAGAATCCTGCCTGTAATATAATTATTTGTTCTTCTTTTTGTCCCTTCTTCATTGTGGTGCAGCCAAATTATGAGAAATAAGAGAACACTCTATATTTAAAAAAATCTGAATTGTTAAATCCTAATTTAATTCTGGATCTGCTGGCGGAAGGCTACACTGCTACACTGCAGGGCAGGCTGCTTCCAGGCTCAAAGTTTCTAAGACAGCAGTACACAAGAACAAGGTGACACTGGCAATAACCAAAGACCAGCCAGGTAGAGAGCAGAAGAAATGTTCTAATGCCAGAGATGACTGTCAACTTATCCCGCAGTGCCTTACGAATCGGAGAACAACATCGAGTGCCCTTCAAAAAGAATGGGAAACATTAAGTGCTGGTGTGAAGCTAGGATAATCCATAGCAGACTACTCGAAGTTGGACTGAAGACCCATAAAGCGAGGAAGAAGCCCTTCATTAATGAGAAACTGAGAAGAACCAGGCTGTAGTTTGCAAAAAAATATAGATATTATTCACACATATACACTCATAAATTGAGAAATGAGTAAAACAAAAAATTGTATTGTGGTCTTTTATTTTTTTCCGTGGCTGTACCTGCTGGGACAGAGTGGTGGTTCTGAGTCTAGGAACCTGTGCCAGCAACTGGAAGGTTGTTGATTCAAATCCCATGAATGCCTAGAGTGATTCTACTCCACTGGGTCCATGAGCAAGGCCCTTAACCTGCAATTGCTTCGCTCTGGGTATGACGTTAATCTACATCCAGCCCTATAAGGAGGTTCTCCAACTTACAGGGAATAACTTGAGGGTTGGTGGCAGAATTGGCACTCCAGCCACTGGAAAAACCTAACACTGGTCCATTTGGACTAGTGTAGTGCTGAGGTATCACCCGCTACATGGCTGCACTCAGGTTCTCATCCCTGAAGTGGTTTGTTGTGTGGTGGGTGCGGCAGCGCACTGTAATCAGTGCATACTCCTTACCTCTGTATCTGCCAGTGCATAAGGTGCCAAATTATTTCACTTTAACTTTTAATGGTCACTTTCAGATAGCATAACTTTGTGACTTTCTGCAAAAATACTGGGTTGCACTCTTATAACTACAGCAGAAATATTGATTAAATAATTTCAATATACTATTGGCAAACTTGGGTAGGTTTGCATGAAACAGATTAAACTAATAATCTTTGGGAAATTTATTTTAAATCAATGTTGCAGCTCTTCCAGTTGTGAGAATACATTAAATCAGAGAATGAAATTCCATGAGAAAATATCAGGGACCAAAATGATTTGGATGTCCATTCTTGGAAAAAATGCCACAGCAGACTGAGACCTGTCAGGTCAGGCTGGTGCTCAGTTTTGAGTGTTTGCCCTGTCTCAGGGCTAAGCCTCGATGCCTGTGATCAGAATGTTGCGAGTTTGAGTCCAGCCTCAGCACATTTGAGCAAAGCCCTTAACCCTCAGCTCCCTGGGTGCTGCTATGGGTGGCTCACCTACAGAGAGTGAGTTGGGGGAGGCATGAAAAAAATCTCTTTCTTGTAAGGTAGAAATGTTTTACTGCTCATCCAAGCAGCTTCTTGACATTGGTAAGTGACACAAATTTATCCTCCCGGGTATTTTCACTTTGCACCTGCCCTGAGTTCGCTTACTGAGTGAAACAAAAGGGGAGGGGGAGTTGTGGGTAGATGTAACAGTCACACCTTCAGCAGTCCCTGCTACCGCCATACAGTTGTTAAGAGTGGTCCACCTGGTGGAGGTGTGAATTGGGTCTGATTTTCCTGGGAAAGGATGAAAGGGCAGCAAGATAAATTGAAGACCTGTTGTGTTTAAGGTCTCCACCTCTGTTGAGTGAGAGGCTGTAGATTTACACATGCAAAGCTTCCCTCACCCTCTTGATCCTCTTGTCTTCTCTATCCAGTATCTGGATGTTATTGTCCTCAAAAGAGTGTCCTTTGTCTTTCAAATGGAGGTACACAGCTGATTCCGGCCCTGAGGTGTTACTCCTTCTGTGCTCATTTAGTCATTTTTTCATGTTTCTACAATAAGATTTCAGCGAGTTATGCACTGAAATACATAAGAAAGATACGTGGCATCGACAATGATGCCCTCGTCCCCAGAGGGTTAAGCCAATATTGAGGATGATACTGATGGCATGCCCTGTCTCAAGCCAACATTGAGAGTGATACCAATGATGTGCCCTGTCTCAAGCCAACATTGAGAGTGATACCAATGTGCCCTGTCTCAAGCTAACATTGAGAGTGATACCAATGATGTGCCCTGTCTCAAGCTAACATTGAGAGTGATACCAATGATGTGCCCTGTCTCAAGCCAACATTGAGAGTTATACCAATGATGTGCCCTGTGTCAAACCAACATTGAGAGTGATACCAATGATATGCCCTGTCTCAAGCTAACATTGAGAGTGATACCAATGATATGCCCTGTCTCAAACCAACATTGAGAGTGATACCAATGATGTGCCCTGTCTCAAGCCAACATTGAGAGTGATACCAATGATGTGCCCTGTCTCAAGCCAACATTGAGAGTTATACCAATGATGTGCCCTGTCTCAAACCAACATTGAGAGTGATACCAATGATGTGACCTGTCTCAAGCTAACATTGAGAGTGATACCAATGATGTGCCCTGTCTCAAGCTAACATTGAGAGTGATACCAATGATGTGCCC
>JAODJX010000002.1:16644701-16658140 GCA_026776945.1 Isichthys henryi
CCACATCATTGCATTCAGTTTTTATTCACGATTTGTATAGTGTCCCAATTTTTTTGGAATCCGGTTTGTAAATAAAATATCAATGACAATGTAAGTTATCAAATCCTTGACTATGAAACTGTTCTAGCAGGTCTGTTTTGGTTTGTTGTATTCCGAGTTATTGGTTGAATTGTGTTTGAGTTCTGTATCGATAGAATTGAACGTGTTTCGACCCATGCAAGTTTTAGCAGGAATGATGGAGTTCCATGATTTCGGTCGAGGTACAAGTTGAAAAAAATTCAACAGACCTGTTTGATGTCCGAGATGGTCGAGTTACATTTGAATTTGAGGCATTTGAGTTACAAGGTTCTACTGTATATAGAATGACTGCGACACTCCTGTAGAGAGGTTTTGGTAAAATAGGCAAATAAATTTTTTGGAAAGCAGACAAAACTATTCTTATATATTATTGTGTTGCTGCTCATTTGCATATATATATTAATGTTAAAGTATGTTTCTTGTGAAATATTATACAGGTACAACCAAATAAAAAGTTCTGGAAAAGATAGTCACAGGTCAGCTTTAGGCATACTTGGAGACATGCAAAATACTGGAAAGATTCCAGGCGGGCTTCCGCCTGGGACACAGCACTGGAACTGCCTTAGCTAAAAGACATAACAAAGGTAACTGATGCTGACAATGTGACTGTACTAATGCTAACTAAAGTGCAGCCTTTGACACGGTTGACCATTTTACTCTATTACAAAGACTTAAATTTGAGGTTTTGGTTGTGTGTAATGATATTGAAGTGGTTTAAATTACAGTTTTTCATGAGCAATCAGTCAGCCTATTTTTAGTTAAAGAGTGAATTTGTGAATTTGCCCTCATTAGCAATATATGGTAAAAGAAACTCTGAGGTCTTCCACACTTACAGAGAAAGGAACTAATGAGAAGAGGACTTTACATGTCATCTTATACATGCAGAGTTTGGAAGTGTTTCCAGCCATTTTCTCCCATCGTCCAGCATGATGGCATTTCCAAATTAAAGGCAGGCCATGGACTTTTCAGACTCCGGTCTTCTTGAAAGCTGCTTTATGTGTCAGTGAAACGAATCCTTTTAAGCACTCCTGTGTACCAGTTATTGGGCTCGATTCTCCAATGCGTGTATGTCAAGAAAGCAAGTAGCTGCACACTTTTATCACTTAAGAGTATTCATTAAGTGTGAGGTTTGTATGCGCTTAGGCAAGATATGCACTTTGGCCTGAGAAACTCTACAATATGGGCGTGTCGCATGTAAATAACCCTTGAACACATTCTACCACTGATTATGTGCTCTCCATGGCTGCATTACAGTTTTTCTGAATCGCTAAAAGACGTTTCCTAAAATTTCCTCTCCTTTACTCAAAACACTAAGCACTAACTCTAAAATTCAAGCTGCTCTCACAAAAATCTTGCAAAATCAAGCAATCTTCTCAAAACTATATTATCTTTGCTCAAAAGCAAACACTGCTTTCAGATCACGCATCCAGCTAGTTGGTACATAAACACTACTGAGCAGTCATTACACACTACAGCCAAAAACTGAAAACACTCCCAGTCAAAACTGTTGTCGGCATGCAGAGAAACATTTACTGTGAATGTGGTCTTTGCATGATGAGCTGCAAAACTGGAAACCAAAAGACAGTCTTGCTGTCTACCAAAAATGTTTGTATGCAATTATACTAAACTGATATGTAAAGTTTGCATTATTCAGTACTCCAAAGAAGTTACTATAAAGCACAAAGTGAAAAATCCAAATGAGAGGCACATTACAGTAAAACGTGCAACTGCCAAGTCAGAGTCAAGGATGAATATTCACGTTGCCTCATCACTATGTCTCAGGGCTGGGTCAGGACAGAGAACTTTGGCTACATCACAGGAAATGCTCTCCCTTGCTGGGTGATGCAGGAAGAATCCTCTGTGTGACCCATTTGCACCTTGACGTCGAAATTCAACTCACCTATGGCACTTGCATTCTCATCTGGATCTCATGTTTTCTATGTTCGAGTCACTCTTTGGCTTCTGCTCATGTTTAGAAACATGTGTGAACCGTTTTCACTTGTTTTTTGTTTGAATGAAGAATGAAGTTCAGTGTTTTAGCAATGGGTATGGCAAAATTAGAAAATTCTAACATAAATAAATACAGTGTTGATTGGCTTAAAAAATAGAAAATATTAAGCTTGATAGATATTATTATTATTATTATTATTATTATTATTATTATTATTATTGACCTGTGTGCCCATATAGAGATCCTTTAATGTGCATGTTCTTATTTTTGTATTTTTCATTGTGTCTCTCGTCCTGTTTGAAAAATGTGGTACTGTGATTCCGCATTTTTTTTGTATTAATAATAATTTAAATTTCATGTCACAATTTCTAAACTTCACTATTCTAATAAAAACACATTTGACCTGATTGGTCAATCCTGAGAAAGCCTGTTGCAAACGGGTCCACCTAACAACCAACCACACCTCGCAACCTGCACAACTGTAATGCTTTCAAAAGTAACAGCAAATATAGTTATATACAGATACATACAGTATATGACAATATACAGTTGTCCGCCACTAGCATATTGCTATTCCTAGCTGAAAGCAATAGACAATTGACAAATACTTGAAAAGAAAATTAAAGTGGTGAGTAGATAATACAGTGTTGATTACTTGAATTATGGATTCAGGTGCATAGTAGATCCCTCTGCTCCAATTCCATTGTGCTTGGTTTGTGGGGAAAAACAAAGCAATGGTTCCCAGTAAACTGAAGAGACACCTCACTATGAGAGATGCAGCACTTCCCAGCAAGAACGCTGAATATTTCATTCATTTGAAAAGTCAAACTGACAAACAAGCAAAATTCAGGATAAAAACTTCCACCATTTCTGAAAAAAACATCAGAAGCCAGCCATCGAGTTGCAGAGCTTATGGCTAAATCGAATAAATCACATAGTGGCCGAATCCTCAATCTGGCCTGCAAAACCTGTCATCTTCTGACTTGCATATGCTTAATGTCATGTTGGTGTGCCATGACATCTTTTAATACTAAACAGTGTGCTGCGAGAGAAAAATTTAAGAAACCTTCCTCCTGCCCAATGGAGTTGGGGGGTTCCATCATATTTTGAGAGGGCTGTGGCACGCCCTTTCAGAAATGCCCCAACCAGACAGCAGCATGATTTGGCCTGGCTATCTAAGGCATATTCTTCACACACTTGTAGAATGATTGGATGGATCACCTGGAAATGTAAAAGTTTACAGTCTTATATGGTTTAAATGTTTAAATATTTATATTCTATTTATTTCTCTTACGTTATGACCAACATTTTCTGTGATATAACATTAAGCACTGAAAGAGGTAGACTAATGACATACTATATACCAGAGATATTCACTCGGAAGGAAAGAAAGAATTGTGTATGGAGGGGGAAAAACTGTGTGGGGGGCTTTGAGTTGAACCTTCACAAATATTAAAGCATGTTGAACATATATGCCTGTACACATATCTGGAATACTGTGTGTGTGTGGTGGGGGAAACTGGTTTAAATTACAGTTTTTAGTTATCCGTAGTGTACGAAAGTCTTAAAAAAATGGAAAAATTCCACAAATAGATGGTTCATAAGTTTTAAATCAAATCCCGCGCCAAGCGGGTACAGGCAGTAAAGTGGTGAAATCCTCCAGCCCAGGAAGTACATGATTCATCTGCCTTTGTCCTCATAACACGCGTCCCCGCAGAACCCTCATGTAGTCTGCCTCTAGCATCCTTGCTGATTACATCCTTTGCCACGTTTTCACAGTGTCTGTGTTATAAAAATGGATCAACTGCATGATTTTCATTGCTCCTTCATCCCTTGATACATGATATTTTTTCATTGCTCTCTAGGCTCTAAAACATTACATTCTCTCTTTGAGAGAGTACAGCACTGTGCAGTACTGTATAATAATACACAATGTACTTTATTCTTACTGTATTAAATAGTGGAAGTGTTGTATTGTGCATAATTTATCGATTAAACTTTACCATATGTATGTACAGGAAAATCACATTATATATGGGGTCCACAGATGGTTTGCTATCTGTGGTTTCAGCTGTCTGTGGTTGGCTTTGGAACATATCATCCATGCATACAGGGGGACCACTGTAATCAGGATGTTCCCTGCGGAAAGTGGCTGTTACCGTGTATGTGAAAACTAAATCCCTGCTTTCATTAATAACCAGCTAGACTTATAATTCCACTGACTGCTATTAAAACAGTGAAATGTTCTAACAAATAGGGATATTAAAAACTGAAGAGTTTTGCTTAAAGAATAGTATGAAACAATAATTGGCCACATGGGATTATCTCTTTCGTACAGCACTAATTCATAAAAATAACATGGTTTATAGCAAAGACCAAAGCCTTAAAGTCTATGCTTAGAACATTTTACCTGCTGATAAAATAAAGACAAGTGAACTTTGTGGTGGAAAGAAGTAGCAGTTCATTATGAACTCCAATCTTTAAACTGCAATACACTGATAACAACAAAAATCACAATAATGATTAAAAAAAAAAAGAGTGTCCGCATTATAAATAATCAGACATGAATTATCCACAGAGCTTTTTTCTGGCACCTAAAGGATTCAATTAGTGGAGCATTTTAATAGACGTAGCAGCACTCTTCTGGATCAAAGTCTCAGCCACATTCTCATAAGAAAAAAGAAATGTGTAAAAAAAAAAAAATGCATAATAGAATCAAAACACTGCTTTAGTGTGGAGAAGATCAGAAAGTTCCTCTGCCACAGTATGGAATGAAAGTGTCATGCTGCCCGTGTGCATTTGTTAAACTGGCACTGAAACACTAACATGCACTGCGCAAAATATACAGAATTATACTTCAAATGTTTGAATAGTTCCAACTGATTAAAAGATGGGCTAAAACACCGCTTCGAAGGGGTTAAATAAAGTATATGTGTATGCGTTACCAAGACAACTCCACATGCATAAATCTAATCTATCTTTATCTATGTTGGATGACGCTCAGGTCCCGGGTTTTTAAGTGCAGGCAACCTATGTTTGGGCAATAATGAACTTTAAAGGACTCGTGCTGCTGTCTTATTCTAAAAGAACCCCTTACTACTCTGAGGCTTCTTGAGATAGCCTGCTGTCACACTGAGCACAAAAACCCAGTTTGCAGTATCAGAAAGAGGTACTTCACAGTGTATTGCACAAATATGCAAGGGCATGGAATAGGGTAACATGGAGATTAATGGACCCAGATATAATGAAAGGTATGATGCAAAGAATAATGGGTGTGAATATTATGTATAATATGGCACACTGTATGGTACATGCATATGAAGCAGAGGGATATGCCAAGAGTTTATGGTGCAGACAAAGAATTTAATGATTCACAACCCCCTCAGTCTAGAAAGGGCAGAAAATGACGCTTTTTTCTTCAAAGGTTGCATATATTGAATAAAATACACTTGACATCTCTACTTTTTCATTAAACTCGTAACAAATAAAACTGCTTTTCAAAATCATAGCAACACTACGTAACTTATCCCAAGCAGGTGCTCATTAACATTCCTCCCTGAACAGCACCCAGAATGACAGGCTCCATTCTGAAGCACAGACCTAGGATGTTTGCGGCACACTTCACAGCCACGTCTCTCCAGCCCGTCTGCACCACAGAAAGTGTGCAGCCAAAAGGGGCATCCACGTGAATTAGCCTGCATCTGTAGCCTGTTTAGGCTTCAGCTGGAGTGAAAACCACCCATCTCATCCTGACAATGAGCAGTTGAAAAAACATTAGTAATGGTAAAGCAATTTTCACGATCAGACTTGTCCCATGACTGAGGCACCATTATTAGGAATAAAAAAATCTTTTTTAAAACCAGAGTAAGGTATATTTCAAATACCTAAACATTTCTCAATGCAGCATGCACAGTAAGTACTTCACATTACCAAAAGTGCTTAAGTTCTTTCTTCATTTCACCATTAAAAACTTTGCATAGTCTGTGTGATGACAAAGACTGAGCATGAATCATGGTGCCCTGCTTCACTTGTGGGCTGTTTTTGTTGATTACAGGAAGAATTTTCTTGATATCTGAATAATGCAAACTACCCAGCCCTAACCTTAAGCATAACATAATCAAACAAAACATATGACCTTCGGCATTTTTAGTTTTTTGATGCTAATTATAGATTTTCATATAACTGATTTTCTCGTTGTAGGGACCTGAAAAATGTCCCCCCAAGGTCAAAATGGCAGGTTTTTTTTATCATGTTGTGGGGACATTTGGTCCTCACAATGTAATACATACATAATCCCCCCCACACACACACGCACGCACACACACACACACACACACACACACACACACAGCCCTGTAAGCGTGAGCAACAGTAAGCCAACGTTATAGCAATCCCAATAAAATATATCCGTCAAAGGGGATGTAATTATTTTCTCTCCTTGGCACACCACAACAAATACAACTTCCCGTCGGTCAGGAAAAGTGACGTGTAATGTTGCATGACACTCCTTTATGTTCCTGGGCTGCGGAGGTCACCTTTCTGCCTGAGCCATCAAGGGAGAAAATTCATTCTCTATAACTGCTGTCCGTTTCAGCTTACATCCACCTCAAGCAAACACACACACACACATACAAACACACACATTCCTCCCCATCCATATATCGCAAACAGATTCTAAGGTAAACTCGCATTTTTCTGGATTAAAGAAAAGATGAACACTAAGAGTATTGCTCAGATAATAGATAATCTGTAATTCACTTTGTGTGACTGTGTGATTACAATTTCTGGTAAGCTTTGACATATCACCACAAACCTATGAGTAAAACTGCACCATGTAATTAATTTAAACACCGAAAAGTGGTTTAGTCCATGCATCTACTGCCAGTTGTGTAATTAGAAAATACAATAAACACATAGAAGCATTAGACTGTTAAAAATTTATCAGGAAAACAGAGTGAAACAAATTATTTAAATTAAAGAATGCTGATTAAATTGTGCTGTGCTTCACTTCATTGAGATCAATTCAGAGCAAAGGTCTTTGGTCAGGGCAAAGGTGTAACCCATGACTCTTATACAATGTCACTTTCAGAACATGGACAGAATGTTTAATTCCGTAACATCATATTGTAACTAGGCTACTGCAACTACTTACTGAAAAAGCTACCAGCTCATGCTGTTAAACCTCTGCAGATGAATCAAAACTCAGCAGCACGTCTGGCATGCAGCTGGCCAAAATTCTCTCCTTACACACCTCTCTGTTTCTTCTCATTGGTCCTACAGACTCTCGAATTAGGTTCATATTCCATGGCTCTTTTCCTCTGGAATACAGGAACGGAGCCGTACCACAAAGAGAAACTACAGCGTGGTTCCAGCTCACTACGGATGTCCACTACAGAAGGGTTGGCTCGTTAAAGGTGTTGCCAGGTTTGGAGAGTGATAGTGACGTAAAACTGGAGAGGTGCTTATGTACTATTCACACGGTGTACATCATGATTTACTATGTACCCTCTTCCATCAGCACGCCAGTCCTTCCAGGAGACCACCCTGTCACATATAAATAAGGACATCTGGTCATCTGAATCCCTCTCTACCTTCAAGATAGATTTGAAGGCCCACCTGTTCTGGTAACATCTCAGCTAGCTCATCCCCCCACTGACCTGCTATGTCTTCATAAAAGCTTTTGCATGTCACCTGCCCACCTTGGTGTGTCGTCTGCAGCCTTCATAAAACACCCCAAAAATTCCATTTAATTTCTTATGTCGACCTGGTGATACATCAAAACTGCGATTGGGAAAGTTGAGATGTAGAAGGGTTGATTATAATTTGTCACTTTAGCTTTTTATCTTTGATTAGTAGTGTGGGGATTGAGCCAAATGGTGACATATCCGAGACAGAATACCCAATTCATGATCTTGAGCCATTAAACTGGAGGTTGGTTTATGCTGGCCATAATCTCTATGTGGAACTGCCTCCCAAACACACACACACACACACACACATACACACAGGTTTGTAATTTTATTTCTCCATTTATTTATATGGGAAAAACTCTAATCAGAATATGACGACCTTAACCCCTACCCAGCCCTAACCTTAACCATAAGTATCTTAACCAAAATCGTAATTCCAACAATGACAACCTTAACACCTACATAGCCTTAACCTTCGCCATAAGTAACTAAACAAAACACAAGTCACAGATTTTCATAAAACTGAATTTCCTTTGTGCCCCCACGACGTCAAAATAACAGGTCTCTACAATGTAATGTATGTCTGACCCATACATACACACATACAAGCACACAGAGCCAAACTCACCACTGTGGTGGGATGAAAGCTGGACAGTACAGTATGACATTCTCCAGCCTGGCTCAAGTGCGGATGCAGAGTGCATAGGACTATAAATGTAGCATAAATAACTGTCCACTCAGCAAGCACAGCAAGTCATAAAAGCCAATGTAGTGACAAAGACATCTTAATCAGATGAACAGTATGGGAGAGTGTACGGAGAGTGTAACACTGTGCAGCACTTTATAAAACCACGGTAAATCACCCCACTCACAAGCTCCCAAGGTCTGCTATACCAGACCATATACTAGACACAAAGGAAACTATTAAGAAGGTTGTCTGGTCTGTCAGTGGATGTGTTTCCATCACGTTTCTTATTGTTGTAATGATCATCTATGGAATGATAGGAGTTACAAATCATCTATTGTTCACTAAAAAAAAACGCACATTTTAAACATACATTTCTGTCTTCTGGAATCACTTAAGTTCAGGGTTTCCAAGGAAGTAGACAAGAATACAAGTTCTATTAATATCCCATGAAACAGAATGAGTAGGTAATTTTCAGAAATAGTAACGGTAACTCCAGGTGCCATGTACATGCAAGGCACAAAACATGTATGACAACGAAGGAGCAAAGAGCATGTGGAAAAAGCCTCGGCTAAGCTAACAAGAAAACATGAACCAGTGCAGAAAGTCACAGCACTTGCACTGCACTCTGTGTTTCTGTGTCGTAGTGTAACCGAGTTTCATTAATGTTAGCTGGACAACATAGCCAGTGATTTTTCCACAAAAAAGATACTGTACTGAAAACAGATGGTAAGTGACCCGCTTTGCTTAGAAAAAGATGTTTGCTTTGCGAAGCCCCAAGTGGGGCCTTGGTGGATCTTTTTTTTTCCGGCTTCCAGACCTACTAGGTATGAGCTTTAATTAATCACTGGGAAGTGAAGCATGGATGGGAAAATAATGGAGCAGAGCAAATTGAGTAATTCAGTGCCAGTGCAAATCTGAAGGTTTCCACTGCATGGATTTCTGCACAGAGCAACATCACATACCTCATGTTCCTGAGCCGTCTGTTGTTTAATACCTTTGCCTTTTAAAACCATAATTTCAGCCCATTTATCTGAATGCTCACAGCCACCATCTCACAGTACACAAAAGCAGACACATCCCTAAAGCAGGATGGAAGAGCAGCTGATGTGCATAAATTATCTCTTTAATCAATTCTGTTATTGTGGCTATCAATAATATCCTTATTTAAGGCACCTGCCAAGTAAATACAGGTCTCTGAAAAGCGCCGGTCGCCTTCAAAACAGGTCTGTTGGAATTGTGGGAATATTTATACTCAATCGTAAAACTAATATCTTCTGTTGCCACCACAAAATGCAGTAATTATGAGCAGTATTTAGCAGTAATTCCACTGTAGTATATACAGTGTCATGATATGGTTCTGTTCCACTGAAACCACCCAGTCCTAACCTCCAAGCATCCTTGGACATGTGCATAATGCAATAAGATCAGCTTCTTTCTATCCTGTAACTGAGTTGTTCATTCTCTGCTACTCATCTGGTCCCTTTAGAAGCATCACATCGTCCATCTCAAATCCTTCCCCTTTTCCAAGGAGGGCCAATCAGACAAGTAGGTGACCAGGTGATGCTGGCATGATGCCTCATGCTTCTCCTTTACCACACTAATAATTTCCCTCCCAGAGATCTGGCTGACATTTAATGCTGAGGACCTTTGATATGTGCATGGCAAGTCAAAAACTGACGAGAGTAATGTCTGCATGGTTAGTCTCTCTGTGAGGAGAGAAGCTTCATAATTTTCACAAGCGTATGTTGGATGAATGAACTAAGAATAAAGAATAAGCCAGTCATAACAGGAGGCTCCATTTCATTTTTAAAACAAGTTATAAACTAAAATTACATGTCCAAAGTATCAAAACAATATTCTAAACTTTTGAAAATCAAACAGCTCAAAGAAAATGCTTTTAAAAATCCTCCCTTTGTTAAAAAATAATTGGAAAACAACCTTCTGAACAGGACTTATAAAACTTCAGGCAAACATGGTCCAGAGCTCTAAATCCGTGTGATCAATAAGATACCCAATCAAATTTTGAGCTAAAATGTATCTTGCAGCAAATTGCCATAATAGAATAAAACCAGTTTAATAGAATGAAATGAGACACAATGTTCAACTTCTCCACATCACCAGTGAATACCTTTAATAACCTTAATGGTTAAAAAAACAAGAACCAGAAAATGTAAGTGGAAAAAGGGGCTGTCACATCTAATTCCTACTCTTCACACACTCACAAACCTGTAAAATTTCTAGAAGTACTGGATGGATCACCTGGAAATGTGAAAGCTAATGTCTCTACCCGAATTGTTGTGATATGTGGTCTGAATTTTTTTTTTTTATTAATTTAGTGCACGTTCCACTTACTGTATATGCTAAGCTTTCCCAACCAATTAGGTGGTTAGCTATATTTCTTTGCATAATATAATGCAATCGAGTATCAAAACTGTACTTTTTTAAAGTTAAACTTTAAATGCTCAGCACCTTCGATTGCTCACTAACACTACAGATACCTTCCAGTATCCCATATCCCGCTAGTTTTCTGTGGTTTAACTCATTCTTCTTTAGCTCTGAATTCAATCATAAATCTCCTGCATGTATCATTAATGACAAAATTCTAAAGGGACAAAAGAAAGGAAGAACATGTCAGTATTCCCTGGGATTAATAAACGCTTTGCATTAAAGCAAAGGTCTACTCAATCAGTTTAAGCAACTGCTTTGTTTTCACAAATTGGTACCATTGTTAATTCTGTTGTAAATTTAGCTTGTTCATGCAAAAGAACTGATTACTCTAAGATGCGATTTAGCTAAATTGAACAAGCCGGTGCAATAAAATTGTTATTAAACCTTTTTTTAGACATTTCAACAAGAAAAGCGTGTAACGATTGTAAAGACATTATGGTGACAAGAAAAACATACAACAGTGTAATCTCAGTGGGGAAGGGGGGATTTCTTACAGGGATATGGGCTTGCATGAAGAAAGATGCTGTGCTCATTAACCACCCAGGGTCCCAAGAGAGCAGGCAGGCTTGTGTCACAAATAAATCATTAACGGCACTGACGTTAGTGCTGCCCTCTCTCAGGACCCCACGACGTCGTGTTTGTAGCCGTGATGCCCCCAAACAGGGTGTGGTCCTGCCTACTGAAACGCTTCAGCTCAGCTGCGTTGACAGCTATGGTGACTGTACAGCTTCATTACAAATAAGTCGAGGAGAGAAGAGAGCGCCTCCTTAAGAGTGCCTGGATGCAACAGCAAGCAGAACCTTGATCAGAGCAGCTTTGTCTTTGCTCGTTCTGTTTCTAAAATAAACATTACTAATAAAAGCCCTAATCTAAAGCTGTGATCTGAATCACATGGGACCTGCATAAAGGCATGTATCAGCCTCTGTCTGTGCACATCACATGCACTGACTTAAGAAATCTCAGCAGACAGAAAGGCTTCGCCTCCCTCCACAGAGTTGCTGAGGCCCGACAGCCCAGATTTCACGCTGCTTCACAGTTGTTTGCAAGAACAAAGGAAGAAGGCAAAGCTGCTTCAGTGACTTTGCTGATGGTCTCACCGTGACTCACAATGCATCTTTATGCTTGTTCCAACAATGGCACTGAATGGCTGTGGTCTTCTTCCCATCGCTCTGAATTGTCTCTCACAGATACTTCTCTGATGGCCACCCTCTGTGGACAGACTGCAGAACTAAATCTAGAGCCACACAATGGAAATCAGATGCACACATACTGTGAAGATGAATCCATTTCCTCTGGAGACGAAAAAAGAAAACAAAAACATAAATGGAATGTTTCTTAGAAAACGAGACTGATTCCGAACATGTCACACTAATGCCCTAATTATTCTTTAAGAAGGTCCTGTCAAATTAACAGACTAAGCAGCATTAATTTCAGTGGGAAAGGGTAAGGACAAGATTGAGTATAGGAGTTGGATGCCCCATCATAAGAATAATAATTTGAGAGCAATTTCCACTGAATGCTTGTGAAACCTGGAATGATGAAGAGGAAGCCCTAGGCTTAATGACTCTCACCTCTGCCTACATGCGACCAGCACGACACTAAAAATGAACAGAGAGATTCCAGTGACTGGATACCTGCATACTGTCTTTCCATAGTGTGGGAACATCCATCTGCACTAGCATCACTGCAAATCACTTCTTCAATATGCAAGTAGGAATGAGAACATGCATAAATATTCACAGAGAACATGTTATGTAATTAATTCCAAGAAGACATACAAATTTAACTTGCCTTACCCAGGCTACCACAGCTATGGTTTACTTTGCTGCATGAACTAATCACTTGTAGTCTTCAAACAGACTATGACAAATCAGAGGCTATAAACAAGGTGCATTGTAAGTCTACAAGTATATAAAGAAAATGGCCAAAGTACTGAATAAATCATATACGTAGAGGATTATTTCTGAATATTTCCTTTCCTTAATATTCTGTTTGGTTGCATTTTAATACGATGGCCTTGAGATTGACCCATGCAGTAGTGTGAGAAAGACCGGCCATATGGACACATGAAAACGATTAAATTAATTCAGCATAAATGACGGATTTCAAAGGCTCACTCTGTCTCTTAAGAGCAGACATACTTTGAGACACATTTACCTCACAGAGCCTAAATGAAAACAATAGCAGAACTTTGGTGCAGAACTTCATGAAACACTCAACTCTAGTCTATCTGAAACTATAAAGGATTATACTTATTAATCTGTAAACCATAACTATACTAAAACGTGCAGTTTCAGGCAACTGTTGATAGACCAGACTTGGTGTTCTACAACTTTAACCATTCTGACAGCGGCAAGCAAGCCTTGCCATCCTGAGGCCCTGGAGTGAAAGAGGTCGTAGCTTTGTGGTCTCACCCCCAGTAGGGACCCCCATGGATAGACTGTCCATAGATAGACGGTGCATGTGCACTCACACACATGGACTCAATTACTACTGTTTGTATTGACTGGGGGGTGGCATGGTGGTGCAGTGGTTAGCACTGTCGCCTCACACCTCTGGGACCCGGGTTCGAATCCCCGCCTGG
>JAODJX010000002.1:16658240-16678793 GCA_026776945.1 Isichthys henryi
TTCCAGGATAGGCTCCGGACCCCCCGCGACCCAGTAAGGATAAGCGGTTTGGAAAATGGATGGATGGATGGATGGATGTATTGACTGGTGTTTGGCAGCCAGCATTGCTGGTCTCCCATAATTTAATAAAGTGGCGCAAGTGGGCCGCAGTGCTGGTGCTGCAGCGTACGGCCAGTTCATTACTGGTGTGCCATCGATGGGGCCGTGGGCGGCTGGTAATTATGGTTGAATAATTGCGAGTGGGGGGGGGTTGTGCAGAAATGAAAAGCCTGCTGGGAGAGGTCCAACCCTGGATCCTGATGAGAGCAGCTGAAGTCCTGTTGTTAGGGAGAGAACGGGCTGGCACCATCACAAAAATCATCTACATTGTAATCAGGCCTCATCCTTTTTTTTTTTCTTTCTTACAGGACCTCACCTTATTATTCAGGGGCTGCGCTGCATATTTATCACGACTCCATCCTAATCACTCAGTTTATTCATGAATTTCACACCATCCCCAGAGCTACCAGAAATTTACTTTCAACCTCCAACCAATCATAAGAAGATTAACCTGAACCCCCCCCCAACAGATTCATTAATTGAGGTATCTGGCATTTGAGAGCAGATGTAGCTTTCAGCCTTAGCTTCTATACACCTTCTCTCAGTAGGTTCTGCCCTTTCTTCTTGTCTGGATTTCTGCCATAGGGTCGTGCCACACGGTAAATGTTGACACCTCTCTACTTTGATTCCTTGGCTCCAGGATGGAGTTGAATGACTCGCCCAATTGGAGGAAGAGTAGATAATGTAATGTGCGTGTGAGTAGCTACGTGCAACGCGTGCCAGGCCCAGTGACTGTGACTTATAAGTGGCAGGCACGCAGCACTCGCATCCGCTGCATTCACAAAGCAAACTGCAGCTACAAGAACGGAGCGCAAAAGAAAACTCACTGTACTGTATACCTACTGTACTGTCTGCTCACGTTTCACAGCTCCACTCATGATAATAAGTAGCTGCTGTCAGAACAGAACACATAACATGCAGGTGAGTGCTGAAATAAATCCTGCTGATGAAGAAATCACTATGAATGAGTGAGGTGTTCCTGTCAAGGACTCAATGTTATGAACCATTTTGGGCTGTATCTCTGAGTTACAACAGTATCCATACCATTATTTATCGGTCGCAATACAGTATCAGTATCAGCACAGTATTAGTATGCCTCAGCTTCATGGTATATGAGCCAAAGTATCAGTCTCAGTACAGTGTAGTGCCATCACAGTCTCAATATCACAGTAATATTAGTTTCAGTCTCACAACAAACTGCTTTCAATCTCAGTCTATGTCAATGTCAGTATAGTATAACTATACTCTCGGTGCTGACTGCATTATCAGTATCAGAGCAGTATCTGCACCTGTCTCATTACAGTATGAGTATCACCGCTGTATTAGTTTAAGTACAGCATCTGTATCATTATATTGTTAGTTCCTGACCTACCACAATGTCAGTATGGGCTCAGTAACAATTACTGCGAATATCAGTCTCACTGCAGTATCACTTTTACGACAGTGTCACTCTCGCCAGTCTGTCTAAAGTTTGAGCGACTTGATGTCTGGTGAGCAAAAAACAGGAGGTCACCAAGACTGAAGGGCACTCTGCATAGCTGGAGAATGACTCAGCTTGAATAGCAGCGCTGTGAGTCTAGCAGGATGACTGAAATACCTCCTGCATATCATCCAGGGATCCGTTAAAAAATGCACACAGTCACCATTTCTGCACTCTGGCATCAGTTTGTTTAGTGTCAGTGGCACCCAGTGCTTTCACATGTTTCGCCGTTTGTGGCAATGTTGTATCTTCATCTGATGACTTTCAGTTTGTGCTGATGTCGTCTTTTATAATTATAAGCATATATTACCTCCTAAAATCTAAAAGGCCCCAACGATGCATTATATGACAGCCGAAATCTGCTCCTGGGGAACCAAGGTCCGACACAGGTTGCCCTCCCTGCTCAAACACACTTATTAACATAATCGTTGGTTGATTAAGATATGTTGGAGCAGGAAAATCCGCAATCTGTGTTGGATTCTGGCCATCCAGGACCGGAATCGGGGAACCCTGCTCCAGGACACGACTGTCCAGGGAATTTCCCACAAATTTAATCTGACGCTGTCACTGGCATTCTGTGTCTTGAAGTGGAAACACAAGACATTTGATATTTACATTTTCCCGATTCTCCCGCTCACAGAATGAACTATTTTTTCCCACATATATCAGCATTGCAAGTATGTGGTGAAGCATAGAGAGAGAAACTGTTTGAAGTTCAGAGCAAAGCTGAGGTTCAGGGTGAAGCTCAGAGTAGAGCTCAGAGTGAAGGGCAGAGAAAAACTCTGTATTAATCTCAGAGGAAGCTAAGAGTAAATCTCTTTGTGATCATGGAATAAAAAAGCATTACTTCCAACCCTTTCTATCCATCCATCCATCGCCTGTAACCGCAGGTTCTGTGCCTGTAAGCGCAGGTTCTTCTGAAAGCCAATCCTAGGGAGCACAGGGCATGGGATGCTCACAACGTGAAGCCTCTCCATTGTAAAGCACACACACAATTAGGGTTGCGTGATTTGGAAATAATGTCAAGAATTGCGATATGAGTTGTTTGTGATATATATTGCAATATTTATAAAACATAAAAAGGGTTCAAAATAAAACCAAAATAAACTAAAGCCAAATAGAACCTATCTACTAACGAAGTGCATAAAATAAATTGGTGGTTAGTGTCACAAGTTGTGTCAACAAATCACTTGCTTTTGCATAATATGTTTTCTATGGCATAGAGAAGAGACACTTGCATATTTGTACCCAATTATGAGACAGAACACAATGGCCTTCCCTGATCAGAGATGGCCATAAATACATCACAAATCTTGTTACAAATTACAAGATGAATAGTAAAATACAAAATACAGGTGTGACAAAATGTACAAGTAATTTGTAATTTAAAAAGACATAGTAATAATAAAATAGTAATGATAGAGGAGGAATCTGTAAACGTTGCAGCCCTAGTAATGTGAAATACTTTCAAAATATATAGCTTCCCCTGACTTTAAGCAGAATAATAATTTTGTGATTTACATGTGTTATAGTGCTAAGTGTGAAATGAGAAATGACTGTTGTAACATTAGTAACGTGATGAGAACTCAACAGGCTGCACCTGCATCAGGGGGTTGGGACTAATGGAAGACAAGATCACAAGGGGATGTTCACACTAGGGGAGCCGAAAAAAACTCAATGAAAAGTACAATACATCGTACTGCGTTTTTTTCGCATGCGTTTTCATCTCATGTTTGTTTCTGCATCTTCAATGTTGTGTTGTATTGGCCATTTCTATGATTGTGAATGATTGTCCCTAGTGTTTGCGGGGGGGAAATGGGGAGTAAAACATGCATACAAATACTGTGGAATGTGTTTGTATACATTTTTCATTGTGCTCAATGGGAGTGTGCAGCGCAGAGAAATGCGCGCAGCAGTGCGTTTTCAAAATGCATTGCAACGCAATACATGATGTTCTAGCTTATCGCATAATGCGGGCCTACATGGGATGAAAAGTGCAATGCAATGCACATAGTGAGAACAAGCCCAGTTTGTATTGCGATTTCAGTCTTGCTTTCAGAGCTGTTATGCACTTAATATATATCTAATGTTTCTGGCACAATTAGTGGTGATGGCTGACGAGATACCAGGTTCTTTACTTGGATTACTCATCATGAAAAACAAAAAACGTGCAAACTGGACCCAAAAGGATGTATCATTTGATTTACTTGCACCTAGCCAAAGATGTCGACAAGCTATATTCACGAGTCTGTAAGCCTGCTGATGAAGGTTCTTAAATGACAGAAAATAAATTCATAAAACGACACATTTTATGACGTATTTTAAATGAGTAAAATACAATCTCTCAAAGTATTTTGTTACATTTTTTTCTATCTAATTAAATACTTAATTGAACTACTGCCCATATTTGTCCCTGATAAGGTTCTAGTTCCAGACGAGGCAATGCTGTGGCATTGCTATTGTTAGGAAAAAAACAATCAAGGAAATCCTGTAGAGCTGACATGACATGATTTGTTATAAAAAAAGAGGGAGTAATAAATTGATTTGCCATTTCCAAGTTATATGCAGAAAGCGCAATACAGACACTCCTCATTTAACAATCAAGTTTGATTCCTACGACAAGGTTGTGAAGTAAATTTGTCAATAAGGGAGGAGCCGCCCCTTACCAATAGCATATTGTACTAGAAGGGGGCTTAAGTCAATTATCTTTAGAGATTTTTTTAATGTCACCTTTGCATCATTTATACCATTTTTAGTGTGTGTCTGTATATATATAGATATATCTGCGATGGGCTGGCCCC
The DNA here is from genome assembly GCA_026776945.1 of Isichthys henryi. Lineage (NCBI taxonomy): Eukaryota > Metazoa > Chordata > Actinopteri > Osteoglossiformes > Mormyridae > Isichthys > Isichthys henryi. The sequence continues at coordinate 16,662,621 of JAODJX010000002.1, forward strand.
CCATCAAGGGTTGTTCTCTGCCCATTGCTTCCGGGATAGGCTCCGGACCCAACGCGACCCAGTAGGATAAGCGGTTTGGAAAATGGATGGATGGATATGTATGAATGTATGTATGTATGTTTATACAGTAGTTCACGGTATATTGTAAGAAACAGAATAGAGGAAATCAGCTCTAATATACATTATTTAGGTTTACATACTGTAAGTACAGGTAATCAGAGATTGCGAATACCAGCGTAGTGAATACAGACCAACCGCGGAAACAAAACAGACTGAGAAAGAGTGATGCAGGATGAAATGCTTGATGCTGAGACACCACACTGCTGTTTCAGTGACCAAAGTTCTCATACAGCGTACAATACTGACTGGTCAAAGAGCTGGTTGTAAGTCCACGCAGTCATTAAACTGATGTTAGGTGAGAAGAGTCTGCACTGGACAAGATCTGGTAACTGTGTATATTTAAGTGTGCCATCCATCAAACTTTAGGACACATTTCCCATTTTTCCCCATGTTCCTGAACCTGCCCAACAATTTGGGAAAATAAGGTGAGATTAATCTGTTCCATGAAGGACAGACTATCAGGTTCTAGTGGGTGAGACAGACATAGATCCAGTGATTCTGAAAAGCAAATTCCTCTAAGCTGATATAGGTATATACTGTCTGTTCCTGCACTCAGTTGGCATGCATTACGTTCAATAAAACATGCAATAAACATCGTGACCGATGGTACTAAACAAACAGCAAATGAAAAGCAAAGCAGAAAGCTGATGTATAGGAAGGAACTGGGAAAGCAAAGCTGCCTTTTTTCAGGTGCTTCTGGTTCTCTGTGCTGGCAAAAGGAAATTTGGGGCAAAACAGTACTAGCTGTCACTGCAGTGGGGCAGTCAGCATGACTCACCAGGGCAAAAGACATGCACATGTGCTTCAAAACCTCTGAGGAAAACCTCTGAGCCAATAGGATTACTAACATCCAGACAGTCCATCACGCTGTACACCAACGATTAATGGCAGGTTTGCCAAAGAAAACTTCTCTGGCTAATTATCTGATTGGATCTCTCTTTCTTTCTCTCTCTATTAATTGTTGAGGGCAGTATAGTCTTAACCCTAACCCCAAAACTGCCATATTAGACTATAAAATCACTGACAAGCATGCAGCCATAATGAAGACCAGTTAGCCGGATCCAATGACTCTCTAAAGGGAGTAAAAACTTGTAGCATTGAAACTACTAACCTGCTACAACCCTGTGTCTTTACTTGTATATCATAGATCTGTCTAAATGAGCAAGTTATACCTATATAGAGCTATACTCGGCAAGTAGGGCTTCGGTGTGGACGTACCATGGCCCCCACGTGTGAGGAAAGGCATCCGGTTGATGGCGATGGGCACAGTACCGTGCTTGCTGTGGAAGTGGTGGACATGATGCGTGGTGCTGAGGCTGGAGGAGACGCGAGCGGCACTGACCGTTCCGGGCAGGGCCAGAATCGCAGCCCACAGCACCAGCTGGCAGTAGCAAGCCACAGCGGCCCGGAACAGGAGCCTGCCCACCTGAATCCTGAGCGCTGGGCTGCTTCCCGCCCTCGCACGAGGCATGCGGCAGGAAGACATCTCAAAAGGATCCAACGCCCATCACATCCACATTCGTCACAGTGGAAGAAAAGAAGGACAGCAATGAAAAAGATTCTCATTCAAGGACTATCCAAAGAATATATGGAAAAGCTGACAGTTTCATACACGGGAATAAAAAAGAAAATCCTCAGGTTCCAGTTGTCCTATGCCAGCATCCTGGGTAGAATACAGCCCACCCCCCTTCGCCCTGAACACTTTCCTCATGCAGTGTTTTCAGCAGCTCCAAAGACAACAACCAGAAATGGCATGAAACAACTGCTAAAAATAAAAGGAAACAATATATCCCAAAAACAGTGTGGAAAAAACGCTGTTATCTTTCAGTGAGCCAAAAACAGCAGTCAACTGCCATTAAAATAACTGTATAAAACATGAGATGCCTTAGTCTATGGATGAATAAAGATTCTAAAAAAATATTTTCACCAAAGTCACAGCAATCCAGAGCAGAGTGGTGTGGCCAGGGAGTGTTCTCCAGGCTGTTACGGAGCCTCCTCTCTCCGCTGGAGAGGAAGGAGGAACATCTCGGCAGAAAGCAAAATCAAGCCGGAGACCTGCAATCAGGAAGAGGAGCAGCCCCAGGCTAACTGAGGGAACGGCGAGCACGGCCTCCAGGGGTTGGACCCCCCGGGCCAAAGCGGGATGGGGCGAGATCACCCAGAGGCAAAATAATTCCGCAAGATTGGACATACATGAACAAACCTGAGCAAGTTCGCTTCCCTCAAACGGATCTATGAGCTCAGCAGTCAAGACTGCGAGTGCGACATAGGAGAGAGAGTCCAACAGAGCATCCGAGAGAGAGTGACGGTATCCTCAGTCGCTCCAGCTCAGCCTATTGCCCTCCGCTCCCCCCTGGCTGGCTGGTCCCCCAGCTCCTGCTCCCAGAAGCCGCTCTCAGCTGCTGACTTTCCAGGTGCCCGTCTGCTGAGATGGAGACGATGACAAGTGTCGGCGAGCGGCTCGATGGGCTGCTGGCTCCTTGGCTTTGGCCAGGGCACTCACGCTCATACTAAATGAGTGAAAGGCAGGGACGGTGCGCCATGCAGCCCCCCCAGGATCCACACGCACTCGGCAGCTCAGTCGCCAGTAGCAGTGAAAAACACAGCGGCACCCCCTGACTCTGCTGACGTTCTCAGCTCCTCTGAAAGCACAGCCAGAATGTGTGATGCACAGTGAAGCAGGGCGAGAGAGAGAGAGAGAGGGAGGGAGAGTGAGAGAGAGAGAGAGAAAGGGAGGCAGAGGGAGGAGGGAGAGGGGGAAGGCTAGCTAGCAGTGACAAACACACACATGCAAGCTGCAGATATATGGGCTCAGAGCAGCAGCCTACTGGGTCAGACGCAGCAGAGGTGGATGTTTGGTGACCTGTTGTATGAGGGTAAGTGGCCAGGGTGGGTACTCTAACATCCTGAATAGTGTGCACACAGTTCCCAAATAAAACAAAATTAATGATAAAATGAATCAAATTAAAGACAAGTATTCTGTTTTATTATCCAGGTACGCATACAGTACACATGTTCTCTCCTCTCATGCCGTTATCTTCCTTTTAATTTTTCCTAGCTCTACATTCATCTCTTCTCACACTCTCACTCTCTACATTTATCTCCTCACACCCTAAATCTTTAAATTCATCTCTGCTCACTCTCACTCTCTACAGTCATCTCTCCTCACACTCTCTACATTTATCTCTCCTCACACTCTCACTCTACATTCATCTCCTCACACCCTCACTCTCTACATTCATCTCTCCTCACACTCCCTACATTCATCTCCTCACACTCCCTACATTCGTATTATTGTCTGCATTTTAAACATCTGATGTTTGTCTGTTACACAGGAGGCAGATGGGATGAGGGGCTTGATTGCATCCAGGAAATATGCTGACAAGGCAAATACAGCCCCCCTGAGAATGTGGAGGGGGGCCAGAGAGCTGGCGAGTGAAAGAGAGCAAGAGAGATGAAGTGAAATTGCAGATCAGATAAATCATGGCTGATAGAAATCTCTGCTGGGACTGCCTCAGTGCTCAAAAGGACAGGGCTGACAAATAGGGAAAGCAGAGAGTAGGCTCCACTCTCGCCTACAATGAGAGCAGGGAACTGGCCCATCAGTCACACGCAGTGCCAGGTGGGCCCACTGCAAAGGGGGTCAGTGAACCTCAGGCACATGCTGCCACTGGTGCTGATGGAGAATACAATGTAGCTAATTCATTTGAAGGAAACAATGTAGGCAGAGCAGCTAATGTAGCCCATGGAGCTGATAGAGCTGGGGAAACCGAAACAGATGGCACTGCTCTTGCTGATAACACAACCTATACGCCACACTGAAAAGGAACGGGGGTTTCATGATATACAAGCATGTGTGACCGAAGAAGCAAGCAGTCACTCGGGGTCACAGGAAGCTCCACAGCAGTCTCCCTGCTGGCATGACTGACTCCGCCTACTCCTACTCACATGTAAAATAGGGTTGAAGAGAGGAGGTGTTTTGCGTTTACTGTGACGTTGATACAGATAAGCAAAGATAACAGATTCAGAGAATTTAACAAAGAAAACTAGAAAGGATGTTGTTAGAATGACAACAATGTATTCCCTGGACAGTAATCCCGACTCCTCCCAGAGTCCCAACCTCTAGAATTCCAGAAGTACTGGATGGGTCACCTGAAAATGTGAAAGTCAATAAATATATCTCTACCTAAATATGTGATTTATTTGCATATAGCCATGAGTCCTAGTCATGACACGTAACTCTATATTTGAAACTATACCTGTTTATTTATTACACAATTGCATTTACCTACCAATTTTCACAATCTCTTCCTAAAACATTGGTGGTCCACTGTATTTCTTTATGCATGTCTTAGTATCCATATCTTAAAATTTCATTTATGTATTATTGTGCCCTCAAAATTCTAAATTGAGGTCACTAAATCCCTTAAATATACACATGCCTTACTTTTTTGTTTTCTCAATTTGATAATTAGAGCTCTCAAATTAAGTTGTACTCAGGTTTTGGTTGTGTTATTGCTCTAAGAAAACATGTCCGCACAGTCAGAAGGTAGAATGGAAATACTGTGTGTTGTATACTCTATAAAGTAAATGTACAGACACTCCTCTACTTACGAACTTTCAGACATACGAACAAAGAGGAGTGCAAGTCTAAATTGTGTTCCTTGTGCTCCCGTTTCCTGTCCGGAACTTCAATTATTTTATTCTGCGGGCCAATTCCGAATAGTACGACTTCTGGCTGCTACTCCCGCCGAGCAGCAACGTAGTGTGCAGACTCCCAGCATCCGAGTTCTTTGTACTTGTGTATAGCCTTAAAATGATGTTGATTAACGACTTACGAACATTTCAATTATGAACGGCCGTTCGGAATGTATCTCAGTCGTGAGTAGAGGAGCGTCTGTATTAGTTTAAATCTTTATGACACATATGTCTGTCATTCCACCTTGGTCTGGCTTTAGTACATGGTGTGCGAAAAATTTTTTAAAAAATGAACAATCTCCGTAGTAAAACCAAGTTACTACCATTTAATGTCATACAAACACACAGAGACCCTACTGTGATTTTCTTCTAAGATATGTTAATGCTATTTACATTGTACACTTGGAAAAACCACCAAATACCAGGCAACCCATAATCCAAATCTCTAAGGTCATGCTCCATTTTAGATAAATCAAAATTGCAACATTGGAGCACAAATAATATAGTATTATGCTATTAGTTATCTATTAACGAACCACAACCTATGTCTTAGTTACAAAATGACCTTATGTTAATTCCTCATTAACGAACTACAGTGTTTTATTTGAAGCAGTGACTCGATTTGTTAGCATATCTGTTAAACCTCTGTGAACTGCTGAAGGATCTGCTTAGGGTACAAGTAATGAATAACACAAGTGAAACACCAATCTCATGTTTGTGCAGTGGTGCAGTGATTAGCACTGCTGCCTCACAGCAAAAAGGTCTCGGGTTCGGTCCTGGCTCCTTTCTGTGTGGAGTCTGCTTGCTCTCCCTGTGTTTGTGTGGGTTTTCGTCGGGGGCTCTGGTTTCCTCCCACGGCCCAAAAGTGTGTAGGATAGGTTGATAGGCGAGTCTAAATGTGCTCTGTGGTGTGTTGGCAACTGCCCAGCGTTGGTTCCCGTTTACATGCATTCTTCCTGGGATAGGCTCAGGTGACCCTAGTTGGGATTAAGCAATTCTGGAAGATGGATGGATGTTTGTTCAACATTAATGAATCATGACACATATTTCATCTCAAGCATATTATACTTTTTTTGTTCATTTGTTCATGATTTGTTTCGTATTTGTATTTCAGTAGTAATTGAGTTCTTCCAGGTATTTGTGCCCCAGCAAGTGTTACCATTAGCATTAATAAGGGAACAATTTCAGAAGATACAGCAAGAACAGCTTCATTTAATCTCTATTCATTTCATAAAACTCAGGAAAATATCCTTATATCAGCATTACTCTGTTAAAAAGAGACAAACGTTTGTAAACCGGGATACTCATGCCAGCCAGACATGGCTGACACATTCCTTACTTGCAAATAGGGAGTCGTCCCCGCTACACTCACACCAGCTTATAAAAAACATAAAACACACACCATCACCCTCCAAGATACAAATACCAAACTGCATATTTCCTCCCCACTTGTGAAATATACCACCAAACTAGTACAACTCACTGCCCGACCCAGAGTCACACATGGACCACTCAATCTCTATTACACCCCTCACTCCAAACCCCATCACTTACATGGAAGGAATGCTGTGGTACACAGGTACGCATGACTACAGGGGGTAATCCAATATGAAAATGCATAAACATGCGCGACATTAAAAACAAACAGAAAGATCAAATGTTCGGGGAGGGAATACCCAAATCATACAACCCAAATCTGCTGCTCTCTCCTTGAGAACCAAATAAATACCGATGACAGTTAACTGCTGCCTCTCATCCATGCCACTGTGTGGGTCAGGATGGATCTTAAACAACAACAAATGCCTTCCAAAATAAAATAAATTGAAATACCAATTACACTGTAAGTGTAATCTCTGCTTCACACCACAACAAACCATTATAATTCTCATCAGTATTTGTCCTAGCCAAAGTGGAGCCTTAGGCGAGTATCACCACCAGCCTCCCCACCTTCCTCAGAAATGGCAGGAATCCTCACAGCACTCCATGTTAACTAACATTTCAACATTAAATCAAATTTTTTCATTAATAATTTAACAAACAGCTGGTGTATGAAACTGGTGTCAAGGTAAAACTATGGACCTCCAGAAGGTAATATCACAGTGTACAGCAAAATTAATGAAAGAATAAAAATCTAGAAATACTGAAAATACAGCTCAGAATATGAAGCATGAAACACCATTTGCCATTCATTTATTTCCAGCTGACATCTTTGCTTACGGTATTTTATCTTTTTTTTTGTTAGGTGTAGAGTTAGGTGAGTGGAAGAGGGATTATGCTTGAAACAGGTGAGTGGATGAAAGTATTTGACAGAATTAATGGATATTTTGCTGGATATCCTCAGGCACAAGTCATATAATTACCTTTAATGAGAAATAGTGCATTTTAATGTCAATGATAGCAAAAAGGATAAATGGATCACAGCTTGAAATCTCTGGTGAACACTGCAAAACGTCCAGGGAGGCCCAGCGATCAACGGAGGAAGGAGACTCATGCATCATCAAACACTAACTGAATGCCTCGCTCACGTCAACATTCCACCATTCGGCTGGGAAGTGTGTCATACACCAAGTGTATTCAGTCAGAGTTCTATTCTACATCAGGTATGTAAGTCAAACAAGTGCACAAAAAGTCACTTTCTAGTTACATGTATTGTCATCATTACAGACAACCAATTAGTATAATACGATGTATGCTTATTTTTATATTGTCAACTGTTTTACTCCGTAGTGATTAACTACCCCAGAGGCAAAATAGAGAATATAATATAATGTGTCTTGTCAAATTTAATTAGAGAAAATAGTTTTTTTTTTTTTTAGAAAGAAGGTCATGAGAATGACCCACATCGTGTTCTAGAATGAATCCATATACTTTGTTTTTTTCCCCTCTTCATTTAGAACAATTCTGTAAATAAGTAAATATGTCTAACTAATAGAGAGGTAAGGAGCATGCACCGAAAGTGTGATGCTGCACCTGCCACATGACGAACCACCTCAGGGATGAGAACCTGAGTGCAGCCATGTGGCAGGTGATACCTCAGCACCACACTAGTCCGAATGGATCTGTGTGAGGTTTTTTCCAGTGGCTGGAGTGCCAACCCTCAAATTTCCCTGTAAGTTGGAGACTCATATGGTGTAAATGTTAATATTAGAAGCATGGAGTATATGTATATGTATAAAAATATGGGGGGAATCATGTCCTGCATTGCTTAAAAATGAAGTGTTTCACAACCTGCCTGGAAACGTGCGATGCATTCAGCATCAGTCAGCTGAGGTACATGAAGATGCAGCGTGTCTGCCTGTGATAATGATAAATCCTTTATTTTCCATCTGCACAAGTATGAGTATATTTATATGAATTATTCACATCCATTTCGGATTGAAACACTTGTTTCTAAATGTGTGATACATGTTACAAAGTTTTGTTTTGTTACATGTTAGACTTTCTGAAAACTGCTATGTTGTGTTTGGCCGTGTAGAGGCAGCATATGCTTTAATATAGCCCCCCAGAGCAAGTAGTGAAAAATGTAATTAGGCACTTAAGTCAGTGGCTGAATGCACTTAAGGGTCATTCACATGCAACACGCCCACATTTTGGTGTTTCTTTGCCCAAAGTGCATATCTGGCCTAAGCATACTTTAAAGCCCCGACTTAATGGGCGATTGTGCATAAGTGAAAAAAGAGCACAGCTACATGCTTTTTGGACGTAAGCACATCAACCCCCATGTGCTAAAGTTTTAGTATTGCACTTCCTCCTGTCTACCCTGCTCTTTATATGACATGAAAATAAAGAGGTTTATGTATATGTAAAGCCCTGTCTACCCTCTTCTGTAGAGCTGTAAAGCGCTTTGAGACAATGTAATGTTGTGATAATGCGCTATACAAAAATAAATTTGTTGTTGTTGTTCTGTTGAGTAAGGATTAGATATGTTTATTTTGTATGCCTTGGACTAGACTATTTATTCATGTTAAGAAAAAATACAGTTACGATAAATAGCTAAATTTGCCAAGTTGCAAAATCAGACATTTGGATGGGCAGCAATCTAAAGGTGATCAACTGCTGGAAAGTAATTTATATCATCGTGCTGTACATGAAGGTCCTTCATGTTGCAGCTCATTCCCCATCAAAAGCTCATTCTGTATAAAGTAATGTTTCAGTGCGTAGCCTTTCCATTCTGTCTTGTAGAAAGACACACTGAGAAGCTCATTCTACCAAGGCAGTAGGGGAAATGGTGCTTTCTGCCACTCCCGATTTCAAAGCCTAGTTTGTATATGTCAAAGCATCCAAGAAAAACAAAAGCCATCAAACAATCAAATGCTTATCTGTTATCTCCTTCTGGGGTCCCCTTTGGCTTCTTATTCTGTTTTCACTTACATGTACAACCATACAAAAAGTACCAGATCAAGCTAAAACAATTTCAATTTATTTATTCATGACTTTTTTGGGGCAATTCCTTACGTGTTCCTCACATAAAAAGCAATCCATCAACGTACAGTGCAGCGAAAAGAAAACTTTTAGTTTGTCATGGTTATATAAGGCGGCACATCTGTAAAACAATGATGTGCGATATTCTTTTCAGAGAGGAATACCACAGACAGATGGAAAAACTGAATTTTCAGCATAATCAATAGAAACACTGCAGTGTCCTCACTGTCGGCCTCACTTACAGAGTCAGCATTGTAGGGAGAAGCTATGAAGGACCAAAGCTGGTTAGAACAGAACACTCACTGTATTGTGAGGTTAATGGAGTTATGCAGCTGAACAGCTGCACCTGGACAATATACAATATACACAATGCTTAACTGCAAAGCTCATTTCAGAGTAACTATACAATCTTCCTACCATGGGCATAGGCTCACAGAACTTAACTTAGACTGTGGTACTCTGGCAGTACTTATCATCTCTCCTGTCTAGAAGAGACAGACTGGAGTGACCATCACCCCCTGTCATCCTTTGTGAAGCAGAACAGTGGCTCACAGGCTGACTGCTATGACTCGTCACAAACTGACAAATGAAACAAGATTCCATCCCCTCACCAGCAGGGCTGCATGCGGCTTTTGCTGGTCAATAGGATCACCACGGCACCTCACCACGCCACATATCAAATATGAAATTTTTGAAATATCTTCTGGATGATGTCTTTCTCTGGGAAAGTTTGCTGTTATCTATGTACAATATATAGTACACATAAATGAATAGTATGGTTTCACCATGTTACCATGGACAAACTGACACTCATATGAAAAGTCCTTGGAATTTGACTCCACAAAATAGACAGACAGATCAAGATGAGAGCATCTCTGCCTGTCCCACTCTTGCAGGACCGCAAATTCATGCAATACGGCTTTGGATTGCGAGAACAGAGAACTTCCTTTGTACCTATTTTTTAACTCATTTTAATTGAAAGAGGAGTGTTGACAAGGCAGATGTCATTGAATCCTGCCTAATGGTAACATGCTTTGTATATGCAATTGTATATACATGCATGCTACATGTTAGAAGGTGTCATTTTATTACATGTTTGGCTTTCTAAAAACTGCAATATTGCTTTTAGCCATGTAGACTGGCATTACTTACTAGTGCCCTCCAGAGCACGTAGTGAAAAATGCACTTAAGTGTCATGTGCATATATTTTTTTACATATTTATTATGACAATGTGCAAATGAGCATCTCTTAAATTTTGTTATACAGACATATTGCCTGTTGTCACGCCCTGCCCGTCTGACCTTCCTGTTTCCTCCCTATTTTCCTCGTGTTAATCACTCCCAGCTGCCTCATGTTCGCTCCCTCGTTAGTCATGTATTTAAGTGATTCCTAGTCCTAGTCCAGCCATTAACGTCATTTACATTGTTTTCTCTGGTCCCTGCCTTCCTCCTCTCCTTCCGCTCAGATCCCTTGAGATCCTGTTTATTTTTAATTATTGTTTGTTTAAGTTAAATAAAAACCCTTTTTGTTGGTTAACCATGCTTGCTCTTGCATACTTTGTACTGAATGACATGACATTTGGTTAGCTTGCAACTAAAATGGTTAAGGAAGTGCACTTGTAATATAAAAACTGTTGGTTCGAATCCTCGACCAGTAAGGTACCCTGAGCAAGTATGGGCGCTGAATTAGCTGCCCCCTGTTATATCACCATGTGACATATGGGTTAAATGCAGAGGACACATTTTGTTGTCGTGCGCTGTGTGCCGTGGTGTGTCAACAATGACCAATCACTTCACCACCTTTTGATAATAAACTACTTAAAAATAAATTCTGTTTTCCCTGCTGTACTGAAATTGCAGTCAACCATGAATTCAAAATCAAGGTTTATACCAAACCGGGAGCTTTGTGTACTGTTACACCCCTGCTAGATTTTAATGACTACAAGGGCATTCCACGGCAGCAGTCAATCAACAAATAAACAAACAGATGAATGAATACATAAATAAAGAATAAGTAACAGCTGTAAAATTAAACAAAAAAAACTTTATATCAGATGTACTGGACAACATTAAAATAAAGGAAAACCTGGAAAACAAAACCTCCATTATTACTACAAGGGTGAGCCAAATAACTAATGTGGTGATACAAGTATATTTACAGTAGTAAAAAAGGCAGCACTACGAAAATGATACAGACATATTGACAGAGCTGTATGTTACCATTGTCTTGTGTTAACTGTGTGTAAACCTACAGTAAGTCTGTGATAAATGGAGCAAGAAAAGAATTATGATAGTATCAAAACTAAAGAAACTTGAAATAATACCCACAGGTTTATGTAGTTTGTGTGTGTGTGTGTAGATTAGGTTTATATTACTTTGTGGGAACCAAATGTCTCCAGCAATGTAATAAAAACCTGATTTTTGACATTGTGGGGACCATTTTTCGGGTCACCGAGATCTATGAATGCAAGATCTATGAATGCAATGAAAAAAGTAAAAATACTGTGCAAAAACCACAAACCTCAAAAGCACCACAAGCTTCAACAATTACCAAAGATCTGCATCAGCACCTCTCTGGTCCAGACTAAACAAAGTAGTGTGTTGAGGGAATTCCTATTTATGACAGGGCAGCCTGTCAGAAATGTAGTTAGATACATAACCTGGTGTAAGGACTACAATAATTGGACCCCTGAGCCACAGAAAAAGTAAAATGCTCTGTTGTGCCATGTTTTAGAAAATTTAAGGGATGCGTTAAATCCACTACTGTATGGGACGTCCATTAGCTTCGTCAGCCATCAGTCCTTAGCTTTGATGATTGTCTGTTTTGTGGGACGTGTAGGGCACTGTGGCCTAGGGTCAAAATTGGTTCACATGTCGTGGTTGGCAGAATGATGAACTACAGAGACCTTGAGAAATGCTCTTAACCTGAATTGCTCCAGGAATGCCATGCAAGAGGGAAATGGAAGCTTTTCTACTTGAGGAATTGTCCTATGTCACATTACATACACTCTGGGACTTGTATGACAGCATTCTAAGAAGGATTATGGATGTTCTGAAGGCAATGAGTGACCCTGTTTCTTATTATGGCTTAACCATAGTATTTTGTTATGTGTTTCCATGATTTTGCACACCCACTGTATATGTAACAGTCACAAGAGAAGAGTGACGGCTCTTACCTCATCATAGTACATAAAAGTATGGGTGAGGGGTGAATAGACCGTGCAGCAGGTGTGTGCTCATAGTTTCTTGGATGCGTTCAGGAGGACACTCAATATGAAATTTCCTGAAAAATCTCAATATATTTCAGAAGATTCAGGGAAAATGCTGTGATCTGTGGTACTGAAATGCAACTAAGAAGAATGATTTTGTCACTTGACGGAGCGATGTGAGGCCATTCAGATAAATCATACTGTAAGCTAACGGCTGGTTTAAAATAGACCTTGACTGTTGTTTCTGCAATGATCAAAGAGATGTTGCAAATCTGTCATGCTGTTTAACTGTTCACCTCTATAACCCGGGATTGTATCTGTCTATGTATACAACAAGGGAGTGTGACAGACCAGCCCTGGGGGATTCTGTTGACGTCACTCAGGGAACTACCCACTCGAAAGCTATGGCCCCCAAGGGTTTCCCACCCAACCACCCAGTCAGGGAATCTCGGTTTAGCACACATCAAATATCACTGGTGTTCTGTTATCGGCCTCGACCCTCGCCCAGCTGCAACCTATTGTCCTGATTACTTCCCTATTTATGCATCTGTAGCGCATCGAGCAGACGTGAGATCTTCTTGGTTTCAATGAGTTTAAGTGCTTTTCCTTGTGAATACACAAGGCAAGCTGCCTGTTTGGTTGCCTGATTCTGTTTCTGTCCTTATACTGGTTTTATTTGCCTCGCCCTCTGATTTTTGCTTTGCCCTCTCGATCGCTGAGGTACATCACCTGACCTTTGCCCATCCCTTCTGCTGCTGCCTGCTGATTTGGATCATGTTGTGCTCTCTGGTTTTTGGTCTGGGCTGCCACCTCTGATTATGCCTGCTGAATTATACCTTTTTTCTTGTTGGAACTGATCTGTGCTTCAGTTTTCTGTCTGTGATCCCTCATAGAATTATTTCTTAATTGTTTTCTCAAGTAATAATTTGGAAAGTAATCTCTCACAATGTTTTGAGTTTGGAGAAAGCAAAAGGATTCTATTAATCCAAGATGTCCGTTGGTAAAGTCAGTCATATCGTATGAGTCATTAGGTCTAATGATTACTCTGTGTCTATGTATCTCAACCTTTTCAACATTAAGGCCCACTTATTTATCACTGGGCCACATGAGATAGTATTTAATAACCAAATACTAATATTTATGTGCAAATGCATATTAAAAATCAAGTCACAACTAACCGTAAATGTTAATTGAATACCTCAATCCTGAACAATAAGAACATTTTCTAAACAAACTGAACTTTGTAAATGGGCATATGATGACGATGGTCATATGACCTAATGAGAATGCTGTTTCCAGATTATGCCACATACTCTTTATACACAACAATTTACTATAAAGTTAAAGCAAAATTACTTTTTGTTTTATGGGTATTTTCCAAAAAATTGCCAGGTTGCTAGTGACCACAGAATGGTAAAGTGATCGCATTTTTAAAAGCACATTTTAAGTGTTGCATTTGCAAACAATGCTCAACTGCATTTCTACCCTTAAAGGAATAGTGTTTCCAGAAAGTCCAGCGTACACAAGGATTAAGGCGCCTTTTTCATTTAATTACACTTTTTTTCAGTGAGAGCACAACACATCACTGAATGAGTGCAGCTAAAATACTCACACTCAGATAACAGCCAAGCTTGAATACTCAGTCATGGAGTATTCATGGAGTATCTATGTAACAGCCCTGACCCGGGCAAAATACTTGCCCCAAGCTGTCGTGCAGCTATGGTAGACCCGTAGAAACACTCAAAGTGACATCATGGTACTTAGTAAAACATGATTAGTTAAATGCATGGATTGAAGTGAAGAACAGATTAGTTCTGCAGATGTCTATTCAACTTACCAGGGAAGGTGTAACCAGCAAGAGAGTCCCATGGCGGAATGTAGATGTTTTATGTGGTACCAAGTAATTGGATTTTTCAATATGGTACAGGTGGGAAGGGGGTATTTTGTTTGGTGCGATGATAGGGGATTACATGGTAAAATAAAATGCTGAATTTTGGTAGTGAAGTGAACTATGTGGATTATGCTATTAAGAAAAAACAGATGTTAAGAGGTGATGGGTCGTGCTTGTTTAATGTGTTCCTCACCCTCCCCTTTTTGGGGTTGTGATGGTTCTGGACACCATTACATAAGGAGGTTTGGTTAAGGTATAAAAAAGAGGGCTGCCCAGAGTTCTGTTTTGTAAAGTGTGCAGATACATCCCTCCTTTACTTTTTCTTTCTCTATTTTCCCCCCTTTTTCTGTGTTGGGTTCTACAAGAAGGCATGGAATTTTGTTTTTTGTAATAAGATAAACATATTTTTGGAGTCCCGCCTGCTGTTCTCCTGTCTTTTGTGGCCTACCCCTTGGGTTTGATGGTGCTCTCGCTCGAGCCATCGCAATCTGGAATACTCAAACAGCAGATCTGGCATGTACCCATCTCGACAACAGAACTGGAATACTCAGGCTCTGATAACAGCAGGCCTTGACTTCTCTGACTCATTTAAAAATCCATCCCAATAAATAAAGCTTAAATACTGCATCTTAGATCACAGCAGAGATGAAATACTTCATAAAAGAGGCAGGACTAGAGTATTCATAGACAGAAAGGACAACATGGTATGTATACTCACGCACGCACGCACACACACAAAAACACTCACACCTTTGTGAGGACTGTATATTAATTTCTATGGGGAAAACGGCAATCCCAACAATGACAACTTTAATTAAGTAACCAAAAGCAACCAAACAAAATACAAGATTTTTTGTCTCGATGTCTTCAGCAAATGCTTCCTGATTCTCCAGTTGTACTCTATTACAGAACAAAACAACATCTCCAGTAAAACAACAACAACATTACAACAAAACAACATTATTTTAAAGTACATCAACGAAAAAATACTTGCCAGTGCCCTTTGGGCATCTACATGCATTTGTTAACATAAAATGTACCATTTCCTATTATGTCATCCCTTTTAAGCCTTTTCACTCAAAAATTTATTCAAGATTCTATTTTCTAACCACAGTAAATGTGAACTGATTAAGGCAACCTTTGAGAAATAAAAGACTATGAAATACCTTATTATAGCTTAGTTATATGAAAGCTGTCAGATGAACCAGAGCAGATCATGCTGCATACAGGGATTAGATCCGACTAGTATTCAACGTACTAGTCTTACATAAGACTTCATACAGTAAAAAAGTTTTTAATTGGAGATTTGAAGATCTCATGAGGTTCTTATTGGCTGTTAGCAAACCCAGACTCTACCATCCATCACCTGATCTGATTTATGTTACAAATGGGTAAACTTCTAATAATTGTGTACGATCCTTTGCCTGCCATGGCCGCTGGCTGATGTCCAGTAGGACAGAAAGCAGTATAGACACAGTGAACCCCTCGCTGCCACAGGGCATCACTCCTCTGCGGGGACTGGCACAGGTCAGTGAGATAAATGCTAACTGGCAGACAGGTTGGAACTTGCTCTGTCAGCTCCCTGCTCCAGCCCCGGGGACAAAAACCTGTTAGCATCCAACCACCTTTGACCACTGTCAGACACCGTTTGAGCCCTTCCTACAACTGTACTGTAGATCCAGGTGGCAGCCTGCAAAGTGGTGTTGTTATTCTCTGAGATAAGCCTGCTCTCTAGAGCAGTGGCGATTTCTTTAAAACTGCAAGGGAAGCTCAGCTTCCCCTATAATGTCACAAAATTAATGGTCAAATTATGTACTATTGTATTAACATTTT
>JAODJX010000002.1:16691989-16702640 GCA_026776945.1 Isichthys henryi
GCAAATTTCACCAGTTTACTGTATATATTTGTATCTACATCATTTATATAAATTAGAAACAATAGTGGTCCTAGAATTGAACCCTGCGGTATCCCACTACGGACGCAGGCCCACTGCGACTCTGTGCCTCTTATAACTACTCGCTGTTTCCTATCTGTTAACCAGAATCATGGTGTGTGATTGTGTATGTGACAAATAAATATATCTTCAAACTTGAACCTGAGATGGGCGAACAGATGACAGGGCTGTTCAGGGAATAAGAACATAAATTTACAAACGAGAGGAGGCCATTCAGCTTAACAAGCTTGTTTGGGGAGAACTTAACTAATAGCTCATAGTTGTTCAAATTTTATCTAGCTCTGATTTAAAGGAATTTAAGGTTTTAGCTTGTGCTACACTAGGACAGACAAGCACCCACACAGACAGAAAAAAATGGCCACCCACATAAACTGTACTAGCACACAAACATACAGGCTGTAGTATGACACATAATCATAAATCTGTTTTTTTGGAGGAATCTCTTTTCTCCATGTTCAGCAGGACATTCCAACACCCACAGAAGATCTCAGGTTATGCCCAGATTATAGATAAGTGAGTTTCAGAGGCTTGAATTCATAGTTGGCCACATTTGCATTTGCATTGGGTACTGCCTGAAAAATAGCTCTGTCTGACTCAGTTACCTACACCTAAGCTTAATGAAACATGTATATTAGGGAATGCATTTTTTTCCAAGAAATTCAGGGAAGTAAACATAACATTGCTCTCTAATGAAAAACCCTACAAATGGATCTCCAAATTGATCTCAAATGGATCTCAAATGGATCTCCAGATTTCCAAAATTTTATTATGCATTTTCTCAGAAACTTTTTTGCAAAATAAACCTGAACCATTATCAAAGCATTTTTAACTCCTGGCTTTTTTGTTTAGAGTATACCAGTTAATTGCCCACAAAACAATAAAGAATACTCGTGAATAAGTGACTTTATCTTGCCTATACAGTATATATATGCACACACTCACAGACACACACTCACACACTATCATGGCATCTGCAAAGAATTGACACGATGAAATCCCATCGTCTGAGTCTTTCATGCCTCCTCCCCGTTTGGCCAGCAGGTGTCGCTGGCCATCCTGTCCTTACTGTTATCAGTCTTTAGTGTGTTTCGCCTGCTCCCCAGATGTCCGCATAGCACAAAGTGTTCAATTCTGTTTCCTTATTTCTCTGTTAGTTTCTTAGGTTCCTTGAGTTAGTTTCACCTATTGCCTGTTCTTGCGCCAGTCCTTGTGGGTTTTATCTGATTGCTCATTGCCCTGCACCCTCCCTGATTGGTTAATTGTTGGTTAATGTCTCACTCCTCCTGTGTTGCTACCCAGTTTGGTTGTGTATTTAGGTTCCTACCTTAGTTCATTTCCTGAGTGGATCATTGTATTTCATGTGCATTTCAGAAGGTGTGTTAAAGAATGTTAGAACTTCCCCGGTGTTTAATTTTTGTGCTTTATTCCCTGCCTACCTGCTCCTTGTTGCCCTCACCTTTTGTAGTTAGTCTTTGTTTTTCCTATTTTACTTTTTGACCCCTCGTGGTTTTGTAGTGTTCCTAGTGTTTTCAGTTTCAGTTAAAAATCCCCTCTTTTCCTGCAAGTCGCAAGTGAGTAGTCCTTTTCCTTTCCACCTACATGATGCCCCGCCCTCATGATCGAAATTCCTGAGTCCCTCACATCGCCGAGTTCCCCACAGTCCACTTCATCGACTGGCTACAGCACTGGTAAGGATATAGTTTGCTGAACAGGAGGCAAGCGATGGGAAAACAATATAATTTTTTCATAGAATATTTAGAAAATCATCTCGTGCCCTTCAGTTTTAGAAAATCCATCCATCTTCTGTAGTCGTTCATCTTATTCAGGGTCGTGGGGGGTCTGGATCCTATCCCAGAAGCTATGGCTGCAAGGCAGGGAATAACCCAGAATGGGGCACTAATTCATCTCAGGACACACTCACACACCATTCACCATACCCAAGCACACCTACAGACAATGTGGTAACTCCAATCGGCCTCACTATGTTTTTGGACTATGGGGGCAAACCAGAATACCCAGAGGAAACCCCACAATGACACTGGGAGAACATAAAATCTCCACACAGACACATGAAACCCAGGCAGAGATTTGAAACCAGATCCCAGAGGTGTGAGGCAAGAATGTTAACTAACATACGACCCGTTAGACAAAAACACTATGTACAAACCAAACCATTTTTAACTTTTGGCTTTCACTTAGTGTAGGTATGTATGTGTGTGTGCGTGCGTGTATGTGTGTACACACACACACACACACACACGCATAAAATGGTAGCTGCAAGCTCCATTTTTGCTCTGTCTTGTAGTTCAAATTTTGCTGCCCTCTGTTGTTCCAGGAACAATTTTGGATCTGGCCAAGTGAACAATTTTAGGTATAGATTTTCATCCCTATAATGTTTCCGTGAAGTTGTAATAAAGAACAAATTGGGTAAATAATGACATATTTTTGTGAACAATATTGAACTAAGCCTTTAATAGTCGCATCCTTCTCTTTCCTATCACTAGGTGGCGCTGCTTCCATTCTAGTGAGATTTATTTCAATATTTGATCACGTCCAGATCTGCTACCTTACAACATGTCTACAAAGCTTGAAGAAAAATCCGTCAAATACTTTGTGATTTACTGATATCTGAAACTACTGTGAAACTATGCAGTGCTGTTTTTATTGTGTTGTAAAATTTAACCAATATTAGGTCCTCACCCACACAAGGTCTGTGCAAAGTTTGAAAATGATCCAGCAACTGGTTTCTGAGTTATTGGCTGGCATACCAAAGCATCGGCAGCGGTGGAGCAATGCTATAACCATACATATTCTCTAAAGGCCGGGGAATACAAAAATAAAAGGATGGGACCAGAAATCAGATAAAACACACAAGCCAGAGTTCTGACTGTTGTATTTTCATTTCTCAAGTCACATAAGACACGTCAGTTTATGCTTTTAAATGTGACTCTGGCCTTGAATGTGCCGTAAAAGCAGGGCAATATTTGTTTTTGGGGCTTTTGAGTCATACCTGACCTGTCTGATGGGGCTGGCTCTAAAACTGACCCCATTTAGTGGTATTTAATTTAATTTAAGCCATTAAGATAAAAGCTAATGTAATAATCATAGCCATAGAGCAATTACTCATGGGCTGTCTTGTAATACAATATCTTAGCCTTAATTAATCTATTTTTACCAGTATCTGATTTTAACAGCAAATACCCATAAAATGCAGCCTGACTAGTATTTTAATAAAATTTGGACAGACAGACCCTCGTGTCTTTTTCTGTATATGCAGGCAAGTTATCAGTCCACTAATGTATTTCTTTCATTAGTTCTCTTTTGCATTAGTAAATATAGCTAATTAGCAACTCAATTCTACTGATCACCGGCAAGCGTATACAACAGCATTCCAACAGCTGACTATACACCGAGGATAAGTGTGATCTGACTTACGTAGCATTTTGGCTTTGGATTTGTGTGGCTCACCAATAACATTTAATGTGACACGCTGAGATCCCGTCAGCTTTCAGCAGCTGCTGTTCAGTTACATCAGATGGATGCAGCGGTTTCAACTAAGATATATGAACCAATCCCCACTAGGCCCCCAGCCCCCCTACCCAGACTGCCACCTTCACTGCATAGCACAAGCAATTAGAAATAAGCCAAATTCCACCTGGTTACAAATGCTCTTTTCTATCCTTGCATCCACACCAGGGCCTTGTGCATCTGTCCATCATGCTGATTAGATGCAGCCCTTTGGATTGTCGTCGTATCTGTAAATCACCCGCATGTCAGCAGGGTGAGGATGTAAATAATACAAACCACGTAAATCTGCTTCCTAAACTGATAGTAATCTATGCCTTTGCAGTCACTGCCATGCCATCACAGTCCAGCAGGCCGCCCATCCATTACCTTTCCAATTAAATGCAGCAAAGCGGCCAGTCACTGGGGTTGCCATCCAGAATCGCATCTGACTGGTTTCTGATGTCTGGGGTTGGAGGTGAATCATTACAGAAAATGGATGATGTGCCTGTGTTAGGGCACCATCTGTCTGGGTCGGATCTGTCATTATCATGGGAGGGTTACTTACTGCTCCAGCACCAACCTGAGCTCCTTCCTCCAGCACTGCCTTAAAGGGATCTCCTCAAGCCTCCTCTCGCTTAGCTTTAAATAAGCTGTGACAGGCTAAAGAGCAAAAGCAAGAATTACCCTAAAAACATTTTGAAGGTTACATTTTTACTCGGTTATTTTCCTGAGAAATATATGCCATGTCTTGAACAGTATAACAGGTTGATAATAGGCCTGACATACGGCTTTCAAAGATCGTATATTGAATGAGAGATTTTTTTGAGAAATTTTGTAACTCTTTTCAGGGTCGGTGAAAACTTTCATGTAATGCAAGTATGGGGGTTGCAGCAGGCGATGTTGTAGTGACCATCAATGAAATAACAGCGAACAGTCATGAATATACTCAAAAAATGATTTCTTATTGCTGTTCAGGCAAAAAAGGTAGATTACATTCAGATAATCCAATGCATTTATGTTCGTTAACACGTGAGAGTTAGGTTAACAACTTAAAAACCTTTCACATGAATTCTACTAAGCTGATTCATGTTAAGTTAACGTATTGCTATTTCATGCTGTTTGGCTTTTCTTCATATTTTGTGCACTGTGCATTGGCTTGTTTTGCTGCATTTCTGAAGACCGAGGTTTGAAACGGACGTCTTATTTTAGGTAATGTTATATATCGTAATGTTTCACAAAGGAATAGTTAATTTAATTGTAGTTAGATTAATTTCAGTGGTGTTGGACGATTAGATTTAAGCTACATGTTTAACTTAATTCGACATTGTTCGGTGTAACTATCTATTAGCCGTGTGCATGGTTTGTAAACAAACCGTAAAGCATCAGTTTTCCATCCGTAGTTCATCCATACACTGCACCCGACTGCGCCTGCACTGCACTGTTCCTGAGCCATTTTGAGGAACTTGTAAATTGAAACCTTGAAAATGTGCATAATTAATGATGAGTTGACTTTTATTGTAAAAACAAATGGCTTCATGGTATCATGAGCATTTTCAGGTATTTGAACTGGTACCTACAAAAGAAGTTTGGATGATTTCTCACAATGAACTGAAAGACCCACATCCTCTTGCTGACTATAAGGTTGGACACCTCCAGATGGTTTCCCTAGAAACATTTATTCAATGTGAGGTATATCAAAGGCGCTGAGGTGGAGCAGAACAACAGCTTCAAGCATTACACATTTCTTATAACCCAAGCTGGTCAACAAGTACCACATCCACTGTTAAAAGAGCTCAGTAACACCTGCATTTTACAAGAATGCTGATAAAGGCTGAACTGAACTGCCAAACCCTCATCTAGATCTACTAAGGTCATACAGAGAGCATCTTCAGTAGAGGCATCACTGATTAGTTTGGAAGCGCCACACAGAGTGAAAGGACAGATCTGTAGAGTGTCAAGAAGACTGCAGAGAGGATTACACCTTCACACCTGTCCTCCATAGAGACTCTATACATCCACCTCTGCTGAAACAAAGCACACTTACTGTTCAAATGGAGGAAGTCTGGGTGTAACTTCAGACATCCAAAACCGATATGCATTATAACACGTGTGCAGGACACTTTTGCAGAACAGCTTCTTTCCAGTAGTAATCCGATTGGTTGCTATGGACATTTAGGAGAGGGAGAAGTACTCTCACTCACCATCCCAATCTGAATGCCTTTGTATGGACCCTCTGCCCCTCAAGCCACCGTTATTCATCTATTTAGTACAAATTCCTTGTTTCTCCTTTTTTGTCTATTATGTAACTTTATTGAAAAAATCTGAATGTATATTTTACTGTGTACTGTATAACAACTTCGTTATATGTCACTGTCTTGTTCTCCTCATACCTGTAAGTATTCTTTTTTTCTTTAATTTGACTGAAGGGAACTGTGCAAGAATTCAAGTGTACCTCTCTTTCTCTACCTCTACAAATGCAATTAAAGTTTCAATTAAATTCTCTCATAGTACATATCCATGCATAAACCCTGATTGCTGTGCTCTGATTTAATGCATGCTGTCTTCTCCCAGCACAATCAGGCAGACAACATTACAGTTTTAAGTCATTTATTTGATACCATTTTCCCCCTCTTTTCTAGGTGTGTTTGAATCCTTTTTACTAACCATTAACCACCGTGTTACCTGCCAGGATAATGGTTGCCTGATTTACAAAGAGGGTGTTTGTCATTTGGAGTAAAAAGCAGGACTGTTAGCTTGCTGATCCCATGGAATGTAGAATAAAACTGGGGGGTGCTTTACATATTTGGTGGGTGGGTAGTATAGCAGTATCACCTAATATCCAACACTGTCTTGGAGTATGAACATATACAACTATTGGACTGCTCATTAGAAAGGACATGGTTTAACAGTATGTAACAACAAAGGTACAACTAAATAAATGATAGAAAAAAACGTATTTCTTAGATATCGGACTATTATCGGCATAGACCTCTTCTGAGACATTATCTCATACTATTGATTTAGCCAGCAGATGCTTTGTCTAGAGTGAAATGCCACCCATTTGCACAATCTACTATTCCCTAAACCCATTTAAGTAATCTTCTGTAGGAGGCTTCACCTATACCCTGGAGGGATGTTTAACATGCAGTCTTGTAGCTCTTTCCATTAGCATGACTACAAGAGCTACAGAGTTGCAAACCTTAGGACTCTGTGGATATTAACAATAAAAGTTGTCTTGGAAGACTCTTAATAGGGTGAACAGCTTTCCTCTGTAGTCACCAATGACTATGGAGTTAGGGTGTAGGATACTTCGTGCATTGAGGAGGCTTTAAACCTAAGCTTAATCAGATTTCTCTGTATGTGGATGGCATTACAAACATAAATATGAAAAAATTAAGCCATATTCCTTGACCAGTGTACAAAATCATTCAATTCAATCACTGGAGTAATAAAACTATGTTTGAAATAAAGTGGCATTAAGCTGTCATGACCTGCTCGTACGATCCTTTGGTGTGCCACACCCCCCTCATTACCTCATATGAAATCCCGATGTGACCAGTTGTCCCATGTTATTTCTGATTAGTCTCTTGTATTTAAGTCCGTGTTCAAGTATGTTTCCCCAGTCCTGTCATAGACGTTTTCACTGTGCTGTGCTCTGTCAGCAATAAACTCCCTTGTTTTGGATCTCCGTGTACGGGACCCTCATTCCCCACTTCCTGTTCACTCTCCCTGCACACGGTCATCACAGTATGACAGGACTCCCCGAAGACGCACCTCTGCCGACCGAGAGCCAACGCTTAGGTCTATTGCAAGAGGTCATATACTGGCTAAATCAACCCGAGGTCCAGTAGGACCCCGTGTACGGGATTTAGCCAGCCGGAGTAGGACTATCTTGCAGCTGATGCCTCCGCCCCGGGAAAATCTTCGACAGCTATTTCAGAGGGTGATGGAGGTAAGGACCCGGCTAGTATCGCTCAGCAGCGAGCAGTGCCCAGAGCCGCCTCACCTCTCTGAGGTGACCCAACCTCCGCCGACAACCACAAGCCGGAGAAGGAGGAAAAAGTGGAGAGATCCGAGACTGGCAGACGAGCCGGCGATCTTCTTAGGGGCCGTCTCCCACTCCGCTGCCTGCCCTGCTGTGTGTCGGGAGGAGTCTCTCTTGATTCTGAGACCGGTGAGGTTCACGCCGGAACCCACTGTCCTGCAGTCTCGTAACGCTCCTCTGTCCACAGCCATCATAGCTTGGTGGACTCAATAGCCTTAGCCCAATGGAGCCGCTACTAAGCTGCCGCTGCTAACAGCTTACCCATTCTGGGAAGCACATCTGGCTCTTAAAGGGGCCAGGTCAGTATGGGAAGCCATCCGGCGGGTCCCAAAGGCTCTTGAAGGGGCAACGCCTGCTCCTAAAGCACCAACGCTAGCTGCTACTGTATGCTTGTGGTTCCTCACCAGCCTGATGTTCCTGATCTGCCCGTGCTTGATGTTCCTGACCTGCCTGATGTTCCTGGCCTGCCCGACCTGCCTGAAATCCCTGCACCACCACCCGCAGAGGCTCAAATATAGATGCAGTTTTCAGGCCCCAGGCCTAATTCTCTGATCGGTTTCAAATGAGTACATAATAGTAAGAAGGTGGCTTGGGATAGACTGCAGAAAATACTAATATGATATTCAAGTTTGCTTAACGAGAAGAGAGGAACTTAATGAGACCACAGCAGGAAGAGGGATGGGAGATAGAGGCAAACATGAGAAAAGTGACACTAATGTATTTACGTGTTTGTTTGTTTGTTTACTTGCCTATTTATTTGTATATTTGTTCATTCATTCATTTTTAGGTTCAGATGAATTATGATGCTCTTCTTGTAATAAGAATCTTTATGCAGAGGAACATGGGTCTAAAAGCCGATAGCTGCTTATTCAATAACCATACATTCCCTGCTGAATTACTTGGAGTCAATTCATTAAGGGGTAAAGGAGCTTAAAAGGCTAGTCTCTCTATTCTCTGTGACATGTTAAGGTCCTCAGAGGCAGAGGTAAAGGCACTCCTTCCTTTTCAGAAAAGTCAAACACATCCTGAATCCTTAATTGGGGTCTGACTGCAACTCCCACGGCAGGACATTTTAAGAAGCTCCATAGGTAACGAGTCTTAGCAAACAGAAAATGCTGAACTGTGTACCAAGGGCAAACCAAACAGATGAAGACGGGGGTGCACTGGAGGCAGCCAAATTTTCAGGGGAAATCAGTGATGATTACAGGTAGGGAAGAAGCAGTTTCTGGAAGCACTGCGACAGACAGCACTGCTGTGCTGATTGCGGCTTGCTCAGGGGATCCATCCACCTAATATAACTATGTAACATATACGATATATTACTGAACCTAGTTTTCAGAAATTTTGAAAGGAGGAAACAATTTTCACCTTCACTGTTTTTCCCAATTGTCTCACCTGTTTCTTATTCTGCCTTACTGCTGCTACCTTTTTAGTTTGATGAAACACAAGGCACACTTTAAACACAATCCCCATGCCCAATGTTCCATTCATGCAGCAGCAACAGAAAGTCTGTAGTTCCAGACATAGTACTGCCAAATGAGACTCGTATAACTACAAAGAAAGAAATTTGCGTAATTACTAAGAATATTTAGGTAAAGGCTTCTGATTCAGCTTTCAGGCTGGGCAACATTTTTATTGAGGAATACATGCATTCTGTGCTTTTTCGTACCCTGCGGCAGCCAGTAAATACAAGCCAGACTGAGAATCCACCTGTCCAGCAGGACCAAATGCTGTTCCTCCAAAACTGCAGAATTAAATGGTCCATGCATCATAATGACTTAATTTACCATAAGAACTGTCCCATTATGACAGAGATTGGCTCCAGTGTCCTTGGCTTCAGGATCAAAATAAATCATCTGGAAGAAGTTTTCACCATCCCCATTCCATTTTCAAGACAGCTCGTCATATCAGATCTCCTTCATAAAAAAAAATAAATAAAACATATTGCATGCAGCTTTTGTGGATGCCCTTGTCTGTCACTAACACACATTAGAGATGTTTGTAATGACAGTGCTTGACTTTACAGTAAACTTAAGTTTCCAGCTGCAATACTTGGCTCATTTTAATGAATTTGCAGGATGCAACTAGGATGAGAACATCACCTGTGGGGAGTAAAGTCATCAGCAGTGTGATTCTAAGGATTCCACCTTAGTAAGAGCCTTCATCCTGTGAGGTACAGAGTAGGCAGCACATTTAATGTAACATCATAAAAGAGCAGAACTGCGTCTGCTGGAAGACATCCAAATGACTACATAAAAGGCGTAAGCTCAGGCCTGTTCAGCCACGGCCTGCCGCTACACTGAGATCATCAAAATAATTTAAGAACAAATATTGGTGGAAAATTGGCTCAGAAACCCTTCTATATGTGTCAGGGTCAGCTCCTGTTCTCCCACTTTGTGTTCCTTCCCCGTTTGGCCAGCAGGTGTTGCTGGTCATCCCGTCCCTCCTGTCAGTCTTTGTATTTTCCCCTGCTCCCTGTCAGCCGCATGGCTGAACTCGTTGGGTATGCGGCTGCCTGTAAACGCTTCTGTCGAGTTCGAATCCTGCCTCCTCTGTTTTTGTATTTTGTTCTGTAGTGTTTCATTTGTATGAGTTTTCCTTGTTTCTGTGTCTTGGGGGTTGTATTGGGTTCTGGTTTCATGTTTTGTGTCCTGTGCTTGTGTTTTTACCTATCTGCTATTCCACCAGTGTAGATTCTGTTTCTCAGTTTCTTTGTTTGAGTTCCCCGAGTTTCATCATTAGTTTCAGCTGTTGTCTGTTTTTCTGCCTGCCCTTCAGTGTTTACCTGATCACTTGTTGCCCTGCCCCCTCCTGGATGGGTTAATTGTCTGTCTCACTGCTGTGGCCTGTACTACGAAGCGGGATTACTGGCTTATTGGGGTAACTTTGTTTGTAAGTCGCATTTAAGGTAGTCTGGGCAAAATGTAAGTGAACGAATATAAACTCCATTTAAACTGTGATACCTTAAATCCTACAAGTTACCCCGATAAGCCAGTAACCCCAATTCGTAGTACAGGCCAC
>JAODJX010000002.1:16741309-16753952 GCA_026776945.1 Isichthys henryi
CATTGCTTCTGGGATAGGCTCCGGACCCCCGCGACCCAGTAGGATAAGCGGTTTGGAAAATGGATGGATGGATGGATAATAGTGTTAATTGTGAAATGGAAAATTAGTTTTGTAATACCCGTTCTATCAGGAACAGGTGTGACTCATCAGAAGCCAGGTAGGATAGAAAACCTACTGGACTGTAGCTCTCCAGGACCGGAGTTGGAGACCCCTGCACTAGCAGATGTCATGCTTACAGCTCTCCTGCGGTCATATGATTCAGTGTGGAGGCAGTTCCCCAGATATGTCATGTAGTTTTCATCCACAACAATTTACTACCAAATTTATGGTAACATCTCATAAAAATTATGTTTTATGGTCATCTATTTGCAAAAAAAGTGTCATTATCAACTCAAAATCTGTAAAATTGCACTTTTTAAATCCTGAGTACGTAAATCACACGGGGGGCGGTACTTGGGGCCCCTGTGACAACATGCATGCCCCCCCAGTGGCCCCCCTAAATATATATGGCACTTGGGTCTGAAATAAATGTATTATTAATATTAATATTGTTTTTACATTCACACACATGGGCTAAAATTTTGTGAGCTGGGAACAGGCAAATACATTCTATTGATGGAGTTTTAACGTGCGCCGGGTGGTCGAGTTGCTTCAGTTGACAGGTGAAAAGTTAACAGCAGAAGATATGTATACAAACTTGTGGAAGCAGGAAAGGAAGTACACTACCGCCTCCTAGACTGCGACTGCATATTTGTTGCAGCCAAAAGATCGATCACTACAGAAGCTGTCAGCAAAAAGTGAAAAAAAAAACAAAAAAATATCAAATGTCTAGTTCCCACTGTTCCTCTCAAGGTCTCAAGGTCTATATGGAAATTCTACTTGCCCCAAATAGGGTTAGAAGCCTAGCATGGTTTTAACTTTTGAGTCGAAACTGTGTATCAGAATCCCAGTATGCAGCACCCCAGAGCTGGGACTTAAGTAGGGATGTAACGGTACAGAAAAAACAACCACGGTTCAGTACACACCTCAGTTTTGAAGTCATTGTTTGGTAGGTTTTTGGTACTTGGGGGACAGGGTGTAAAAGGAAACAAAAAACAAAACTAAATTGCTTATTTTTTTCTTTATTAAACAATGGTTTATCAACAATGTCTTTGTCAATACTGCTACAACCTGCTAATAAAAAGCTAAAATTTACTTAAAAGTAAATTAAAAGAAATATCCATTAAGGTGCACGTTTAGAAAATTTACTGTACCTGATCTGTTCTGTGTTCATATTAGCAGTTTTCAGCTTCATATTAGAACTGTGCAAGACAAATATTGTCTCAAAAACACAAACCGTAACAATATAAATATCCACTATGATACAGCATTTAAAAAAATACCTGTGCTGTACTTTATTCACATTAACAGCTACCAGCTTCACATTAGGTGGTTCACAAACATGCGTAGCGGCGCTGCTATACGTGAATTTACACGTGACGTTATACTCCGAGGTTTAAGGGCTTTGCTCAAGGGCCCATGGACATGTGACTAATCTGCCGAGACTCAGGCTTGAACTTTTCGAACCTGGTTACAGAGGCGTAGGCCACTGAAGCACACACTGCGCCCGAATGAGAAAAGCAGGTGAAACAGAATCTGCCGTTGTTCTGGGGGCAGTGGGAAAGAATAACAGGAAAAATAAACGGGACATGAATCCACAAATCTTTACTAAAATGATATGTAATGGATTGAAGGACACCGGGGACTTTTGGCAGACTGTATAATGTATGGTGTGATGGGCAGATGAATGGGATATGATACAGATACATGATTTGCTCTATAATCAACATCCACCAATAACAACCAGGCCATTTCTAATTTCACATGGAGAATCAATATTGTAAAGAAGCTGGAGAAAGACAAGCCGTACCTTTGAGGTCCAGGTTACGGGCTCCGTTGGTGTGCTGGGTTACCGTACGGGAGTCGATCTTCAGCATGTGCAGGTTGTTGGCATCCCAGGAGACAATCACGTTGTGCCACTGGTTGTCATTAAGAGGCTTTTCCGAGTTGCCCTTCATGAGGGTTGGGCCTTTACCCAGGTTGAACACATAGTGAATGTACCTGCAAAGCAGTGCAGAGACATTGAATGGCACCACGGACACTGCCTAAGGAGACCAATTTGTAAAGGTGACTTCAAGGTAATATGCAGTCCGTATCTGTTCCACTATCTAGACAACTACTACTACTGGTGGATATATAATACAACTACAACAAAAACCTGATCTTTAATGTTGTTACCAAAAATGTATTCCGTGGACAGCTCTGTCATTTGGTCTTGCCATCTCATCCATAATCCTGCCACACTCACTAACTTGTACAATTTCTAGCAGTACTGGATGGTCACCTGGAAATGTGAAAGCTAATAAATGTATTTTTATTTGAATCCTGCGATTCCATATTGTGATATGTACGTAAGAATGCATTCATTCATTGCACATTCCACTTCTATGATTATTTGCACAATCTTTCCCCCCAAATTTGGTGGTTACATGTATTACTTTGTGTATGTTTTAATGTCCATTTTTGAAAATGTCAGTTATATCATTTGTATTTTTTAACATGTGATATAACAATAAGAACTATAACAGATTAAAACGATGGTGTATATGTACATCTGGATCATAAATTGTTTTTTCCCCATTTTAACTGATTTACATTTAATTAATTAAATTAATTCAGTTGATACTGAGAAGAGGGTGGCAAAAGGCAGTCATATCTACAAACAAACCTGGATGATGACAGCTACAAGATCCCTTCTTGCATATATGGGTAGCACCTACTTTTATATAACTATGCTAAACCCACCTCTGTTTTCTATCTGATAGAGCTTAACTTTGAGTATTCTTTGAGGATAACCCATGAAGGCTTCTTCAGGCGTCAGCTGAGATCCCTCACTTACCCTTTGACCAGCTCCACAACAATGAAATCGCTGCCATCGCCAGAGTTGTAGAGCAGCAGCCCATCAGAGGATGTGGTCTTAAACTGAAAGAAAAGGTGGATGGAGGCATAGGCCTGCAGGGTGGCCAAAGTCAGGTAGCTGGCCCTGCTCCGGAAAGCGATGGGGTCAGCTATGATGTGGTGCATGCCGAAGCGAGCATTGAGCTCGCAGTACGAGATGTCGCCATTTTTGCACTGATCCAAGTAGGGCACCCCGTTGACTGTCAAGCCCTGCAGGTGCCCGATAAAGTTGGATGGAACAACTGAGACGAAGCGTCGCTCGGTCATGATGCCTGTCTCGATGTTTTGGAACTCCAGGCACGTATGTGCAGCAGTTATCTGGCCTGAGTTTAGTCGGGGAACAGAAAACATTCTCAGCAATTACCATGCACCACTCATGCTCAGTGAAAGTACAAAGAAAGACAAAACAAGAACACTGAGGCATACAGTTTAAAAAAATATACAGTTTTGGACAAACAAATCATCTGTAATCTTCCATACCCTGCAGTCTTTTACCATGTTAAATTACCTGGAACTATGGTCTTGGCTATAAAAAATAAGCAATCTTGCAGTCAGTAAGGTACATTGCTGATCTCAAATAAAGGCCTTTTCTCTTATATCATACCTCTGATTATATCATAATTGGACCAGTGTCAACCAGACAGTTTGTCATGAAATGAGGTTAATGAAAGAGCAATGGCCCTTAATATGACTGTGTCCTCACCATCCATGGTCACATTGTCCACAGAGAGCTGCAGGTTCTTTCCTCTGCGCATCACCTTCACCGCATGCCACTCGTTGTCATTCAGTTTCTGCCCTGCAAACAGTGTCTCAGGTCCTTTGCCTGTGGAGGGATGCTGCAAGTCACAGAAGGCCAAGCATCCTTTCATAGCAATGCAAAAGGACACCTGAGTTCATGTGCAGTACAGCCCCACACACACACAGTGCACGTATTCCCCTACCCAGCCCTAAGCTTAACCATAAGTAACCAAACAAAATACAAGACTTTTAGCATTGATATTTTTTGATTGCACTCACCGATTTTTATAACATTGAGGTTATCCTTGTAGAAACCAAAAAATGTCCCCACGAGGTAAAATGTTATAGGTTTTATCACACTCTGAGAAAATCTAGTCCCACAAACACACACATGCACAGAACGGACATATTTTATATTCATATCTTTGTGGGTACTGCTCATTCATTTATATGGGAATAATACTAACACTATGACAACCTTAACCCCTATGCAGCCCTTACCATAACAAGAAGTAGCCAAACAAGAGATTTTTTGCATATTTTGTTTTTTGATTGCAGTCAAGGATTTTTAGAAATTCGAGTTTTAATTCCTGGTCCCCATAACGTAAAAAAAAAAAAATCAGGTATTTATCACATTGTAGGGACAGTTGTTCCCCAAAAACTAAGGTATACACATACACACACACACACACACACACACAAAGAAGCCACCATGTAACATATCTTTTATTTCATCTGAGGATGGAAATGTTCCCATTTTGTACATTAAATGGGATCCAGCTGTCTGTTCTGTGAGAGAAGCTACTTTAGCATGCCCAATGCATCCGTGGAATGTTCCTGTTCCAGATCTACTGGAGACATCCTGAGCTGCTCATTACAATATGACAGAAAGAGGACACCAGAAATGTTCTAAAGATATCAATACATGGATACCTGAGGGATGGGCTGGCCCCCTGTCCTGGGTTATTTCCCACCTTGTGCCCGTAGCTTCTAGAATAGGCTACGGACCCCCCGCGACCCAGAAGAAGGGTTGGAAAATGGATGGATGGATGGGATGGATATCTGAGGTGACACACTGAGAGTATATATTTGTAGAATATTCATAAGCAGCATGTAAGTATACCTTAACATCCTAACATACTATAGCGTTGGTGAGTTGCCTCTCATTAGTTCCCGTCCAAGAGGATCTGGCCTTGCAGGCCTCCTCCCAGACCACCTACAGCTGCAAGTCTGCTTGATGGCCCCCCGCAGCATGGAGCAGGCGCTAGCAGAGGGGGAGAGAGTGGAGGTGATCCTGGGCACAGTGGGCCAGGAGTGTGCCCCGATACACGTGGTGGCACAGGAGAGCGACGGCCACAAGGCTGGCCCAGTGCCACAATCCCCATGACTGGAAACTTACCCCTTGGCATTGCGAGAAGCAGGGCCACTGGGCTCGGTCCTGCTCGGAATCTGCCCCGGGGGGATGTGGGTGGCGGGTGGCGAGAAAGACGCCGCCCATTTCAGAGACTCACCCTGGATACTCAACCTTGCCCTGGACTTGCAAGTTTGCGACTTACAGAGCCCCTTCCTGTCCTGAGTTCACTGTCACACCCTGATCGACATTAATACTTCATGCTCCATCATCTGTGCGGGGCTGTTGCCAGGGACAGTGGAGCTCGCACCACCTAGCAGGGAACCAGCCACAGCCTGCCTGAGCTCTGCACTTGGAGAGATCATTCTGATGCAGGGCCATCAACATCTCCAGGTCCAGCAGGGGGACGTGACGGTGTGCCACGAGTTTCAGTTTGCCCCCATTAAAGATGACCGCATTGTGATGAGGGTGAGAGCTTAGAGCGAGACAGTAAATTCCCCTCCCTGCCACAGAGGGATTATAATGTGCCAGCAGGAGCACCTGGTTGAGGTTGCAGTGATGGTGTAGCTTGGTCATGAAGAGGTATGTATGGAGGCACAATTAGCCCAGGAGTGCCGCAAGTGGGACAAGGATGTGGAGTAGGAGTGACACGAATGGGAGTGGCTGCACAGCGAGCTGGTGAGCTGGAAGCAGCAGTACGACCTTGACAAGCAGGAGGTCTCGGCCACGGCAGCCATGCTGCTTGACCACAAGGAGGCATGCCACACTCTAGAGGCACAGCTGGCTGTGGAGCACTGTGAGCTGGAAGAGTAGTGCGGACATTATCAGCAGGACCTGGATCAGCTGTTCGTGTGTAATGGTGGGCTGAAGCAGGAACATCACAAGCTGGAGGAGCAACAACAGCAGCAGCAGGGAAAGCAGTCCAGCAGTCAGCAGCAGGCCCCCTCAAAGTCACATATGTCCAAGGGCCAATACCTGAGGGAACAGGCGTTGCCAGCTCCTGCCATCAACCAGGCTCCACCAACAGGCCTTGGCTTCCCAGTAATATACAAGGACGGGTAATGAGTGGCTGTTACGCGTGGGACTTCATCTGGATGTGAGCCTTACAAGCTGATCACACTTTGAAAAAAGGGACACTAGGATCATGATCCCTTCAAGGAGGTGGGACTGGTCATAAGTAGGTGGAACTGAACGTAAGGGGCTTGCCTTGAGGGGGATGGCTGTATAGCGTCGTGGAGTTGCCTCTCACTAATTTCCAGGGCATTCTGGGAGGTGTGTTGTAAATAGCCCATCTATGGTTTTGCCGTTAACCCTCTGGGGTCTAGGGGTAAGGAACACACTTTCACTGACTGGGGCACGTTCACACATTTAATTCAATATCATAAACTTAATTCATGGCAAATAAATTATTTCTTATATATTTGTTTTGGCATTACACTCATCTTTAATTTATTATTTAATATTTAATAACCTTAACAGCTTTAATACATCTTAATAACAAACATTATATGACTATAACATATGTAATCAGATATTGTTAAAACATTATATGATTATAATGTTTGTTATTAATGTACATTACAGCTGTTATGTCTTGTTCATTGAGTGTTCTGAATGCAATGCTTTAAGACATCTTAAGCTATATTTCCATGATGCTTATTAATATTCTATGAATGCATTATGAAGGTGCACTGAATGTTGTATGAATGCACAACAAATATTAATCGTTTCCTGTTTTTTTAACATAAGGATGGCTTAGCTAGTAGTGCACGGCCTGACTGAGCTGTAAACGACAGGTGATCTTGGATCACTGTGTTCCATACTGTCATAGAGCCAGGACAGAGTGGCCTTAAAGGTGAAAAGTCTGGGCAGAATGCAGCCCACCAACTGCATGCTGGCATCCCAACTCTAGTCTTTGTCCAACCAAATGCAAGGTAATTAAACACAATTGTAGCTGAAGCAACCATTGTCATCTATTATAAGCATCTGTTAAGTGTATATTCTTTTTGCTACAAATTTGGCCCATTTTTACCACCAGATCTTCTGAAGTTTTCTTCAGTTATTTAGAAGTTTCAATTTGAGTATTTAACAGAAGTCACCTTTCATGCTCTGTTTCCCACACTGCAGCCTGGTCTAAAGTTATACATCTTTGGATATGATGTTTCCATAAAAGAACAAAATCTAACAGAAATGTTTCAAATGTCAAAACAATATTATCAAAATCTTAATTTTCACATTCTTAAACCAATCCAGTCCTGTGCTATTATAGCTTATAATTTAGAAGCATCTTTTTTTATCTGTAACTCAGGGAAGTCTTAATAACTGTCTTAATTTACCAGAAATGTTATTTGTAAATGAATGTTAAATTTTAATACACAAATGTACTTTTTAATTCACTTAAATGCCACATGTAAAAAAAAATGGAATTTCCACATAGAATAACTGTGACATCATCCTGACAACAAACCTGTTCCTGACTGCTGCCATTTGCAGAAGTAGACCGAATGAGAATCACACAGTGTAAATGTATTCTGCAAATTTAGCATATATAAATAAAAAAGATCACGACATGCCTGAAAACCATAAACACATTACCAATCAGCTTCCAATTTGCTGTAACACACTTCCTTTTACTTAAGTTCCATAACTACTAAGCTACCTAATTACTTTATGATCTCAGATCTTCGGCTGGGATATTTGCATATAGATGTTCCTCTAAATATCTCAGACGGTATTCCCTGGCCGTCAGTTAAGTGGAACTTGGTAAGTCAAACATTGACCTCAGATGTGGCCCCGCTGTCCGTACTGCTCAGTCTAAACTGCTGAGCTGCTGCTAAACCACCTCAATGTGACAAACAGCAGGATACCAAGTCAGGATCTGAGAGCAGGGACCAAAAGTTCAACACCTGGGGGTTAAAGGCCATTCTCGAGGGCCCCATGGCAACATCACTCAGAACATATATATCTATATATTCTAGTCAGACAGCAACTACAAATACTAAGCAAGATCTGTTAGATGGTGCTCTCTCCACCACACGCCAAAACGACAATTTTTTTAATAATCTGAAATTTAACCACAAAATGTATGACCAGACAATAAAGGAACAAAAAAGGTCTTTTATTTCTCCTACTACAACACAGTCATCGATTAAAAAAAAAACTTACAATAAATACAAATAAATACAAATAAATGTGTATAGCCAATGCCCTGCGATGGGCTGGCCCCCCATCCAGGGTTGTTCCCTGCCTCGTGCCCATTGCTTCCGGGATAGGCTCCGGACCTCCCACGACCTAGTAGGATAAGCGGTTTGGTAAATGGATGGTTGATTGGGGTGTATAGTCAATATACCTACAGCTATATCTCCACACTCCACTCCAAGGAGCTGAACTTTTCCCTGCGCAGCTCAGCCCGTAACCTAGGCATCACCTTAGATACATGTGGATGCAATATCAAAGGTGTGCTTCTTACAACTATGCAACATCAGCAAACTATAATGATTCCTCCCTATTCAAGACACAGAGAAATTGATACATGCCTTTGTATACAGTAGCTTAGGCTACTGTAATTCTCTGTTATCTGGGAGCAGACACTGCACATTAAATACCTTGCAGCTTATTCGAAATGCAGCAGCTCGAATTGTTACCAGAAGCAGGAAGTTTGGACACATAACCGCTTTTCTTAGTTCCCTGCATTGGCTTCCTGTTAAGTTCAGGACTGACTTCAAAGTTCAACTACTTACATATAAGACACTTAAAGGTCTAGCACCTGGCAACCTGACAGAATTACTTCAAGTTTACAAGCCGCATCGTCCACTCAGGTCACAGAATGCAGGTTTCCTTGTCATTCCACACATAAATAAAGCGACAGTAGGCGGTAAAGCATTCTGCTACAGGGCCCCTATATTGTGGAATGGTTTGCCAGCATATGTTTGGGATGGCAAATCGGTTTTAGTGTTTAAATCTCGACTGAAGACCTAATTACTTTAGGTTTATTTTAAACAACCCTCATAGTCCTCTCCTGTAGCACATTAACTGCCTGACCCACAGCAAGGCCCCTTCTGCTCAGAGACTGCCTACTTTTTCATTTTTCCACATGTCTACCAACTCATCTGTCGCAAACAGCACAGGGGATTTTGTTTCTGGTTTCCAGGACACCTGCTGATCTTATATGTGTTTATAACTAAAGGAACTCCATAGCTGTACACAGCATGTAGGTCTTAGAATATTTACATTAAAATGTAAAACTGTAAATAAAAGCCCTATTTAAATACTGAAATGTGGATTTTTTTTTTTTTTACACAGATAAGTGCTTTTAACACTCTGGAGTCAGTGTACCCACATGTGGGACCAAACAGAAATCTTGCCAAACCATTAAAAAAAATCACGGATCCTGTTAAGGGTGACCCTAGCAAGGGCCTTACCTGACACTGAGAGCTGTGTTGTCTCCCTGTCGTTGCCGCAATCCAGGCGATCACCCTTCCTTTTCCAGATAGGGACAACAAGTCCCATTTTCCAGTCAGTTGGGATGACACCGGACTCCCAAATGAAGGCAAAGATTGCTTGCAACTCCAGCAGTACAGCCTCACCACTCTTACTATTATACCAAATATTACTATTAGATGAAAAGTTCTCTCCCAGGATACCACAGATCCCTGCAGCCTTCTCTATCCTCAGCTTGTTCACCACCTGTGCAATCTCAATGAGACTTGGTGATACACAGCTAATCAGAGGATCAGCCTCAAGAACGGTGCACCCAGAGATGCTCAGCTTTAAACAGTTACTCAAAGAAGCCGGCCCATCAACTGTAGGTTCATTTTACTTTTTCTGTTGTCCAGAGGCAACAAAGTCTCACATTTGAGTCTCATAATATGCTCATTAAAAGAAGTGACCTCAGACACCATTGGGAGGAGCCTATCCACCACAGCAACAGCTACTCCCTGAGTATAGCAGCCGTCAGAGCGACTAGACTAAAAGTAGGTATACCCACCCACAGAGATCTAGCCACTCCCTGGCCAGTGTACCTCAGAGAAAAATGCCCCTGAAATGTAGAATTTACCAAGCTCCCCCGATAGCGGGCAAGAGATGATCATCGTGCTGGAGAGGCAGGACATTCCACACGCCTACCCGGATAGGTCATCTCAGATTAGGACCCAAGTGCTGCCGTACAGCGGACGATACCTCGGCACCACACCGGTTTTGATCATCAACAGGCCTGACCCCACTGGCTCCCCGATGATATTGAGGGATGGGGTTTTCGAGGGCTTTCCCCCATCCCCTTCATGTTGCATGCAGCCTTCTTGTAGGCGATTGCAGCAGAGCTAATCCTGCAGAGAGCAGAAAAGAGTCCTGTCTACTTTCTCTGAGCTATATTTGTTTCTTTTGAGTTTTTTTTTTTTTTTTTTTACAAAGGCTGTATTGTCACACCACCAACCCTCAAATTTTTCCCTGCACTGGACTAGGAAGGGTCATATAAGGGTTAGCATAATAAATGAAAAATAATAATTAAAAAACTATAATAACACATGGAAATGGTACGCATGGGAACATGCTGTACATTTTTCCAACAAGGTTGCTCTTAGTTCACAGGCACTGGGAAGGGACAGGTTCAGAAAGACAGAGGAGAAACAGGGATTTATTATTAAAAATAATAGGTACTTTATTGATCCCTATGGGGAAATTCTCTTTTACGTCTCCCCCAACTTCCTCTCTATAGGTGAGAGCAACCTGGCTACAGAGGGCAGCCACCTATTGCAGTGCCCAAGGAGCTGGGGATTAAGGGTCGTTCTTAAGGACCCACAGACAGGCTGTGGCCAGGTTTGAATGAGCAACCTTATGATCTAGAACAGAGGCTTAGTTCTCTGAGTCACACGCGGCCCCCCAGCCTGAGGCTAAAGGGAATGAGAGTTAGAACCAGCATGAGGACTACGACAGGCTACTGGGGCATGAAAAGCACAACAAGATAGTATGTATCATATATGACAGTCACATGACTCTCTTTGAAGCTGGGGCTCTACAGCCACCCTTCATCTGGGTTTCATTTTTAAGTAGCACAGTTCTCAGTGAAGTCAGCTGCCCCATGATTGTACATGTGTCAGATGTGGGACCCAACCTGCCCCATTTAACAGCACCCTATTCCCCTCCACCAGAGGGCGCCGAGTCTGTGTGTGGATTTCACTGTCATGCTCCATTACGTCTCATTATGCCTCATCTTATGGCTCCGGAGGAGAGCCTGCTCCACGACTGAAGCAGGAACTGTCAAAAACCCTGCACACCTTTGCCTGTCAGTCAGAAACACCATGCAAATTCATCATCTCACAGCATGAATCACACACAGTCACCTGGAGCTTACACAACCCATAAACTACAGTCTGATACCTATAGATAACCCAGGTATAGAGTTTATGCAGTTTGAGTTATACGTATTATTAAACCTGAAAACAATGGTCTCTCTTCTCCTATTAAAACTTATACTGTAATATCGTTACAGCTTACTGCTGGATGATGAAGACCAATATCATTTTGAATAACATTCAAAAATCATCAGCTGAGGTCAGCGTGAACTAAATCTGACATGAAAGAGCACATTGCACATCCATATGCTACCAAACTACCATAACCCACTTGGAAAGACGTGAATTTTATTAACATCAATTCCAACAAGTTAATCATCATGCATTTTAATGTGAATATTTTTAAACTATGAAAAATTAGCATTTACCGTATATTTAGAGATGGCACTCATTAAATACGAAGGTAGAGAGTACAACGTAAACAGCCCCTTGACCAGGCACACGCTGTGCACTAGCTTGTACTGTCAGAAGTACTAAACCTGCAGCTGATCACGTAATCACTGACCTATCTTGGCCAATCCGCAGATAGCACATGCTGCCTTAACATCATATGTACACCAAAAAAGATTAAATGCTGGAAATGTGGAATAAACTTGTTGAATCAAAGCAATTGATCACGCAATATACTTGGAGTTCCCTTGATGTAAATATGTGTTTTATACAGTTTAGCCTGTAAAAAATAGGTCCAACCATAAAAAATATAACAAAGCAGTTGTTAAAAGATATTATGTGGTACCTTGGGCGAAGTTTACATTACATTATGTTACATTATATTATATATCATTATACTAGAATGAATAGATTTGATTTCTATTTTCCTAGTCATTTACACTGAAGAAACACTTTGAATGAACAACAAAAAATATTATGTGATACCTTGGGCAGAGCTTAATGGGGCTCTATTTATGACATCATAAGCGGGAGGGGGCGTATCCTATATTCTGATTGGTTGAGGGGTTATGTCCATATATGGTATGATACAGTACATGCTTATGCCACTTATTGCTGATAGGGGGCCATATGGTTTGGGAGATAAGGGTTGCCATTAAATTTTAATAGAATAAAAATACATTACATGTAATTATTAATGTGTTGCTTTTAATTAAGTTTTAAGGAATAATAAAGCAGGGTGGTGGTGCAGTGGTTAGCACTGTTGTCTCACACCTCTGGGACCCGGGTTCGAGTCTCCGCCTGGGTCACATGTGTG